>CM064963.1:67633424-67719480 GCA_032847665.1 Solanum chilense | reverse complement strand
ATATATATATATATATATATATATATATATAACAGTTCATAATTATTTTTGCAAAGAATCTTGCAATTCAATTTTAATATTAATTGTCTCTAAGAAAAATATTTTAATGGTGTACGTTGTTGTTAATTCCTACTGGCAGATTAACCACTTGATTTTCTTTCATAAAATTATGCTTAGTTTAGGGGGTTGCTCATTGATAGCTAGAGAAACATTCTGCATTGATGAATTAAGTTGTAATAAATTAATTGACAATCATATAAGTAACTTTGTAATAACAGAATCAATATACATAAGAAATGAATGAAATTTAAATTCAAGGCAAATCTTCAACAATGTACAATGACAATAAATTTCACGTATATAACAATGCTAATAGTTATTTTAGCAGAGAAACATGCATTTCAATTTGGGATAATGTCCAAGTACCCTCTCAACCTATGCACGAAATCTCAGAGTCACACTTATACTATACTAAGGTCCTATTACCCCCCTTGAACTTATTTTATAAATAATTTTTTACCCCCTTTTAGCTTACGTGGCACTATCTTGTGGGCCCAACGATGGTTGACTTTTTTTTTCGAACTAGTGCCACGTAGGCTAAAAAGGGGTAGAAAATTACATATAAAATAAGTTCAGGGGGGTAATAGGATCTTAGTACGGTATAAGTGTGTCTGTGGGATTTCGGGCATATGTTGAGGGGGTATTTGGGTATTTTCCCTTACCATTAACTTATTTTGTTATTAATTACTTCACTTTCTTTTCTTTTGTGAGTTATTGTGATATCTATTTTATTATTACTCTATTTTACTATTATTTTAATTTAATTTCTAATATTTTTTCTATTCATTATGCTAATAAAAAATGTCTACCTTAAAGAAAATAACAAAACCAAATGTTTGGAATGTAAAGAATCAATTACAAAAATATGAAATGAGATAAAGATTCAAAAAAAAGTCAAGAAAGCACTGACAATATGACCAAACAAACTTGAAGAAAGCTCAATAGGTGAAACAAATGATAATCCTCATCCAAGACTTTATCCATATCGGTGAAGAAAATCTTGGTAAGCCATAAGATACAACTCAAGCTTTATTATATACAAGACTAAAGGAGCATTATTTATAAAGAATTTGATTCATTATTGTGACACTAATGTTAACTGGACAAAAAATTTATGAAATTTCTTTAAAATTTACATGAAATGGACATATGAGAGCGATATTAAAAATCTCAAGTACCGATCAAACATGAAGAGGTAGAAACAGAGTAACTCAACGCAAATTTTAACCCTCATTGACAAAGAAAAAATAATATGATATAGAAATAAATGTGATGAAAAAGTAAAAGAATTTGGAAAGTTACTAGTCTTTTGAAAAATAAGATGAAAGTCTCACCCGAATTAACATAAAACTTTCTCGAGTTTTGCATATTGTAGACAGAATAATTCTCATCATTTCTTTCTAGATAATATGAATTCATGGATTAAACATTAAACAAGTATAATCAAAGTCATTTTATGGGTGAAAGATTCAAATTATAATATAGATATAAGAGGACTGATAATATATTGTTATTTTTAATGTAGACATATTTGCACAAGAAATATAAATCAAAATAGGCAAATATTTCTACTAAACATGTTTGATTTCACAAGTTTTTAATTTCTAACTATTATTTCATATCGTAGTTTTTGATTCTATCAGTTTAAGGTGGTTATTCCGACAAAATTAATAGAGGAAAGTTACATCATTTTTTAGGAACTAAAAATAAACACAATAGTCTTCAACGATAGGAATAATCATAAAACCAAAAAGAATATATTTTATTTATGTTGATAAATGTAGTACCTGTAAAAAACAATATATATATATATATATATATATATATATATATATATATATATATATATATATATATATATATATATATATATAATTATATAGAAGAGTGGTAAGAGGACGACCAAGGGTATAGTGGTCATTTTACATTAATAACAAATGGACAAATTTCATTTCCAAAAGCAATAAGGGCAAATATGTAATTTAACATTGAAAAGGGATAAATTTCAATTTCAATAGCAAATTTTTGCAGATCCATTTCTCTTCCCTTTGTAGAACATCAGTCTTTCTTCAAACAAAAAAATTAAATTCATCCTTAGCACAAAAGACTTACTCAAACATGATTCTAAAGCATAATTTCTTCCAGCTCTCTTCTTTCAACAACCAATAATCGATTTGCACTTCAAAATTTCAGGTATGTTTTCTTTCTTTGGTAAAACATGGTCAAAGAAAGGATTAGACGAAATAATAAATAATAATATATATATAATTTAGAAATTTTATATCATAAACTTTGAAAGCAAGTAGAGAATTGACAGAAAATTGAGATTAAAACATGCATAAATTTTATGATCAGTAAATTTTTGTAGGGAGAGTTTTTCTCAAAAATGTATGATGCTGGTGGTGAATTGACAAATGTACTGGAGGAATGTAAGTTCCAAATTCTACTTTTATGAACTAGAATATTGATTTCTAACAGCCCTGCGACTATTTCAAGTGCATGTGTTCTTCAATCTCTAACTTGGTTCCATTCAAATGTTATTAGAGTAAGTCCACAGTATTTTTCTCTTCATTTCTATAAAGCGAATTTCATTTTTTCAGCTTTTTCTCTTTGGAAATTATTTCCCTTTTCTTTACAAATTTTCACAAACTACTTGGTTGGATGAATAGGGAAGTTCTCGATCTATGTATCACGTCAAAATTAATTGAACTTCAAAATCTCTCACCAAAAAAATATGAATAATAATTTATAATTATAATAATTATAATATTAAATAAAAAATATGAAACATAGAGATGTATATGTACAAGAAGTGTTTATATTTTTTTTTCTTTCTAGGTTAATAACTAAATTTAAAATAAAATTTTTTAATTTGTGATATGTTCATTCATTTTTTCTGAATCTCAAAAATCTCTAAAAAAAAATAAAATATGAATTATAATTATTATAATAAATAAAAAAAATATGAAACATAGAGATGTATATGTACAAGAAGGTAGAGTGGAGTAGGCTCCTGCTTTTTAGGCTTTTAGCAGTGTAGGCTACTGTTCTTCATTTTTTTACCTTTTAGCAAAGACTTTTCCCCCTTTGACCTGAATATCAAAAATCTCTAACCAAAAGAATATGAATAATAATTTATAATTATAATTAGGGATAATGCCCAAGTACCCTCTCAACCTATGCCCGAAATCTCAGAAACACACTTATACTATACTAAGGTCCTATTACCCTCCTGAACTTATTTTATTAATAATTTTTTACCCCTTTTTAGCCTACATGGCACTATCTTGTGGGCCCAACGATGTCTGACTTTTTTTTTCAAACTAGTGCCACGTAGGCTAAAAAGGGGTAGAAAATTACTAATAAAATAAGTTCAGGGGGTAATAACACCTTAGTATAGTATAAGTGTGTCTCTGGGATTTTGGGTATAGGTTGAGGGGGTACTTGTGCATTTTCCCTTATAATTATTATAATAAATAAAAAAATATGAAACATAGAGATGTATATGTACAAGAAGTGTTTATAATTTCTTTTTCTTTCTAGATTAATATTTAAATTTAAAAAAAAATAGGGAAAGTGGTTATAATACTTGTCTTAATGAATAATAATTTATAATTATAATTATTATAATAAATAAAAAAAATATGAAACATAGAGATGTATATGTACAAGAAGTGTTTATAATTTATTTTTCTTTCTAGATTAATATTTAAATAAAAAAAAAAGATTGGGGAAGTGGTTATTATACGTGTCTTAAAGAAAATATATATTGCTTTACGCAGTAACAAGTGGAGTGGAGTAGGCACCTGCTTTTTAGGCTTTTAGCAGTGTAGGCTATTGTTTTTCATATTTTTGCCTTTTAGCAAAGACTTTTCCCCCTTCGACTAACATATTACAGTGCATTCTTTATCACATTGATATGAAAAAAATTGCAATTTATAGTATTATTATATAATTTTTGAATATTAATTTTCTTTTTGCTTAAAATATTAAATTAATGTAATTAAAAGTGGACAGAGATAGTTCATAATTATATAATTTTTTAATTGTTTATTTCACGATAGGTAGGTCCTATCAATTTTTCGACAGCTTGTATCAATTTTTCGACAGCTTGCTAACTTTTATCATAAAACAGTTATCTATCCTAATTAATGTTTCAGATCTTACAGTTGGCTTTGTGAGCTTTCTTATTTGCGATGCCCCCACTAATCAAATGCTTTATAGGAATTATTATAATAATATGAAACATAGAGATGTATATGTACAAGAAGTGTTTATAAATTTTTTTCTCAAGATTAATATTTAAATTTAAAATAAAATTTTTTCATTTCTGATATGTTCATTCATTTTGTCTGAATATCAAAATCTCTAACCAAAAAAATATGAATAATAATTATAATTATAATTATTATAATAAATAAAAAAAATATGAAACATAGAGATGTATATGTACAAAAAGTGTTTATAATTTCTTTTTCTTTGTAGATTAATATTTAAATTTAAAATAAAAAAAGAAAAAATAGGGGAAGTGGTTATAATAATTATATGAGATGTACTACAGCAGTAAAAAAGATACGTGTCTTAAATAAAATATATATTTCTTTACAAAATAACAAATGGAGTGGTGTAGACTCCTCCTTTTTAGGCTGTTAGCAGTAGTGTATGTTACTGTTTTCACTTTTTTTGGCTTTTAGCAAAGACTTTTTCTCCTTTTTATTTATATTATATATATGTATATATATATATATATATATATATATATATGTATGTATATATATATATGTGTATATGTATATATATATATATATATATATATATATATATATGTGTGTATATGTATATATATATATATATATATATGTATATATACCTTCACAAATTATGTCATTTTATATTTGGCTTATCATGACCCTATAAAATTGATCTAAACTCTGGAATAGGCTTTGATCAAACACTACTACTGGTATGTTACTTTTCAAAACTATAGTAATCTATTGATTCTTTCACATTTTTCATCATATTTTATTTGTACATCATGCTATTTTTTTCTTTCTCTATAAGGGTTAAAATTTGGGTTGTGTTATTCTGTTTCCACCTCTTCATGATTTATCAGAACTTGAGATTTTTAATATAGTCATCATATGTCCATTTACTAACTACTGATGATCTAATTTGAAACTCTTGAACTGAATTTTTCCAAGACAAGTTTAAAGGTAAATATTAAAGATATTTCATAAATTTTTTGTCCAGATTGATTAATCCTTTAACATAAATGTCACCATTATGAATCCATTTCTTTATAAATAATGATCCTTTAGTCTTATACATATAAAATATTTTGAGTTGTATCTTATGGCTTACCAAGATTTTCTTAATCTTAGATGACGGTTATCATTTTTACACCTATTGAGCTTTGTTCAACTTTGTTTGGTCATATTGTCACTTTGCTTTCTTGACTTTTTTTGCAATCTTTTAGTATGCACATAATATTAATCTTTAACTAAGATCTCATTTCATACATTTGTAATTGATGCTTTACATTCCAAACATTTGACTTTCTTATTTTCTTCCACTAATTCTCTATTCTATTCCAATACGACAAAATGTAGTGTTTGTACTATTCTGGTTGACATTATCTTGCTAAATGATCTATTTATGAGAGAGTTTAAAAAAATAACATACTTCTGTTCATATTGGTGTTATTATATAAAATGTCTTATGTCAATCGTGAAATAGGGCTTCAAAGATGAGGCTTAGTTGAAGCTTAATGTTGCCACATTTTTTCCATTTTGTCTTGTATAAGTTATGTGATGTGATTATGTGCTAACAGGTCATTTTTTATCAAAGATGATCCAGAAGATCCAAGCATGAAAGATGTATCTGTTTTTGTCTAATTCTATACAGTATGTAAATGTATGTAATTAGTATTCCCACATATGAAAATGTTAAACTATGTAAGTATGTCACTTCGACATTCAGTAGTATGACAGTCACATGAAAATATATTATGAACAAATTTGGCAGCTATAATGTGTTCGAATTACTAATTTTTCTCATTGAAATATTAATTTTGTTTGTTTAATATGCAACTAATTAAATTTAGGTCCATTATAAATACCTATAATGCTCCCAACTACAGCATCATCAGCTGAAAGCATGTCTGCAAGCCTAGAGCAATATTATGCATACAAATTTAGCAACTCCTAAATGTTAATTGCTAATTTGTTAACATTCAGCTACGCTTGATGTTCACTTTCTTCATACTGTCAATTTGCTTAATAAATAGTGCATTTGTTTTGTGAACAAAATGCTATTTAACCATGTAATGTTGTGAAGTATGCTAATAGTTCAATACAAAATAGTCATCTAATATTGTGAAGTATGCTAATAGTCCAATACAAAATAGCCAAGCAGAGCTGATACCTGCACTTTGATATATATTGTCCTTAATTCAAAGACAAAATTATCATTTTTATATCCTATTGTTTCATATCAAAATGTACAAGGGAAGTGACCACAATGTTTTATGGCTAACATGTATTCGTATGTATGAAAGTAATTCCCAATTGAAGTTTTAGTATTGAAGGGAATTTTCACCGTGCTTAAGAAATCTTGGTGAAATATTTTGTCTTGATATCGTAGGTAAATCAAACAAAAATAAAAGACAAGACTTGACCAATAACGTATTATAAAATAAAACATATATCGTAAAATAAAATAAAAATAAATGTATTAAATATTAAAATATTAAATGTTGGGCCCGTGCTTAGCACGGGCAACACTCATCTAGTATATATAGAAGAGCCAAATCCATGAACAACCAAGGGCAAAAAAGTTATTTTGCTTGATAAAAAATCTTACTTACTTTTCCATGATACTTCTAGAAGAATCAAGTCTCCTCTGTTCCAACAAAATAAATAGAAAGACATATCTTCTGTCCCAACTTATATTAGGATTCTGTTCGAGTTTTCGATAAGTTTTTATTGCTATCATTTTCTTTCTGTTCTCTTTCAAACTTAAACTCGTGTTTGTGCTTTCTTCAACATTGAATTCCTTTATTTTGTTTACGTTTTCAGTCTTTTTTAAAGGAATACGTCTTCAATCTTCTCATTCAAGCAATCTAAAATGTTAGATATCAATTGATGAATTCAACAGTTCTCAAACACCATTGTTAGCCATTTGAGAGAGCTAAGCAATGATAGGAAACTAAAACTTTTTATTACTAAAGAATGAATTGTGTTATAAAGACACACTACAGAGTATATATGCTTATACACAGCTGGTAATTAACTACACCTTCTAACAACTTTATCAAAATATATCCAGCTAGGACAATGAGACCACTACCCTTAATATCTACTCTTCAAGTAATTCCCATTTCATCATCAATTTGTATAAAATTTATTTCGTGTGTGTAATTTTTAATGATTTCTTCTTTAGGTTATCATGTGCAAGATCATAAGTAGCTATGTTTTGCCATGTTATTACATTGTTGTGATAGTATTTAATAAAATCAAGGAGTTGCTTCTAATATAGTGATGGAAGTTGTCAAAAAGTCTACGTTTATGGAAAGGGAACTGTTGTTTGTGATTTCACATCAAAACTATTCTTTTTATTTGCAGGCACATATCCATTATTTCTTGAGATACTTACCACCTCCTCCAACACACGAGTTTCAGCTAATCTGTCCATCATAATTATTGTCTTGGACCATAATTAACTTGTGGTATATCAAAAAAAATTCCGGCTGTTCTTGATCATTATTATGATGGCATAAATTAATAATAGTTAGTACTAGCTTTATTAAACTTATAGTTTTTAATGAATATTGTTATTATGCTCTTTGAGAGACTTGAGAGTAATTTTTTGTTGCACTGATAACAAGTAACAAAAATTACATCCTTAAGTCCACACATATGTTCACAGATCATGACTGTGGACTATTGTATATTTGTTTCTCTCACCATCAATTCATGTAAAGAAAATATGTGTGAATTGATTTTGGCGAAGTATTTCAATATGTCGGATTATTCTTAAAAAGTGTAATCACTGATTGTTTCAACAACTGATTCCCATCAATTTGCCAATGAGGTGAAACCCATTTTAACTAATATAAGAATCTATGTGGTGTTGTCTATACTAATTGTTATGTCTTTTGAGGAAGTTTTTCTTAGTTGTAGGCCTATAATTAGTATTAATAGTTCTTTTAAATCTGCAAAAAAAAATTATAGACTCCCTAATTTATACATTTGTTTTTTAAGGACTCCAACTCTTCGTTACATTTGTGTTTAAGTGGAAAAATAAGATATACCTTTGAGTGATAAGAGAAAGAGTCCATTTACGTTCAATGTTTTTCATGTTTACTTAAAATCACACCATATCTGATGTTCTTGATACTATTAATTTTAGTACACTTGTGAAATCAAACCTTAAAGTTGTACTAAGAATGCAGAAAAAAAGTTATCTTTAGTGCAACGTAAAGGGCAAAGACAGTGAGAAATTTTAATCCATTTCTATCAAGTAAGGCATATATAAAGCTGACTCGACTTCAACATTTTGTATGGTTTTCAAATTCATGATTTTTCAAAATGACACCCTCCATATATTATTTCCACTCTTCCACAACTCTGTCTGGCTATCTAATATTTATTGTGGTTATGAGTAACATGTAATTATTCATGGCTTTGGGTATACTCCTCCTTCCTCATTGAATTTCGTAGACAATATTTCATACATCTAAATTCTAATAGCTCTAGAATGTATCAAATTTACTAACGCCTACTTTTGTGTTATAAGTTGAGATTATATAGAATGCTCATCATATTGGACAGATGTCAGATTACACAAAGAGAGTTAAACTTGATTTGTATTCCAAGAAAACAGAGGAGTACTTTCAAGAATATCTTACTATTTTAAGGTATGATTTCCTCTCAACTTTTGCTCAAATCTTTCTTCTTTCCCCCTATTTTCATCTTAAATTTTCTTATTTTGTTCTGTTCATTTTATGGTGAGTGGTGACATATCTCCTTCTATAAATGGAAAGGCTGAAATTTTAGGTTGAAGAGAACTTTGATTTAATACGATTTTTCTTAAAAAATTTATTGTCACAGTGAAAAGTGCAAGATCAAAACTAAGAATAAAAGCAAAAAAAAGGAAAATTATATATCAAAAATGGTATCTAAGCTGACAGGAGCAAATTTAAGACATGCTTAGCTATGATCTTGTTTTGGTTCTGTAATCATAACTGTTGTTCATTTGAAAAATTCTTTTGATTTAGACTCTCAATTAGTTTCTAATCTCTACTCAAAAACGTCTCAAACAGATTTAATTCAAATTACTCTGCACTGCTGAGGTAGAATTATGACCACTGAATGTTGTTGCTGCTTGAGATGTAGGCAGAAGTGTTGATGAGAACATACTTCGGGTTGTTTTAGTATCCATGTTTGGGTTTACAGGCTGTTTTGTCGATATGTCTGGTAAAAATGGATTTTAATGGTTAGTTGGATATTAATTTTAGGACACTATTTGAAAACAGTGTCAATGAATTCTGACTATACCATTTGTTTAAGTAGAAAGAACTGAAGTTGCTAACGTTGTTAGAGGTGGTAGGCTATGCTTTTGTTTGTGAGGTTGCTTAAAATAATACCATATTCCAATCACTATTTGGACCATTTTTTGATACTGTTTTGGATCTTGCCTTTCTTGGAATGGATTGAAAAGATGTCAATAACGTTGACAATGTGAAAGTGTCGTACTTAATTTTGATAGCAGCAATATTAGACGTTGTACTGACTTTGTTTGTGGAGTTGCTTAAAATTCTAAACTCCAACCATTTCTTGAAGAAGACTTAGTAGGTAATACATTCGTTCCATTTCTCAACACCTTTTTTGGTTCTTGATGTTTTGAAAAGATGTTAAAAGAGTTGATGATAGTATTAAAGCTTCATTTAGTACAACTTTTCATCCTTTGGCTGAACTTGAATCCAATGTAAGTTTTACTTTCATCAATTCTTGTTTAGATTCTTTATAATTATGTTCTTTTGTTTTTTATGCAATAGGATTTTAATTTTGATCCGATTGTCTTGCCTTTTGCTGTCTGTTATGGTTTGTACATTCGTACCTTTGTGTAATATTTTGAGGTGTTGTAAGTATTGCTCTCCTACCATTATTTCTTTATAAATTATCAAGGTGTACATGTTGTAAGTTTTTGTTTGTGATATATATCGTAGCTATAATTCATAAGTATCAAGTTTCAACATATAAACACACATTAACATTAATCAATGTTATACTCAATTCAAGCATTACTTAATATTTTTTTCATGCCTTCTTACTTGGAAAATATTCAATGAAAAACATAGAAAAGTTACATAGATAATAGGAATCATAAAATGATTATAATTTAATAAACACATGCTATAAAAGGGATAGGAAATGCAGATTATATAGATTGATGCCACCTGACTAAAAAAATCCCCTTAAATAAATGTGACAATGAGCAAAACTAATGAATTTTTTTTATGAAGCATGCAATAGAAAGTAATTGTATCATGCCTGGTTCGATTCGTGAAAGATACTATGTATCTTTGTTGCAGGACAATTATGTTTGTTGGCTATAAGAACTGGTTGTATGATACAGAAGACTAGCGGGGAATGAAGTTAACATTCTGATTATGTTGTCATTTTAGATTCCATCTATTAGCTGATACAAGTTCTCTTATGTGTCTATAAGCCTATCACTTTGGGTGATTTTTCTTTACTGTGGCTCTTAGAGGCCATCATGTAGTTGTAGAAACTTGAAGCTTTTTCATTTTATTTATTCGACTTATATGGTCTTCTTATGACAATCAATATTTTTTGCTATGTTTTGTTTCATCTTTAGTGTTTAAGTTGTGCTGATCATATTGTCTCCATCTACAATACAACAAAGCAGAAACAGGCTTAACAGTTTTCTTAGTTTTCTGTCTAAAACTGAATCAAGACTTATATATGTTAACCTTTGATTAATTCACGCATATATTTAAATCTCGGTTAAATTAACTTTGTGGCATTGAAAGCTTGTTTTATCTTTACTTTACTAATATAAAGGGAGAATATCAGAAAGCAAAAAAGATGCGTTAATTTTTGTTATAAATAACGTGTAATTTAATTAATTGTTGATTGTTGGACCCATGTTGTATATGGGCAAGAGTATAGAAAGGTGAAGAAGAAGGGCGCCAAGGCTAAAATGATAATTTTACACAAACAAATGCAATATCTCCACAACTCTAGAATCATGATGCTTGATATTTAATCCACACAGCTCTAGAAAAATTTGATGCAAGAAATTGAACCCACGGTAAATCATCCCGTCTTTATCCTTTCAGTCTAAAGAATTTCAGGCATATTTTGTTTCAAATTTTGCTACAAAATTCTTTGAGTTTTCTACGGACTTAAATTTTACGTCCCATTTTCCAGGTTGATGTCTTTATTATTCTATTTAATGTGTTCTCTAATTTTATGGCTGAAATTCATAGGTGATATGAAGATTATATAAGAAAACTTTCTGGAAATTGAACTATTTATTCTTATCAATGGGTATGCTAAAGGTTATTTAACATTGCAGTTTGGATCCAAAGTAGTACTCTAGCTCTTCATTCTCTCTGTATCACTCCAATGTCTATGATCTCGAGATTCATTCGAAAAGATATAGACAATTGTTAGGTCTATAATGATTATGCCCGAAGTACACCTGCTAACTTTGTCATCGGTTCAACATATTTAGAGCTCCTATCTGCCTCCAGATACCATGCAAATTTTGACACAACAACTATTGAGATGCTTTATTTGCTAGAGGTGCATTTCCTTCAAAACCTTATCTGAAATGCTTCAAATACTTTAAATTAAAGATGATCAAGTGCTCTAGTAACAAGTTAAGAGAGCATGACTGGCTCCTCGTTGGATCAAGCAACTTTTTATAACATTCTCCTCCCGTCACCGATTGAATCAAGCTATTTATACAATGCGAATTTAGTTATTAGGTTATTGGAATCATTCATCATCAAATGGGAATGTTGTGTTCTGTTAACTCGAATGAGAAAAATTGCAAGCTTGTTGAATTTGGACATAACAGAAGTAGTTGCTTATCTCTGTCTAAAACCTTCCAAGTGTCTTGCCTTGGTCAGATCGGTGGTATAATGAAATATTCCATGCCACAGTTATGTATATTGAGAATGCCTTTTTTATTCTCCCTATGAGGCCTTTAATTTATTACTTGCTTCTTTGTATTTTTATACTTAATACAAACACATAAATTCAGTACAAGTGTATGTTCACGAATATGGTATATTATTTAGGCTTTGTTCTAAAATTTAGCTGATTAGTCCAAAATTTATCATTGATGAATAATTGCAGTTCAATTCAAGGTTATCTGTAAAGGAAAATATTAAAGTATGTAGTGGGCTGAACAACGAGAAGTTGTCATCCGATACTTGTAGCCACCTTGCTCATAATTAAAATTTAGGACATACCCTCATCACTCAGCAAGTGAAGCTCAAAAGCTTCCTTCAAGAAACCAATCAAGTCAGCTCGATTATCCTTATAGCGTCATGGACTCAATAAATTCAGGAAACAAAGATCAGCAGATCCACCTGGATCTTTCAACTGAGAATAAGGAGCTCAAAGAACATTTACAAGGTCAAATGGCAGAGATCTTGAAATCAAGAATGTCAAGCCATAACAATGCTAGATCATTACCTAGATTATATTCTTGACTGATATTATGAAATCCAATCATTTTAATTCACGTTATTAATATTATTTTTGAAATGTTGCATCAATGTAAATGTTAAATAAAAAAATTGGTGCTTTGCTTAATGCTAAGATAAATCTCTTTCCATATCATTCCCATTACATACTCTAGACAGGAAAATGTTTCTTTTTTTTCCTTATAGAAAGTTTAATTCTCTTAACTAAACATGTTTCTTTAGTGCTGACTTTCATTAATTTACATAAAAGTAACAACATTACAAACCAAAATTTTCATTTTTGTATCATTTGGCATTTGACAAATAATGTTGAATCACGGCTATAACATAACATTTTCAATCACATTTTGTAAAAATTTTCATTGTCAAAACAGTGTTATCTAGCACATTTCCCTTTTCCTCTATCAAATAAAGCTGATTCTTAATTACTACGGGAGTTTGATGCTGCGGCAATTGATATACTTTACTAATAATTAATTGTAATTGCAGAGCATGAAATTCAAAAAAAAATCTCTACATTCAAAATTCAATAGTATTTTCTGCAAATGTAGTATTAACATGTTTTATATTCAGAGTGTATTTTCAAATAATCAAAAAAATAACCACTTTGTTGGGCCTGTGATATCACGGGCCATACTCATCTAGTAGAATATAGAAGAGCCAAGTTGAGGACGACCAAGGGTAAATTTGTCGATTCATAAAGGTTCTAGAATATTTGTTTCTATATTATGATATCAAGAAAGTGGTAATAGATTGGTAATGATCAAACAACCAAATATATTTTCCTAAATGTCATGTTTATCCTAAGATGTGATATTTAATATGGACCCACATTTTCAATCGCACTTTTTTCTAAATTTTTTTGAATATATACTAATAATTATTCTATTTTAATGAGATATTACACTTCTTATAGATTTATTTCTTGGAAAAATGCTTAAGTACCCCCTCAACCTATGCCTGAAATCTCAAAAACACACTTATACTATATTAAGGTCCTATTACCCCCATAAACTTATTTTATAAATAATTTTCTATTCCTTTTCGACCTACGTGACAATAGTTTGAAAAAAATTGTCAACACATGCTGAACCCACAAGGTAGTGCCACGTAGGATGAAAAGGAGTATAAAATTATTTATAAAATAAGTTCAGGGGGTAATAAAATTTTAATATAGTATAACTGTCTCTGAGATTTGTGCATAGGTTGAGGGGGAATTTGTTCATTATCCCTATTTTCTTTTTGGTATAAAATTTTTATTAAACCAAAAATATCTATTAAGCAAATGTTGGATAAATTTTTATTTTTTACAACATACTATGATTTTTTTTTAGATTAAAAGGTAATTCGAAATTAATGATTTAAAAGACCTAGAAGATTGATTTACATAATTTCAGTATAAATGAGTTAGACCTCATTAAACTAACCCAACACCTCATAATTTCACAAATCCAAATCACTCCCATTCTCTCTACTTTCTGTCTCTATCCCAAAGACCCCCATTGAAAACCAACGTCAAGCTTCATTAAGTCTACAAGAATCAAATTTTATTTCATCATTCTTCAAGGATTTTTAAGGTATGTAATATATTCACTCTTGGGATCTCTTTCCCCAAGAGGCTCTTCAAAATTTGTTTCCAAAGATGTCTTAGAATTTTGGTTTCATCCAATTTTGTGGATTTTAATTCAAAATGATTCAATGTGATATTAAATTGAATTATATTGGTATATTATGATTGTTATTGGTGCATTGTTGAATTTCCTTAGTCTTTGACCTTATTTCTCTTAAAGATACATGAATGATCCCTTTTAACCCTAACTTTGAATTAGGTCGATAAATGATTAAGGATATTGGAATTGAATATATTTTTAATTAATTTAATATTATATGATGATGGTGATTGTATTATTAGTTTAGTGTGTTGGAATTTAGGGTAAGATATTGAAGGATATTCTTGGAAGCCATTGGTATGACTTTTGAGATTATGATTTCTCTTCTTCAATTATGTTGATCTATTCTTGATGATGATGTTAAGTTTAAGTATGATATGTGAATATAATAGGAACATGATTATATGATGAATATTATGGAATGTTATTGATATGTAGAATGTGAGATCATGATGAGTGTGTGATGATGTAAGGTCGAAAGTGATTCTCCCGTACCTTGTTATTATGACTATGATGTGATCATCTCACAAATGTTGGGTTGTTATGAAAGGAAGTTCTCATTCTAAACCTAAACATCCATGATCATGATTATACAAGGGGTTATGTTCCTATGACCTAAACTAAGAATCGATGATTATGAAAGACTTAAAGACATTTCAATAAGGGACTTTAGCTTAGCACCGAGCAAACTAGGCATGAGAGGTGTCCCTTCCCAAGAGGGAAGTAGGTTCACTAATGTTATCATGATATGGACAATACCATTCAAATGTGAATATATGAGTTTCTAGTAAATCTTCTAGTTCCTTAACTATATGCTCCCATATGAAAACTAGCTAGAGGTTCCCCCTAGAATGTTATGTTTATGTTATTGTTCAACTTTGGCAAGTAGACCACCTTCTTTTTATCTAGGGTTTCATGACAAAAGGGTTCCATGTTTATCTCACATGGTCTATTGTTGGTTAAGGCAAATTTTTTGGAATGTAAAATGAATTAATGAACGTAATAAATATGGACACTATCTAGGGTGACGTAAGTGTTACTATTTAATATATGTAAGGGTATGGGAAATTACCACATCATTTCACAAGTTGGACTTAAGGGGAGTCCTAGGAGGATGTTCTTATGCGCTTATATTATTATAAAATGTATAATGTTGATTTTATATGATGTTTGTTTTATTTGATGAACATGATATTGGTCGAAATTGATATTTATGATGATAACTATACATGATGTTATGTTATATGAGGAAAGTACTAGTTATGATCTCTTTTATAGTATAATTGAGTATGTGATGTTATGGGGCTTCACATGAGCATTTCACTTGTAGGGATGGGAGGAGTTTGTTAATAAGGGTCTTGTATGATTTGATGATATGAACAGTTGAACATGAAATGTTGATATGACTTTAGGATGTTGTTATTCTTGTATATATGAACATGTGTTAATGTTGTTGTGATCATTGACTTGTATATGCTCTTGCGTGTGCAAAAAGAATTTCAAAAAGCTAGATCATGTTTTTAAAGAAAAAGGTCATCTTTTGCATATCTTCAAAGGTTTTAATTGCATATGTTTCCATACTTAGTACATGTGTTTTGTACTAAACCATATTATTTATATTTCGATAATTATGTAGGTTGGGGTTATTGAAGAGTTTTAAAGTACATTTCCAAGTAAGACTTGGATCATTTACCAAGTTGTTCGTGAGTCCTCAAGTCCGAGGATGATCCTACTTTTCTAGCTTTACTTGTATTGACTGTGTCTAAGATAATTGTTCTTTCCTTACATTTGAGTCTTCTTTGTAAGCCTATATGTGGCATATTGTAGTAGTGTAAGGTCTATGACCAAACTTTGTAATTCTCTAATAGATGATAATGTGTGAGACAATAATAGACTACTCTGACGAATTTTACCATGTTGTTAAACATAAAGTTTATGTAAACATCATATATGATAAGTGATAAGCCTAAGTATACTTGATATCTAAAAGTTTTAAATTTCCGCATTTTCTTTACCTATGATATGTCATAATGTATGCTAAGGGTTAGTCCAAGTGCTCTTTGAAGACGAAGACGCCAATTACATCTAGGGGGTGCTCCACGATCGGGACAAACTTTGTATCATCTTCTTGGTAATCTTATGTCTTGCCTCAAGAGTTTTAACTCTATTTGTCCTTTTCATCTCACCCTATTCTTGTGGTTATAGGCTATGACTTCTAGAAGGGTAACCGTTAGAAGATTTGAAGTAAATATTGCTTATGCAGGAGCTCCTCACCGAGATAACCAAGCTCTTCCACAAGGCATTCAAGCTCCTCCTCAAGAACAATTTCCTCTAGGTGGCCAAACTCTTGTCAATCCTCCAGCTATGACGCATGGAAAGATAAGGTCGTCTTTCCTAAGTTTGGCTCAAGCTATGACTACCCAAGATGAAGACGACTCAAGAAAATTGAGAAGTTGGACCCCGTGTGCACCCAAATGCTAGTACCTTGGCTTCATGCTTGAGGGACATCACTAGGATGAACCCTCCAATTTTTTTTGGTTTCTAAGGTGAATGAAGGCTCCCTAGACTTTCTTAATGAGTTCTACAAGATCTTGTATGATATGGGGGTGAGTTCAAATAAGAAGGCAAAGCTATTGTTTTATAAACTTAAGGTTGTGGCTCAAACTTTGTATTCTCAATATTGGGACAATAGGGCTTTGAGAGTGGGTCCCATAAGTTAG
Source organism: Solanum chilense (assembly GCA_032847665.1). Lineage (NCBI taxonomy): Eukaryota > Viridiplantae > Streptophyta > Magnoliopsida > Solanales > Solanaceae > Solanum > Solanum chilense. The sequence continues at coordinate 67,702,285 of CM064963.1, read as the reverse complement.
GAATTTTGTAGAAGGGCTTTTCTTTATAGGTTCTTCCCAAGGGAGAAAGGGAGGAAAAAGTGGAAGAATTCATCAACCTCCTTTACGGAGATATGTGGGTGCTTGGATAATCTTCAAAGTTCACTAAGTTGTCTAAGTATGCCTCTTCTTTGGTGTCAACCCCAAGGTTTGAAATGAACCATTTTTCGACGGGAGTGTATTATGATCTAACTGAAGAGTATCTTTTGGCGATTCTTCATGACATCATGGAAATTTCTCGTTGCATGGTGTATGCTCATCAATTTTATGAGAGTAATCTCAAGAGGAAGATTAAGGATGCTAGGAACATAAGGTCTTATGGAAGACGTACTTCCAAGGGTAGGTTGAAATTCAAGACAAACCAAGTTCAACAAAAGGTTCTCCAACATAGATCCTTCTAATTTCCCCATGGCTCATAATAATAGGGTGTCTAACCCTAGATATCAAATAGGAAGAGGTGGTGATTCACCAAATAAGAAACCTACTTGTACCAAATATGACAAGAAGCATATGGTTAATGTTTTGTTGGGACAAATAATTGTTTTGGTTGTGGAAAGAGTAGCCATAAGGTCAAAGATTTCCCTATGGTGAAGGGTCAAGTTAAGGGGAATATCCAAGATCAATCAAGAGGTCCTAGTTTCGGTGCCCCTAAGAAGAACCTCTTCTATGCTCTCTGCTCTAGGTGTGATAAAGAGGATTTTTCTAATGTTGTCACCAGTAAATTGCAAGTCTTTTTAATTCATGTCTGTGCATTACTAGATCCCGATTCCACTTTCTCTTTTGTAACTCCTTTAGTGCCCATGAAGTTTGATGTATTACCCTATTTCTTAATTGAACCTTTTTCGGTTACTATCCCGGTGGGTGACTACAATTTGCTAAAAGAGTCTTTAAGAGTTGTCCCATCTTATTGTCGAATAAAGTTACATTGGTCAATTTTGTAGAACTTGATATGTTGGACTTTGATTTCATATTGGGGATTGATTGGTTGCATGCTTGTTTTTCTTCAATTGGTTGTAGAACAAGGGCATTTAAGCTCAAATTCCTAATGAACCCGTCATAGAATGGAAGGCGTGAAACTCAATCCCTAGAGGTAGAATTATTTCGTGTCTAAAAGCTTGTAAGATTATTTCCAAGGGATGTCTCTATCATTTGGTGAGGCTCAAGGACCTGGAGTCCGAAGCTTCTCCTCTAAAGTTTGTCCCTTAGTGAAGGATATTCCAGAAGTATTTACCGATGACTTACCTGGAATTCCTCCCAAACGGGAAATAGAATTCGACATAGATTTGTTGCCGAACACAAAAACCATTACCATTCCTCCTTATTGGATGGATCAAGTCGAGTTGAAACTGTTGAAGGCTAAACTAAAGGATTTGCTTGACATGGGTTTTATTCAACCAAGCATATGTCCATGGGGAGGTATGATATTATTTGTGAAAAATAAAGATGGGTCTCATAGAATGTGCATTGATAACCGACAATTGAAGAAGGTCACCATAAAGAATAAGTATTCTCTCCCTAGTACTGATGATTTGTTTGGCCAACTCCAAGGTGCGAGTTACTTTTCAAAAATCAATTTGAGGTTGGGATATCACAAACTTAGTGTGAGAGGTGAAGACATTCCTTATATGGGCTTCAAAACTAGGTACGATCATTATGAGTTCCTAGTTATATCTTTTGGGTTAACTAATTCCTCGACGAGTTTTATGGACCCTATGAATATAATGCTTCGGAATTACCTTGATTCTTTTATAATTGTCTTCATTGATGATATCTTGGTATATTGAAAGAGTGAGGATGAGCATACGGACTATTTGAGAGTCGTATTGCAAGTCCTTAATAAACTCTTCACTAAATTTAGTAAGTGTGAATTTTGGTTGAGATCGGTTTCTTTTCTTGGTCACATTATCTCAAGTGAGGAATTAGAGGTTGATCCAACGAAAATGGAAGCATTCAAGAATTGGCATAGACCTTTGACTCCAATCGATATCAGAAGTTTCTTGGGTCTATCTAGGACTATAGAAGGTTTGTTGACGGGTTTGGATCTATTGCTTCTCCCTAGACAACACTAACTCAAAAGAAGCTTTATTATTACTGGTCGGAGATTTTTGAAAGAAGCTTCCAAGAGTGAAGAGATAAGCTTGCCTCCGCTCCGGTGTTGACCTTACCATAGGGTACCAAAGGTTTTGTAGTGTATTGTGAATCTTCTAGAGTAGGTTTGGGTTGTGTTCTCATGCAACATGGTAAGGTTGTAGCTTATGCCTTTAGACTACTCAAGGTGCATGAGAAGAACTATCCAACTAATGAACTTGAATTAGCAGCCATAGTGTTTGGTTTAACAATATGGAGGCATTACCTATATGGGGTATATGTGGATGTATATACCGATCACAAGAGTCTTCAATATGTGTTCAGTCAAAATAAGTTGAATGTACGACAAAGAAGATATTTGTAACTCTTAAAAGATTATGACATGAGTGTCCTCTACAACCCCGTCAAGGCCAACGTGGTTGCAGATGCTTAGAGTGAAATGACCATGGGTAGTGTAGCTCATGTGGAAGAGGGTAAGAAAGAGCAGGTTAAAGATATTCGTAGATTGGCCCGGTTGGGTGTTCGGTTAGAAAATACTCCAAAAGAGGGTTTCATGGTTCATCATAACTTTAATTCATTTTAGTGGTTTAGGTGAAGTGTATGTAACAACCCTAAAAATGGATATGCTAAGTAATGCTTAATGTGTCTAGAATGCCAACGATTAGACCGTGTTCACACGGAATGATGCGCGTAAGACAAGACATCATAACCCTTGCTATATTTAATCCACTAAATGAGGAGTTATTTGATATAGGAAAGGTTGGTTCCAACCATGTAGGGATCTCGAATATGAAGATTTACTCGAATGAGTCTTTACCAGAGTTAAAAAGAGGAAATCTTAGGTTTGGAGAGTCTAGGGGTAAAATGACCTTTTTCCACGCTAAGGGTAGTATCATAATTACCCTAAATATATAATTATTTATTTAATTAATAAGGTGGAGGGTGATTTTGGAGAGAGGGGGTCGAAATTGGGCTCTTGAAGTGAAGTCTTTCTCCACCCGGGTTCGAACCTAGGTGGAAGCAATGAATTAAATTGTTTTTTAATGGAAGTTGGTGAATTAATGTAATTAATTTATATTTATTAGTTATTTTTTGATTCAAAATAAAAGGAAATCAGATTTATAATAATTAAATAAAACCTTATTTGACTAAGTCCTAAACTAGACTCCTAAGCCTAAGAAAACTCTTCTCTCCCACTCTCATCTCACTCTCACGTCTCTATCACTCTCACTAACCTTTTTATCTGCCAAATAACGTACAAAAACAGCAGGTAAACCAAAGTTTTTAGCAATTGAAGAACTCACAACGAAAATTATAAACAAACAACTAATCCAACACGTTAGGCAAATAGAGGGTTTTTTGTTTCAAGTTGGTGTTGAAGCTCTTGGATTTGGACGTGTGTTTGCAGTGTTTATTTGGGCAGCAAGTCCAGGTTTGAACGTCAAAAAGATATGGGTTTTCTTAGTCTTGGTACCTTTCCCAAGAGACTCTTAAGGTTCAGATGAATCTATTCTGAAAACTACGGTTGTTCCCCATTGCATGTCCTTGTCACTAGCTTCCATCGAATCATAGGTTGGGTATGTTTGCTTGTAGAAATTAGGGATGTAATGTGTTTTCGTGATGATTATGTTTATGTATTTATTTTGGGAATTATGTGAATATTGAGCATGTTGTCCGAAATTAATTGAAAAATGATGTGTGTGGAATGTGTAGCCGTGATATACACTCTTGGATTAAAGTTCGAAAATTGACATGTTTTTGGTTGTATTTCATGCGCACAACTTGCTTAAATCGTGTTGTTCATAAGTGATGTAAAGATGATGATTTGAGTGCAAACTAATAGCCAAATGAATCCACGAAAATGCACCTACAGAACTCACTAAAAATACTTAAACCGTCTAAACATTTAATGTGAAAGATGTGAGAAACTAGGCTTCAAAAATTTCCAGCATCTTGTTGATGAGTTTCTGCCAAGATAAGGGGATTATCATGCTATGAAAAAATGAATTAAAATAATTGAGGCCACTGAGAATAAAATCCGTGACCTCAGTATGTTAAAAATCATTGAAATATTGTGAGAAAAAGAGAATGTGGCATGTTGGATTCGAACCCATGTGCCTTTATTTGAAAATGAAATTAAAAAAAGAAATGAGAGGAGTGGTATTCGAACACACAACCTCTCAATAAGATTTATGAAAAAAAAGAAAAAAAAGTTTGAGGCGTATGGGAATCGAACCCACGACCTCTAGGCAGAACAACCAAGGGAAAAATTAAGTGAGGTTGTGGGGATTCGATCCCGCACCATCACGGTTATCTCAGAATGTCAAGGAAACAGAAAATAAAAGAAATTAGGATATGGGGGATCGATCCCACAACCCCTCTTTTCCAATACAAGCAAATAAGAAAGAAAGAAAAATAAGGAAAAATGAAACGAAGGCGTTGGGGTTCGATCTCAGGTCCCCAAGCCGTATGGATCAAAATAGAATAAATTAAAAGATCTAAGTGTTAACAAAGGGATTCGAAATCGAGTTCCCTTGCCCAAATTCGGTATTGATAAATATATCATATGTGAATTAAATGTTCAAAAATAATGCTACCTACTTAGATCGAAACCGAGATCTTGACATATATACAAGATGCATATGTCTTGTACCACGTAATATTAGAAAGATATGAATCACTTAAATTAACTATGAATGAAGCCTCATGGATTGTATGCATAGACCCATAAGTCTAACATATGTTTAGAAGTAAGTGAACCTAAGATGTATATAATAAAATGATGAAATGAATAATAAAATGATGAAACCCTAGAAGGGATAATTATAACTGTGAAACACACTAAATGGCCGAGTGCATTGGCATATGATGAAATGAACATTCACATAATAAGGAGTGAGTAATTATGAAGAGGAAATGTGCTAAAGTAAGTGAATGTGGTAACAACATGATAAGAGGCTAATGTAAAAGATGAGAGTAATCTCAAATGAGTCTAAGTAAATGTTACCAAAAAGTACTCACCTATAAGAGTGTAAAGAAAATGAAGAGACCAGACTCTATGAACACTCTAATGAAAGTATTGAGGATAATATATACTTAATACTAATGATGAGATGAGAAATCATCTATTGAGCTATGATGTCCTTATACTAGAAGCCAGCTTCCATGACGTATGAGTTGAATGTAATGGAACTTTATTGTGATTACCTATAGACTAGCAATGAGCGGTGCTGTCTTCTTTCGAGAAAGGCGGAAGTTCACATAACTCTCATTAGATGAGACTGTCCGGCATGCCAGGTATGGGTCTCCTTATATATCCTAGTGTTCAAACCTATACTGCCCATATAGGGATATGGCGGGTATCAATTCCCATGTACGCTAGAATTTTTTGGGTTACTTTGGCCGGTAATTACACCCCTTTTCATTATGGGGGAGACACTGGATTTCATGATGCTCACATGATCTATGTTGGTTAAAGTTAAAGTTCCCAATGAATGAATGAGGCCATCCTCAAATGATGCACATAATTAAAATGAATGATACCAAAGGTGTTAGAATAGGATAATCAAGTAGTGAGTTAGACTCAAGTAATGACACTAGGTCATTCTTGGTCATTGCACAACGAACCTAATGAAAGTCTTAAACTACATCGTATAGCTGGTGTTTACACTAGCCTATGAAAGAAATTAAATGAAGTGCACATGAATGAATGAAGCAGACTCTGCGTTTTCTAAAGAAGTCTCCCTAGTTGAGGTCCCATATGTTGAGCCCTCATTTTGGGAAGTCTTAATGTCAAGTACACGATTCCAAGGTCTCATGGCATATGAATGAATGATATGAAAGATGTTATTGCTATATGCAATATGTTATGTGCTATGTGTAAGATGTTATGTGATGTGTGCAATATAATAAGTTTGGTAATGCATGTTACTATCATGGAATGACATTCCTAATAAAAATTTGGAAAGCTCACTAACTTTTTTAATCCCAATTTGTCAAGTCCACTAACTTGATTTTCAATAATCATGTTGTTAAAAAGAGTTGTTCTCACTCATGCATGTCCTTTGTGTGTGCTTGCGTATACCCATACTTAGTACAAGTGTGTACTAATCCCTTACAATATCGACTTTTAGGTTCAGGCACAAGTAGACGTTAGAGTTACAGGTTGACGTTGCAGCTACCTGGACCTGGAGCTTTCATCTGGACTTGGTAGGCCTTCATGATTTCGAGGATGTCTACCTTTATTATCTAGCTTAGACGTAGGCTATAACTATTGGAGCATGTTCCACTAGTGTTTCTTTCCACTTTTGTTCATACTTTGTATTGGTGCCGTTTTAGCAAAAATATGTTTAATAAAATTATGAACTGATTCTTTCATTTGAATATATCTTTATTAGATGGCTTATTTGTGAACGCCTATGATGTTAAGTAGTATGTATGCATGTATGTTAAAAAACAAAAAGTTCAAATTTTCCGCTAAAATTAACTTAGATGAAGTAAGTATGATGCATGTAGGCTTGTCTGCGACTTCTAAGAGGTCAACGACGCCGGTCTCGTCTGGGGTCTATATTCCGGTCGTGAAAGTCTAAGCAACATCTTGATCCTCTATTTATGGAGTTGAAGGAATCAATACTTAGTAAGATCAATGAGTCATTTTCCTGGGGGGATGGGGTGCTTAGGTACCAAGGTATATTATGTGTACTGGATGTTAATGACTTCAGAAATTTATTTTTTGAAGAATCCCATGGTTCCCAATATTCTATTCATCCGTGTGCCACAAAAAATATCACAATCTTCAAGAGGTCCATTGATAGGATGGTTTGAAGAGAGGTATAGCGGATTTTGTTGATAAATATTGTAATTGTCAACAAGTTAAGGCGGAGAATCAAAGAACGGGAGGCTTTAATCAACTAATGCATGTCCCTACTTGGATATGGGAAGAAATCAAATGGACTTCGTGGTAGGTATGCCTCGAACACGTAGGCAAATGATTATATATGTGTTATTGTGGATGGATTGACGAAATCCGCCCATTTTATTCTAGTCAAATCTACTTATTTGGTGAAAGAATATGCTAGATTATACGTTAATGAGGTTGTGAGCTTGTATGCGATCCATTCGTCCATCATCTTTTCTAGAGGTACCCAATTCACTTATCTCTTTTCGAGGACTTTTATAAAGGGGCTAGGTACTCAAGTGAAACTTAGTACTGCTTTTCTTTCCTCAAACGGATGTCCAAGCAGAGAGTACCATCCAAACCCTAGAGGATATGTAAGATATTGTGTTATTGACTTCAAGGTTAACTGGGACGATCACCTACCATTTCTAAAGTTCTCCTACAATAATAACTACCATTCAAGTATTTGTATGGCACCTTTTGAAGCACTCTATGGTAGGATATGTAGGTTTCCAATAAGGTGGTTTGAGGTTTGTGATTTTTTATTTCTTTGTCTCGAGATAGTCTATGAGGCTATGGAAAAATTTCCAATGATAAGAGATAGGTTGAAACACCCTATAGTCGGTAAAAAACTTATGTAGTCAAAGGGGATGAGATTTGGTAAAAAAAGGGAAGCTTAGTCCCCGGTATGTAGGTCCTTATGAGATATTGAAACGGGTCGAGTAAGTTTCTTATGAGTTGAAATAACCAAATGAATTATCTGTAGTTCATCTGGTATTTCATGTCTCTATGATCAAGAAATGTATATGTGATCCGGTGTCTATCTCCCTATTAAAGGGCTAGGGGTGATTGAGAATCTTTCTTATGAAGAGTTTCCGGTTGAGATCCTAGATTCTCAATTCAAAATCTTGAACAATGTAAAATTAACTTATTTGTTAAGTATGGGCCTATTTTAGTTAAGGTTCATGCTTAAATGAGTTTTCGTGAAAAATGCTTTTATGTTCTACTTGAACTTATATGAAATGTGTATACTTGCTTTCATGAGATTGTAGTGAGAATGTTTAATGTTGCTTGAAAGGAGATTGCATGTGAAGTATTTCATGTCATTTTGAGCTCATGTTGATATCTATAAGGTAGTTCCTCATTATGTGTTATGAAATGTTGACCTCTTATATGCGATGAATTCTAATTTGAGTTGCTATGTGAAGTGCTTTATTTTGTGTTGAATGGAGTTGAGTAATCCTCCAATGAGCTGGGACTCATGAAGATTATATTCATGTTTTTGTTGGTGGTTGTGAGGCTACTAGTATTGAATATCTTCTCTACCTATAAAAAGAATTAGGTGTCATACAGGGACGAATGATCCTAATGTGGGGGGGGGGATAATGCAACACTCCGGAAGTTCCATGACTTGGTAAACAACCTAACTTGATGAATTAAGCCTTAAATAGTGTTTCTAAGCTTAAACAAAGGTAATAAACTGATATACCGTGGTTTCACGGTATTTTTAATGCTTTTTCCTTAAGTTTAGTGTGTCCAAAAGCCTTTTTGTATTAATTTTTATATAAGTTTATCTTTATTTGCATGAAATCTGTCTAAAAGTTGAATGCAGAGGTTTTTGAGCAAGAAAAGCAGAAAAATACCACCTACGGAGCTTGTGACGGTCCGTCACGACCGTGACGGTCCGTAGGTGGCATCTTAGTGCAGCTGCTGAAGGAAGATGGGTACGTCTTACCAAGTGTGGGGTTATGGAATGCGTGATGGACCGTTGTAGCCATAACGGTACGGCCTGCTGGTTCGTCATGAAGATCAAGAAGTAGTCCTAGTACCGAAATTCCAAGAGTTCAAGTGTTATGAAACGGAAACCCCCGACGGACCGTTGTGCCTGTGACGATCCGTCATACCTGCCGTCGAGGGTAATGAAGAGAACATCAGAAGAAATTGCACAAGTATGGGACGATGGAGTCCCTGACGGACCATCGTGACCACGGCGATCCGTCGCAAGGTCCGTTTACCCAGCCGCGTTTTGACATATTTCCATCAAATATAGTCCTTATTTAGTTAGGTTTTTATTTTTTATAAATAGTTCAAAAAACCTCATTTTTGGGGTTAGACTCTTGATTATTTGAGTTTCTTTGTTAACTCTTGGTTATTTGAGCTTCTTTTGTGGATTAGACTTGGCGATTATTGTACACTTTTGGAGAATATTTAGTGTACAATTAATTTTAGTAATTGATTGTTGGTGATTTTTGTTGATTAATCAAGTGAACTTATGGGTTTTATTCTTTCTCATTGAAGTAGGTGCGTGAATTCTTATATTACATATTTGAATATTGTGATTATGACTATGGTTGTGGGAACTATAGGTGAATAATGAGGTAAAACCTAACTAAAATAACAGTTCTAGAATAGTGTCTTGCATGTATTGATAATTCTTTCGCTTAGAAGTCTTTTTAACGGATGGCCAACGTTAGAACTTGCCTAAATGCTACTTACCGGACCAAGGAGGTAGATAATCGGAAAAGAATTATCAACATAGATTTAGTGTATACTATCTAATAGGCTAGTATTGATTGGTACGAGGTAATAACTTAGTCAAATATCGAATACGATGCTTAATATGAGGTAAAGGTAAGGGTTAGTATATCAACACACGTAGACGGACCAAGGTGCGGAGTGAAATTTTCTTGATGCCAGACCAAGGATTTAGAAATACATAACTTATCACTTTGCATGCAAGATACTAGGAAAGAATTGTTATAGCTAGAATTATCAAGTTATGAACTTGTGGGGAACACGTAAACCCTAGTTACTTTTATTAATTGATTAAACTCCAACATTTGAAGCTGTTAGTTGTCTCCTTTAAATTCGCTAGTTATTTTCATTTATTTAGAAATAGAAAACCCCCTTTTATCACTTTTGCTTTCTAAGGAAGTAATTGACTGAACAATAGTAATAATAGATTGAAGTTAAGTCTAAACTATTTTCCTCGTGGGAACGATCCCAACCTCATTAGTTGGGTTCTTTATTTGATACGACTGCTTTACTTCTTATTTGAGAAGTAAGTTTGAGCGTATCAAATTTTGGCGCCACTTCCGGGGAAAGTATCTTTTAGATTAACTTAAACTTATTAGTATAGTCTAGTCGATATTTTCTTGATTTTGGTTTGTTTTATTGTTTTTGATTCTTGCAGAACCACCTTCCTTGTTTTAATGATGATGATCCAAACCAGAACATCCCAGCTTTGGTTGATGTTCATGGTGTTGTTACCCGATGCTCCGGGTGAAAACCAACAGAGGGGACATAGTAACTCTCCATGGCCCAAAGAATACTACAGATTCTATGACAATATAGCAGACTCCGATGGGCCACTTGTCTTTCCCCCTCTACCACCAGGCCATACTTTTGTGGTAAATAGTAGCCTGATGCAAATGCTCACTGCCAGAGGTTTGTTTTCAAGGCTACCTTTTGAGGACCCACATGCCCATATAGCTAAGGTAAGGGGAGTGCGTAAAAGCTGTGTAAAGGGAGGCCTGACTTGGACTTGGATGTAATAGGGCTAAGAGTGTTTCCTCTCTCACTGACGGGAGAGGCTGCTATTTGGTTCACTCAGTTCCCGTATAACTCAATTTTCACTTGGAACCAACTAAGGGATGTTTTCTTAGCACACTACTACCCGGTCTCCAAGAAACTAAACCACAAAGACAGAGTGAACAACTTTGTGGCACTACCAGGAGAGTTTGTTAGTAGTTCTTGGGATAGATTCACCTCGTTTTTGAGAAGCGTCCCCAATAACCGTATAGATGATGAGTCACTGAAGGAATACTTCTATCGGGGACAGAATGATAATAATAAAGCGGCATTGGACACTATAGCAGGTGAATCTAATAGGGAGTGTCCTTATACTGAGATTGCTGAAAAGTTAGAGAAAATCTCTCGGAACAATAAAGCTTGGAGTACTAGGAAGTCAGATGCTGGGAGAAATACCTTCGCAGTGCAGTCCACTCACAACCCAGCCACAGATGAGATTCATGAAGAAATGGGTCAGATGAGAACTGAGCTTGGGTTGGTATTAAAATATATCACTGGGGTGCAGAAAAGATAAATGCAGTTAACTACTTGTTTAAACCATTACCACCAAATGATGAATGCTATTATGCGGAGGATTCCTATGCGGTAAACGAGTAGACGGGGGGTTTCCGGCCAAGTGCCCTAGGCTCAAATCAGGATAATTGGCGCTAAGGTCAAGGGAACCAAGGTCATATCTATGGTAACTATAACCGTGAGGGTCAATATGTCCGAGATGGAAACTACAACCACGACAACAACTTCAACAGGGGTAGCTATGGTAACAGAAATGATAGGAATGGGCCCTATGTCCCTCCTCAAAATCGTGAAGTTACTCCTAGGGATGCTGGAGATAGTACGGCGCGAGTTGAGGATATGTTGCACAAAATGATGAGGAGGTTCGATGCTAATGATGAGCACATTAAAGAGTAATGGAGTGATTTGGCGGGTATTGGACAGAAAGTCGATACACATTCAATATCGATTAAGCAGATCGAGTTGCAAATGGACCAATTATCTACAACTATGAACACACGGCAACCGGGCACTCCTCCTAGCAACATTGTCCAAAATCCGAAGAAATGATGCACACTTTATGGAAATCGCTACTCAGGGTGGTAAGCAAACCATTATCCCACATATGCCGTTTAATAAGGAAAAGGTGAGAAAGGATAATGATAAGGTGGTAGAGGCTAGTGGTGAAGTAGAAGATAGCACTGAAAAAGATGTTGAAGTACCTATAAAGGTAATTCCCATGCCTAGACCACCCCCCCTTTCCTCAGCAATTAGTGAAAAAGATCGAGAATGATAAATATCGGCGTTTTATAACAATGCTGAAGCAACTTTGTATCAATGTCCCTTTGGTAGAATCTCTAGAACAAATGCCCGGTAATGCCAAGTTTATGAAAGATCTGGTTACAAAGAAAAGATCGGTCACTTTCGAGGATGATAATAGAATTAAGCATTATAGTGCTATTTCTACAAGATCTCTCGTACAAAAGAAAGAAGATTCGGGTGCATTCACTATTCCTTGAACAGTCAAGTCATTACATTTTGCGAAAGCATTATGTGATTTAGGGGAAAGAATAAATCTCATGCCCCTCTCGATTTACAAGAAGTTGGGTTTGGGTGACCCACAGCCCACTACGATGCGGCTACTGATGGCCGATCGAACAGTGAAAATGCCTATAGGGATACTACACGATGTGCTATTAATAGTGGAGTCGTTCATGTTTCTGGCAGATTTTGTTATTCTTGATTGTGAAGTTAATTTTGAAGTGCCTATTATTCTTGGGAGGCCATTCCTTGCTACGGGTAGAGCCTTAGTTGATATGGAAAAGGGGCAGATGAAATTTGGATTGAACAATGAAGAAGCGACCTTCAACATTTGTAGGTCCATGAGGCAGAGTGGTGAGCTCCAATCAGGATCTGCTATATCCTACAAAGAAAAGATAAAAGAATCACCTACAAAGTGAAAAATGAGAGCGTATGATTGGGGATTTGGTGCTTTTATAAAATTCTAGGTCGCGTTGGTTTCTGGGCAAGCTCAAGTCCAAATGGACTGGCCCCTACTTTATTACCCAACTACTCCCTCATGGAGCAGTGGAGTTGAAAACCAAGGAGGGTGAACAGTTTAAGGTAAATGGACGACGAACGAAACCCTATTTTGGGCATTCTGAGTCGGCGAATGAAGGTATCAAGGCATACCATCTTGATGAAGGCTGAATAATCAAGTGTCCTCAGTCGTGCCGCGATGTTAAATGAGGCGCTTGTAGGGAGGCAACCCAATACTTATATTTTTTTAGTAATGGTAGCATTTTATACTAATGGGTTTTAAATTTGCATGCACATCACCAGGAAATTCTGCAGAAAATCACTCTGCAGCAGTCACTGACAGATACATCGACGGACCGTCATGCATGCGAGGGACCGTCGCGTGAAGACATTGTGCCAGGTACGTCTTTCTGTTATTTTCAAAACTAGGGCACACGCGACGGAACCAACGACGGAACGTCGCAACTGCGACAGACCTTCGACGGGGACTCGTCGCATCATTAATGAAGCGTACCCAACACGACCAGACTGTTTTTTTTAAATTCTTCACATTTAAAACCCCCACCCCCTTCATTTCACCCATTCCTTCCCTCTTTCTACCATTTCCCTCCCTTTTCAACCTCCAAGTTCATAACCCCCCTCTCTTACAACCGATCATTTTCCCAAATTCCCCAATTCCTAAAATTTACTATCTACTAGTTGGAGTCTGCCGCTGTGGTTCTCTACTTGATAACCAAGTACCTTCCTCTCTTGTTTTTCTCATAGTCTTAGGCATGTGTCTCTGATTTCTACCCATTTACTTTGCATTTTTGTTTATCAATTAGTACTAGCCTAGTTCTTATTGATGGGTTTATTTTTTAATACAAATTTTGTCCGACCTAGGTTGAGAATCCTCAAAATTGCCGTGTTAAAACTCTACAAATATGTGCTTTAGCATTTCTAGTTTACTAGCTATTTGGGTAAGACGAATGTAGGCTAAAACACTAACAATTCCATTTGGGTCATAGGGGAGAAATGGGGCATTCCCAGTTCTATCTCTGAATGACAAAACAAGACCCCGATGATGGACCACGACGGACCGTCATTGGGTCCGTCCCAACATCCCTCAAACCCCACTGTCAAATTTTCTCCAAGTATCCACCAACGGACACATGAGACAGACCATCGTTCCCACGACGGTCCGTCTTGCACAACCGTTCTTGTTGTTAGAGACCCTATTCCTAAAGGTCACTCACTTTTTCTTAAGTGTCCTCGAACGGACATGTTTGACGGACCGTCATTCCCACGACGGTCCGTCCTACACATACCGTCATGACGGTTAGAGACCCTATTCCTAAGGGTCTCTCTCTTTTTCTAAGTGTCCTCCAACAGACATCTACGACGGACCGTCATACCCCCGACGGTCTGTCCTGCATAACCGTTATGACGGTCAGAGACCCCTATTCTAAGGGTCTCCATCCTATTTCCAAGTGTCCTCTTACGGACAACTACGACGTATCGTCATACCCTCGACGCTCCATCCTGCATAACTGTTATGATGGTCAAAGACCCCTCTCTTAAGGGTCTCCATATTTTTTTCAAGTGTCCACTGACGGACACTTACGACGGACCGTCATACCTGTGACGGTCCGTCATGCATATACCCTCATACTTGTCAGTGACTTTTCTTCAGGGTTCTTCACATAAACATAGTTTAAGTAAGACATGACGGACCCCATGACGGTTCGTCGTACTCACGATGAGCCGTCACCTGGTCCGTCGTGTTTCATTGTTATTATAGAAATGTCATTAAATCTTAACTCTTTTATTTATTTTTTGTGGTTTTGCTTGTCTTGTTTGCTCATTCTAGTACTAATATTGATTCTTTATAGGTACTATCTATTATGGCACCAAAACAAGATCGAGTCTACATACGCGGACGATCGAAGTCTGTCGCCCCATCTGACCGCATGGTCATTGGCTCTGATGATGAGCGTGACCCCGAGTACGTGCCCCCAGGAACTTCACCCCATCCCGAGCTGCACGTGCTGCCAGAGCCACACCCAAAAAGGTGGCGTGCGGCGTAGTCACAGCCTCCTAGTCTGATGAGGAGCGCACACTGACCATCACACCTTCTGGGTCAGCTACTAATGAAGAAGGAGCGTCTGGATCCTTAGGAGTTTCGTGGTCGGGGGAAGCCTCCGGATCTACTGAGGTTGCTGCACCCACCACCGCTGCACAGTCTGCCTCATCTGATGAGACTGACTGTTCGGAATCCACACCCGGTGCACCGACTCGTGCCCTCACCCCAGTTGTCGACTAGCCCAACTGGTGGTATGTCAACGGACAGTATCAAGTCTATTCCGACACAAAGTTCCTGAATGACAAACGAGTCATGACACGGACACTTACATTGGAGCGGTGGGTCCTTACGGGAAATCTCCCAACTATGCCAGAGATCCACAATCTTTTCACCAGACATCAATTGGAGTGTACAACCCGTTTGTTGGGACATTATAGTGAAGAGTTGGTCAGAGAGTTGTACGCCTCTTACGTGGCTACTCTTAGATCACAGATTGATAAGCGGGCTGCCCCTGCCAAATAGGCCCCACTGGAGCATGTCCGAGTACGTAGCATTCAGGTTGATATCTCCTTGTCTGCCATCTGTCGGTATCCATACGGTGAGGATGTTGATGTAAACTGGACCCCTCTCACTGCTGAGTTTGACTACCGATGGCAAATTGTCAAAGATGGACAATTACTGCGTGAGCCATCGCCGTGAGAGACCACCAAGAGGTGGATGACCCTGCACTTTTCTGTTGATGGAGAGGGTGCTGACTGGGTAACCGAGCCGATGGGAGCCATCAAGAAGGCTAAGCTGACCTTTACGGCGAAGTTCTTATGGTTGGTTGTCCGCCACTTCCTTTCCCCCACAACCGCTGATAATATAGTCACATAGGATCGTGCAGTACTGATGACGGCGATGATAGCCGGGTTTTAGGAGGACTTTTCTTGGATTCTACAGGCGGTCATGCACGAGAGAGATTTTAAGGTCACAACTACTTACCCTTTCCCGTGCATGATATTTTCTCTATGCAGGTCCGCAGGTGTGCCTATATGGAATGTTGATCAGCTGAAGAACCCCGCTGGGCACTGTTGATATCGGCCTAATTAGGGATAAGGCAAATGAGTTGGCTCCAAGCAGAGGGCGCCATCCAGAGTTGCCTCCACTTGGTGAAAATCTGGCTGATACGGTAGCACAGGCCCGCACGGCTACGCAGGCAGCTTCTACTGACACTACCCCGGTCGAGTCTATCCCGGGTAGTAGCACTGCCCCGAGATCCTCTCGCTCAGCCCTTTTCCCCGCTCTGGTCCCGCTTGCTAGGGTCCAGAAATTAGACGCACAGATGGCTATTCTTCTGCATCACATCCAACCTTGGATGCAGAGGTCTATTGCTGAGGCAGAAGAGCACTTGCAACGGAGAATGGTCCAGCACACAGAGCGGAAGATCTCTGAGGTTCATCGGTGCTTGGACGCTTTAGATTTGCGGGTGTTAGCCCGGCCAGCCCCTCAGGTGGATGTGTCGACCCTTCAGGCTGCGGTCGACAGTCTTCACACAGACAACGATATGATCTTAGAGGCTAGGGTGCCTGAGTCTGAGGCCCCTTCTGTAGAGCGCGCTGAAGACACAGTGATGGCGACCTTATTCGCCACTTCTAAGATTCCACCACCTCCCCCTCGAGAGCATGCCAAGAGGCGTAGGGGTCGAAAGGAGGATGAGGCTCGAGCAAAGAAGAAGGAGAACTGTGGGATGGAGGCTGCGAGGAGAGCCTCACTTGCTGATGAGGAGGCACGTCAGATGAGGGTAGTAGAGTTAACTGCTGGGGCAATTAGCTCTAGAAATGTGGAGATAGCGGGAGGCACTGCTGATAGTGTTGTTGATGCTGGGGACACTACTGAGGGTGTCCAGATTACAAAGGTAGTGGGTTTCGGGGAACCGGACCCACCAGCTTGCTGATCATCGGCGCTTTGCGCCCCAGGTTTGCTTCATCTACAACTCTAGTATTTCAATTTTTTTTATGTATTGGGGGCAATTGCATGTCTTTTTGTTGGGGTGGGGTAAATGGAAAGTGAGTGCTAGGGTGATGTCTGAGTAGCCCAATTCACTATCCTCTTTTGGGGTTTTCTTGCCTGTGTTCTTTTTCCCCAAGGGACTGATTATTTTTTCTGTTGAACCAGCATGTCTATATCTTACGTACATAGTTTAATTCTGAAGCATGATGTCTAAAATGATATCCTGATAAAATGAAAATGATACATGACTAGGTATAGTAATTGATAAATGTGTGGCTCTAATCATGACATAGAGGTACACCACTGCATGACCCTAAGTCTAAAATTCGAACTAGGTGTCTGATAATCTGGTAGAGTAATGAGATGTCAAGTGAGGGTGAGGAAGATTTCAACACTATTTGTACTGAGCTAGAACTTACCTGGTTAATCCTGCTAAAAGTAAGCTATAATAGACAATTAGGACAGAATCATAGGCCCTTATTAAATGTAGCCCATTTTTAGCCTAAATAAAAGAAAACCAATTGAAATTAATCCTTCTTTGATCCAAATGATTTGAGCTTAAACTAGACCTTTCTTTTTCACCCCAACTGATCTTTTCTTAGAATAATGTGTTGGCCTTGGTCCCTCCTTGGACATGTGCACCTCAGCTTATGCCAAAATCATAAGTTGAGGATGGATAATGAAGTAAACAACCCTTTTTATGGCCCTGACCCAACTTTGGGCATTGTGTACTTCGACTCATGGCAAAGCCATGAGTTGAGGGTGACTATTATGAGGAATGCTCTTGAAAGTGGGGTTGAAAGAACAAAGAGAGAGAAAGAAAAAAAGTAACGTTACTCAAGAATTAGTTGAAATAAAAGTGAAAAAAAATACAAGAAATACAAGCAACAAAAGAAGAGAGTAACTTACACAAATGAAGAAAGAAGGGAAAATAGCAAGGTTAAAGAATATGAGAAACTAGGCGAAATAAAATGATAAAAAGTGGTATGTTTAGCCGATATGTCAAAGAGGGAAAAAAGTAACTAAAGTATACCGAAATATACCCTACCTGACCCTGAGCCTATATTACGAGCTAAGAAAGTCCTATCGTGATCCTAAGAGTTGTATAGAGAACTTAGAGTAGTGAAAAATAAGGGCACACTTATGGCAATATACATGACTGAGTGTGAATTTTTTCTGAGAGCTAGTGTTAAAAAGTAATCCTTATACTCAAACTAAAATCATTGTGTGAAAAATGAGGATATTGTTTTGATGTGAGGACACTTGTTACAATACGGGAAATATTAGCACCTCGGTGAGAAATTGAAGAGGATAGGTGTTAGTGCACGGCGAGTCTGTGTCATGGTCTGATTCCACATAATTCAAGCCTAAAATGATAGCATGTATAAATATGATGAGGCTGATCGGGATTGATAGCCAAATGATTGCGAAAGATAAATCATGGATCCTATTGTACAAAGATTTTGTATTGAGCCGTAGTGCGTCGCTTGAGGACATACAAAGAATTTAAGTTGAGGGAGTTGATATACCATGGTTTCACGGTATTTTTAATGCCTTTTCCTTCAGTTTAATGTGTCCAAAAGCCTTTTTGTATTAATTTTTATATAAGTTTCTCTTTATTTGCAGGAAATCTGTCTAAAAGATCAATGTAGAGGTTTTTGAGCAAGAAATGCAGAAAAGTACCACCTACAGAGCTTGTGGCGGTCCATCGCGACCGTGACGGTCCGTAGGTGACATCGTAGTGCAACTGCTGAAGGAAGATGGGGAAGTCTGACCAAGTGTGGGGTTACAGAATGTGTGACGGACCGTCGTAGCCATGATGGTACGTCCTGCTGGTTCTTCATGAAGATGATAGAAGTAGTCCCAGTACCCAAATTCCAAGAGTTCAAGTGTTAAGTAACGGAAACCCCTGACGGACCGTTGTGCCTGTGAAGATCCGTCATAGCTGCCGTCGAGGGTAATGAAGAGAGCAGCAGAAGAAATTGCACAAGTATGGGATGTCGGAGTCCATGACGGCCCGTCGTGACCACGAAGATCCGTCGCGAGGTCCGTCGACCCAGCCGCATTATGACAGATTTCCAGCAAATAGAGTCCTTATTTAATCAGGTTTTTATTTTTTATAAACAGTTCAAAAAGCCTCAATTTTTGGGGTTGTACTCTTGATTATTTGAGTTTCTTTTTTAGACTCTTGGTTATTTGAGCTTCTTTTGTGGATTAGATTGGTGATTTTTGTACATTTTTTGAGAAACTTTAGTCTTCAATTAATTTCAGTAATTGATTGTTGGTGATTTTTGTTGATTAATCAAGTGAACTTCTGGATTTTATTCTTTCTCATTGAAGTAAGTGCATGAATTCTTATATTATATATTTGAATATTGTGATTATGACTATGGGTAACTAAACTCCATAACTAGGGTTGTGGGAACCATAGGTGAATAATGAGGTAAAACCTAACTAATATAACAATTCTAGAATAGTGTCTTGCATGTATTGATAATTCTTTCGCTTACAAGTCTTTTTAACGGATGGCCAACGTTAGAAATTGCCTTAATGCTACTTGCCGGACCAAGGAGGTAGATAATAGGAAAAGAATTATCAACATAGATTTAGTGTATACTATCGAATATGCTAGTATTGATTGGTACGAGGTAATAACTTAGTCAAATATCGAATACGATGCTTAATATGAGGTAAAGGTAAGGGTTAGTATAGCAACACACGTATCCAGACCAAGGTGCGGAGTGAAATTTTCAAGATGCCGGACCAAGGATTTAGAAATACATAACTTATCACTTTGCATGCAAGATACTAGGAAAGAATTGTTATAGATATAGTTATCAAGTTATGAACCTATGGGGAACACGTAAACACTAGTTACTTTTATTAATTAATTAAACTCCAACATTTGAAGCTTTTAGTTGTCTCCTTTAATTTCTCTAGTTATTTTCATCTATTTAGAAATAGAAAATCTCCCCCCCCCTTTTTTTTTTTTTTTTTATCATTTTTGCTTTCCAAGGAAGTAATTGATTGATTGATAGTAATAATAGATTGAAGTAAAGTCAAAAATTTTTTCTTCGTGGGAACAATCCCAACCTCATTAGTTGGGTTCTTTACTTGATTCGACCGCTTTACTTCTTATTTGAGAAGTAAGTTTGAGCGTATCATAAACACAATTAGGAAGTGTGTTTGAATCAAAACGTCCAGAAACGACCATTACGTCCGTAGACTAGTAAAAATGAACTATTGTGCCTTGTCATGTTTCAAACGGTTTAAAGACTCGGATTGAAGTCAAATTTGGTGAAAAGGTAGGAGTACATATTAGAACGTGTTTAGGGTCGAAATGTTCAGGTATGACTCCCCAAAGACCACACTAAATATCCTTGAGGAGGACCCTACATTTTGACCTCAAAACTATCAAATGGCCTTGTGCTATTCACATAGAAAACAACAAGCCGTTGATGGGAAAACGTCCTGTAAATGGTGCTCATGGGTGGAAACTAATCCAAATAATAAAATGTTTCCAAAACAAATTCCCTAACAAAAACCACAGAAAACCAGCACGATCGCTGGTCCGGTTGACTTGGCGTCTACACTGAGTCATCGATTGGACCCCTGGTGGACTGTTTTAAGTCGATCAAGGTTAGGGATATTATTCAATGAGTTATTTAATTAATTTCAAAGGGGTGTTAAATAAGTTAGTTGTGGATTACAAAAGAGTTAGACCGCATTAAACTAACCCAACACGTCATTATTTCCCCAACCCAAATCACTCCCACTTCTCTCTACTTTCTCTCTTTATCCCAAAGAGCCCCATTGAAGACTAAGATGAAGATTAATTATGGATTAAAGACTCAAGTTTTCTCCATCTTTCTTAAATTATTGTTAAAGTATGGAAGCTATTCAATCTTGGGATCTCTTTTCCCTAGATCCTCTTCAAAATTGGTGTCCAATGATGTCTAAAATTATGGTTTTCATCCGATTTCGTGGGTTGTGTTTCAAATTGATTTAATATGATATTGAAATGAATCATATTGATATATTATGATTGTTTATTTGTGTATTTTTTTCGTTCCTTAGTCTATGACCTAATTTCACTTAAAGATCCATGAATGACCTATTTTCCCTAACCCTAACTATGAATTAGTTTGATAGATTATTAGGGATGTTGGAATTAGATATCTTATTGCTTGTTTTACTATTATATGCTGATGATCATTTGATTATTGGATGAATGTGGTAAAATTGAGGGTAAAATCTTGAAGGAGATTCTTAGAAGACATTGGTAGGAATTTTACGATTATTGTTTCTCTATTTCAATTATGTTGGTCTATTCTTGATGATGATGTTCAATTGAAGTATGATTATGTGAATAGAATAGGAATATGATGATATTATGAAAATAATGGCAGTTATGAATATGTTGAATGTGAAATCATGATAGGGAAATGATGATGCAAGGTTTCAAGTGATTCTTTTGTGTACCTTATCATTATGACTATGATGTAATTATCTCACTAATGTTGGGTTGTGATAAAAGAAATTTCTCATTATAAACCTAAAGATGTATGATCATGATTATAAAAGGTGATAGTTTCCTATTACCTATATTAAATATTAATTATTAAGAAAGACATAAGACATTTCAAAAAAGGACTTTAGCTTAGCACCGAGTGAACTAGATGTGAGAGGTTTCCCTTCCCAAGAGTGAAGGTAGGTTCACTAATGTTCTCATGAGATGGAGACTACCATGTTTGCATATATAAGTTTCTAGTAAATCTCGTAGTTCATTAACGATGTGCTCTCACGGGAAAACTATCTAGTGGATGTACATAGAATGTTATGTTCATGTTATGGTTATACCTTGGCAAGTAGAGCACCTTCTTTTGGTGAAGGGTTCAATGACACCAGATTCAATGTTTAGCTCAATGGTAATTGTAGGTTAAGGCGAATTTTCCCGATAGTAAAATGAATGAACAAAAGTAATAAAGATGGACACTAACTAGGGTTACTTTAGGGGTACTACATGTTTAGGTAAGGTTATTAGACTTTACCTATGCATTGCCCAAGTTGGCCTTGAGGGGAGTCCAATAAGGATGTTCTTATAAACCTATGTTATGATAAAATGTATAATGTTGATTTGATATGATGTTGGTTTAATTTGATAACATGATATTGGTCTAAATTGCTATTTATGATGATTACTATGCATGATGTTATGTTATATGAGGCAAGTCATTACTTATGATCTCTTTTATAGTTTAGTTGATTATGTGGGGTTATGAGGCTTCACATGTACTTGTAGGATTGGGTTGAGATTGTGAGTAGGGTCTTGTATGCTTTGATGATATGAACTCTTGAACAAGAAATGTTTATCTTGCGTGTGCATAAAGTATTTCAAAATGACTTAGCATGTTTTTAAAGAAAAGGTCCATGTCTACAAAGGTTTTAATTGCATATGTTTCCATACTTAGTACATGTGGTTTTTAATAATCCATATTCTTTATACTTATAAAAATATGTAGCTTCGGGCCGTTGAAGAGATTTCAAGGCCATTTGCAAAGAAGACTTGGATCTTTTCACAAGTTGTTGGTGAGTCCTTAAGTCCGAGGATGATGCCTCTTTTCTAGCTTTAGTAGTACTTATTATGTCTAAGACAATTTTTCTTTTCTTATATTTGAGACTTTGTTACAAGCCTATATGTGGCATTTTGTACTAGTTTAAGGGTTATGCCCAATTTTTGTAATTCTCTTATAGATGGTAATGTGTGAGACAATAATAGAGTACTGTGATAAATTTAGTATGTTGCTAAACATGAAGTCTATGTAAACTTCATATATGATAAGTAAGAACTCTAAGTATACTTCATATGTAAAAGTTTTAAATTTTCCGCATTTTCTCTACCTATGATATGGCATGATGCATGCTAAGAAAGTCTAAGTCCTCTTCGATGGCAAAGTCGTCGGTTTCGTCTAGGGGGTACTCCCCGGTCGTGATAGAATCCACACATGCAATGCTCAATTGTTCAATAAAAGTTTCAAACTATGACTAGCCATCATCAAATAGAGTTCACACTCACGATGTTCACTTCAAATGGATAATGCATCCGCAACAAGAGTATTTGAATTCCCTCACTTCAAGAATGATTCTATGCTCTCACAAATACAATCAAGGATTATAATTAATGAATTGAAATCAACTATCACACTCTCAATTCGAAAAAAATTATTGAATTTACCCATAGGCTTTCTTGTATTTTCCGTCGAAAAGATCACTCCGGTTATGCAAGATACCAAAGGTCTTTCAAGGCCTGTAATTGTCATGACTCAGGGTGTACCCCCTAGATGTATCAAGGAACATAGAACCAAAAAAGATATCATGTAAGCCACTTAGCATATCATAACATAAATAATTAGAAAAATATGAGTAAAAAATCATTTTCAAGTCCAAATTTTCGTCAACGAAATCAGAAGTATACAATTGTGTTAATATAGTCATATATTACTATACTTGAATAAAATAGGGTCACAACCCATACAACATCGTCTGAATAAGAGATAGAATAAATGAACCAGAAAGATGACATATGTCCTCAAATCATGAGGATTCACCAACAAGATAGGAGAATAAGCAAATCCAAGCTTTAGCCACAATGAGGTCCACCTTGAGAATTTGACCTACATTTGAGAAAAATGTAGGAAAAGCATGGGTTAGTAGAAAAATGCTCAAAGTATGATACCCATGTATCAAACCCATGAAAACATGCTAAAAAGAATATTTTGGTTGAATGCATACTATTTTCAAAGTTAAAATATCATTTTAAAGATAATGGAAAAACATAAGTCATAAGCATATCGATTACATTGATCATCGTATCATAAGAGGAACATATAATAGATTCATTCAAATCATAACTGTCCAATGCATGAATAAGATCCCATAATCTCACCCATACTAGTTAAAGCTTCTTGAGTAATGATAGTTCATAATTCATATTCTTGTTCATAATATCGTCATAAGGGGGAATAAGCCTTAACCGACAGACCATGTGAACTTACCATGAAACATGATCTCTATCCCACACTCAAAAGAGGTTTCTCTACTTTCTCAATATAGAGCCACACTCTTATCTTAGGTGGATAAACTAGTTAAATACCTATGTGGGCACAAAGTCTATGGGATAATGATATTTCTAACAGAAAGCAGGATCGACTAAGGTATAAAGTTTCCATCTCATGAGATAAATACTTTGGGAACCCATACTCAACTAAGGTAGAAGGAACCCATTTGGAATGTCTGACTAAACTACTGTATAAAAGCTTTCATTGGGAAGTCGGACTCTACTATTGTAAGAACTTGCATCTCATATTCCTATCAACTTGTGTTAAGCATTTAATCCTATGGATTAGATATTAAGTCTTGAATTAATTTCATATTATCATGGAAAATGTCTTGACACTCCATCCGACATAATTCATACTATACCTCATAGATTTATTACTTGAGAATAGCCTTTCAACCTTAGGATCATCATATTATTAGAAAGCCTATCATATCATATTATATTCGTACATTGGTGTGTATATGAGGATAACCTTTCAACAACACAACAACTAGATCATAATCATAACCACTTTACTCCCAAAGTGTTCTTTAAGCATATACATAGATCTCATAATCATGCATCATTCTCATACTTTGACCTTCAACGATCAAAGATCATATTCCATCAACACATCTATAATTACTACATAGACATGGATAATAACATAAATCAAATAGCTTAATTACTACAATCATAATATCATAATATTTCTCTTTCATCAATTCACCCATATGACAAGGTCATCAATTGGTAATAACGGAATTTCATGGATTTTTGCAATTTCAACATGAAAACCATCATAAATCATCATTTCAACCATTAGTAATTCAAACATTAGGATTGCTTTGGAAGAAATCAATGAATTGGAAACAAGCCAAAGTTTTTGCCTCGACAATATAACTACTCACAATGAGATGCTAAGAGTTCACACATGACTTATTGAACTGAAATTTCCTCGTTGGACTTGCGCAAACATATCGTTCATTAAAAGAAAACAAGAAGAGACTAATTATTCAATGTCAGAATTTATAAATAAAACATTCATGGAGATGTTTGAACAAATATGATAAAAACAACAAAATATCCATCATAAAACAAAATAAAACCAAGCGGATAGGTATGCAGATAACTTTGCCCCACAAGAAAATCTAAAGGAATGTATCAAAATAGAATAAAATGGAGGGAGAGTAAAATTCACCATGTCAGTCTAGGCCTGTGTTGAACTCTAGGTAGCTGGGTGGACTCAATACGGGAATCAGTGCCCAGCTCGACTGAAGCTCTGGAGGTGTAAATAACTTACTCTTTTATTGGGTAAGATCCACTAGAGTCAATCATGGACGTGAACGTAGTGAGGCCTTCGTGGCCACCCACACCAACTAAACCTCCAAATTTTATAGATTCTTGAAAATATCCTCATCACGAGCCTCTAGACCTCCTCATCTATCTCAGTTGTTTTGGCTTTGCATAATCATCAGTTGCAGCAGCGTATCCGTTCATTGTAACCAGAGGGATCTTAGGTATAATTGGCATATAAGAACTGGGGTCTTTGGGAACATCTAGATTGCCCCCACAACATCGATATGACAGTGGATTTTAGCTCATCCATATCTCGATACAAACCAATAATATCAGTCTTTAAGGCTTTCCTATTTGCAGATCCAAAGTTTTGTTCTCATATTCCTCAACCCGAGTGGTGAGGGCATCTAATGCAACCTTTTGGATCATGATACCTTCATCTTATAATCTGAACTCCTCCTTAATGGGAGGCAATGTTGCATGTATCACTTGACTAATCATAGATAGCACGGTGGCCTCAACCCTTAAGGCCCTCACATTGGCTGAACAGACCAGGTTTCCCATTTTGTGCACCATTGCCATGGTCAAGGGGTAATGGGAAGAAGATTTAGTAGCAAAAACAACAAAAGGTGAAGGGGAAGATATACCTAAGGTCTCATCAACTTGAGTCGGTTTAGTAGTGTCAGCCTCTATGGAATCTACATGCACAACTATGGATGTGTCTATTGGTACTTTTTCCTTCCTCTCGGCCTCATCCTTCGTATATTCTTCTTCAATCCTTTGAATCCTAGTATATGAGGTAGTATAAACCTCAACATTAGTCTTCGCCATAAAATGAACACCATCTTGACAGCCAAAATCGCTGATAATAATCAGAAATAACAGTGAGGTTTCATTTTGTTTGGTTCTCATAGCCATTTACTTTGCAATGATCCAACCTAAACTAAGCCTCTCTCGGTCAATGATACAACCCAACAGTCCAACCTTTGGTGTGGAAAAATGGACTCATTCTGTGATGACATCAAAATGTTGATAATAAAGCCAAACCAATATGTAGTTGCAATATTCAAATCTTTCTTCACAATAATATATTCCACCGCTATTCAAGAAGAAGTAGTATCACTCTGTAAAGGGAAATTCGGAACTATAAAGTCATCGAATATTGAGGTCTTGACCTTGTCGACCAAATAAAGCATAACCCGGGTTATGCAATTGAACTCGTCTTTAATATCTTAACATTCTTAACTAGTGCCATTTATCTTGCCTTCTTCTTCCTATTCAGGAACATCTTCGCTTAACCTTCACCAAATTCCCAAACCTATTAAGGAACATATGGCTTTCGGGGCTTGGTGAATAGTCAGAACTTGTGTAAACACAGTGTTTCCCAGACAAATAGACATATGTGTACAACCCCATCCGTGCACAACCGCTTCTCCTACAAAATAGTCAACATGAAGTGGCTTTTAGTCTATTTATATACCGAGGAGTATAACTAGGGCCAGAGGCAATTTAGGTGTCTGTGATACTGTAGGTATTTGAGCCATCATAAGTGTTGGAAATTTTCCAATGGATAATGAACTTCATTAGATCAACAATTTTGAGTGCTTCCTTTTGAGCAACTCTCCTTCTGTTGACGGTGTAGTATTAGTAGTCCTGGACACTTCAACTTCCTCTTCTTCAATGATAGATAAGGTGAGATATGTGGAGGTTTGCAATGAGTAGATCAGGGCGGTGCATCTTCCACTGTGATTAAAGCCTCTTTGGCCTTTTTCAAGGGTGTTTGACCTTGTAATGGAGCTTCGGTCTAGCCATATATGTAGAACAACACAAATGAAATACATTCACTTGAAAAGGTTAGTTTAATATGTTTACAAAACATTTATGAAAATTTGCCAAACTGCTTAGCGAGTCGCTGAGACCATTCGGCGAGCAACAGATGACTTGCCGACAATTATAGAACAAATTAGCAAATATTTAGATAATATAGGCGAGACCAAAACTCTACTGGTGAGTCTCTGATCCTCTTCTGTGATAAAGAATGGTCTCTCCAAAAATCACAAATTAAATAGCAAAATTAGTGGTTATGAAGGGGATGACAGTGCCATTCAATGTGTCATCGAGTCTACTTCGACAGAGATAGAACATCGTCAAATTACAAATAAAATAAATCATTAATTTAGGTCAAATAGGCTATAATGGGGGTTACTTTGTGAACCACTGAGCCACTCGGCGTGGTCGACTCAGCTCACCAAAATGTCCTGACGTGTCAATTTGACAACCACAATTTTAATTCTCAATTAATAGGCCCAAAAAAATTTAAACACAATTCCAAAAATTCTATCCTACACATGATGAATCTCCTAGATAGATACTCAAACCTCCCCCTAGTTGATTTAAGTTCATACAGACAACGATTTTACCTTAAGAACGAAGTCAACCAATCCATCAACAAGCAAATTTAAGTTGTTTTGTGGAATTCGGTATACTCAGACTTACGTCGCAGAAAACTCAACGCGAAACACAAAAATATCATACAATTCACTGGAAAAATTAACCAATTTAATCTACAGACAATATCTAGATTCTTGATTCAAAATTAACTGTCAACGAGTGAATAGGCACACAATCAAGGTAGGCAATAAATCAATTAAATATTCATACACAAGCTCAATCAAAATCTTGAAATTAAAATAAAATCTCAAAAATCAACCTCACAAGGAGATAAGTAAACACTTAGGCAAAGAAAAAATGATGAACAACACTTCAGATTCTGATCACACACTATGACATCCATAAAATTAAATTTAAAATATAATTAAAGGTTTGATTGTAAGAGTGCAAGATTCAAAAGCTTCAAAAGAAGGGGGGGATTTGAATTTCAAACTTATGATAGATCTTGACACTTCAATTCAAAACCAAATTGGTGAGGCTGACTTACGTTGCCAATCCACTTGATGATTCACCGAGTGGACATCAGCTCTCTAAATTTGATAGAAAATCATCCCATAATTTTGTTAATAAAGCGAGTTTGATTGGGCTTGCCGATCCACTCGATGATTCACTGAGTGAGCTATGAGCTTGCTTACCTCCAAAATCAAATTTGAATATGTACATCCAACAAATGATATTCAAATGACAAAAAGTTAAATTTGGTTTGCCTCCCCAGAAGTACCTTCTTTAACATTGTAGAACGACGTGGCCTAGTATTCAAGCCTCGTTCTTTGGGTTAACTAAGGTATCACTAGGAACACCCCTTTTTGATCTTCGATTTGAGTGAGTTGAGATTTGACCCATTTGATTCTCAAGCTAGTTTATGGAAATGGAATGAAAGGTCACTGTTTATTTAAAGAGGATAAATCATCCTTCATCCCCTTTATTACCTAATACAATCCGTCCATTTTATTTAGGATGCGGGCAAGCATATCCTTGGTCTGGAAGATTTTAGGATCAACTATGTGTTCATTTGGATTTTTGGAAGTTCATGAGGGGACATGTAACAATATATATCACCATTTCTCTCTATCCAATTTTCACCCCGATGATACAAATCTCGATCTATCAGACCATCATCACGATATCTATTTCAACTTTGATTTCAGCCCGGCCATATATAGCTCAGAAGGAACCCCTTGCTTGATTTGAAAAGAATATTCCCTTTTTCCTTATACATGGTCTCAAATTGTACATCATAAGGACTTACACAACTATTAGCACCAATCGCATTCACAACCTTTTAAACAACACCCATCATATGTTTCTTCAATAGGTCTAGAACCCTTTTCCAGTTGTTCCTTTTTAAGAACAAGATTAAAACGAGACACATGATATTCCCTTGTGTACCATGGACGCTTGATTTTAGTCATCTCATCAAGCAAGACCGACGTGATGATAAATTGTTGTCTAATGATTCAATACTGAATAGGTTGATCAGTAACACCTTTGTTGGTGGTATCGAGACTGCAATAAAAATATTGCAAGAGCACATTGTATGACCACCCATGAGTCGTTCATTGGAGGACAAATTTTTGGAAACTGAAACACATCTCAAAGATGGGATCACCATCAATTCTCTTGAACTTCTAAATATTATCCCTCAATTAAACATATTTCGAGGGAAGGAAAAATATTTCATGAAATACTTCTGTGAGCTCCTCCCAGGTAGTCAGTGATTCCCTTTGGTAGTTCCGTCAATTCTTGAGTTATGTTCTCAAAGGGAAACATTCCACACACATCCACGAAAGTGCGAATGTGGTCATGAGGGTCCTCATGGGAAAGTCTCCCAAAGCGTCCTTTCATTTATAAAAACTGCAACATCGTGTTGATCACATGAATCACCATATTGTAAATAGTTCAAGGCAATCGAATAACACCAACCTTCCTAACTAATCTGCATTGACATCACGCAAGTTTCTGATATCATCATTGTTTCAACGTTGACATGCATTGCTACCGTTCGCTCTCATTTTTTCACCTATTTTAGAGTAATTAATAAGAAAATTATACTATAACAACATTAGTGCAAAAAACACTTCAATATAAGAATTTTAAACACCACTCCCCAGCCGCGGTGACATTTTTTATAACACTCAACTACACTTCTTATTATTAAAAGAATATGCATTTGGTAACAAGTATAAATGCAACGATGAAGTGGGATCGACCCCACGTAAAATAATATGATAAAGAATTCAATTATGAAGTAAAGACATGTTCTAATTCTTTTGTAGAAGTAATTAGGTATGCATTATAAAATAAATCAAAAAGTTTCTAACATAAATATCAAAGGGGGAATTTTAGTAACCAAATGGAAAAAAATCAATTTACGTGGGATTTCAAGAATTAAAAAGAGAACCTTAGGAATGTCATGTATGAAATACTAATTTAACTTAATGGGTGATTCTTAATTGCTTTAGTTTTTCATTATCAATGGGTAGGATAGGTTTTTAATATATTAGCCATCTCTCGAACAACTAATATGTTTTGAGCGAGTTCTGTCGAACCTCAACAAGCTTCACAATAACAAACAACCCAATTCCTTAATTAACCCACTTTCTCAAGTTAGGTTGTAGAAATTCAAGTCAGTAAAATTATCAATCAATTATTCTACTCTATACATCTTTCTCATGAAAGAATAGAGAGTTAGGCTAGAATCGCATTTGCAACTTCTGTTTATCAATTAATTGATGAACAAACTATTGAACCCATTTCAAAACAACAATATGTTAAGCAATTAACAATACCCACAGGATAATTTATACATTCAATCACATGATCACACCCCTAAGGTATGGGGTTTTAGCTAAACATAGAAAAAAGTTAGAAGCTTATCAAAAAGATTATCCATCGAAATTATAAACAATATGCAATACCTAACAGAAAAATTAAATTTGGAATCCTAAATCCTCAAATGTGAGATCCAAATATTCGCAAAGAATGTTGAATAATGTACGAATATATTAAATCACTCAAAATTAGGGGAATACACTCTATAGTAAAAAATTTTCTCTTTTGAAAAATGAATTTGTACGTATCCAAAATCTAAGTATGGAGTTAACTCATTGAAAATAGTTGGGATCACCAATAAACATGGGGATCGGCCGAGTTGCACTTCGTCTTGTCTTTTTTATTAAGTCATGCATCTAATTTTATGGAAGTTTATGATTTGGGTCGTAATCATTGATCTATTCGGTGCATCGCGAAATAACTTTTAGCTCGCAAAGTTTGCTTGGTAGATGGGCTCTTTTTGTGGAATATTTGGCGAGCTACAGCCTCAATAGGCAAGCAGATTTTGCAAGCTCCCGTTTCTCCTTTTTTCAAATTTTCTAGCTTTTTTGCTTTTTTCGCATCATAATATCCTTGACTTGTTCCAAAACCTTTATCGCTTTATGTTAACACAATGATATCAGTTATGTGCACAAAATAGGCATGAGTGACCCTAATTCATTGAATAATTTTCCATAAATGAGTCGAAATTCCCGACTCATCAATAGGTGACACCAGGTCCAAGGGATTAGTATATTTTGTTAGTTTGCCTCTTGGTCCCTATTGATCCTATTTTTTATATTCTTAATCGAACTAGAGAATAATATGATATGTCCTTTATTTCCATATACATTATCATTATCTTCTACTTTTATTACTTATGTTCTATATAATTTGTGCCTTTCGTAATCTAATGATTTGGGTTTTAGGATTGTCCATCTGGTGGGTTGTAGTGGACGTCATCACGAACCCACTTAGGCTCGTGAAAGAATTGTATCATATATTTGGGTTCACCGGTCACACTAGTACGAGAGAAAGTGTCTAGTAGAATTTCAAAGATCAGTACAATGATGATCACATCCAATATTTTAGAGGCTATTGTGCATATTTGGCATGATTCCCTATTTCTTTTTTACTTTTCGTGTGACAATAGTTGCACAAATATATAAACTTTGTTAGTTTCCCTTTTTCTAATATGGCTAGGATGAGATTGACTATGGTCAAGTGTGTACCTCCTGCACCTTCTGATGGAGACCCAACTATGGGATGAGTTAGAGGTGAACCAAAGGTCGAGATAGGACACCTACTCTAGAGCATGAGAAAGAGGTTGAGCATGTTCAACCTCAACTAGAGGTTGTGGGGCAAGCCCAACCGCCACAAAAATTCATGGCCACACAGTATTGCATAATATTTTATCCACAATATTCAACATTATCAAAGGAATTTCTCAGAAAGTAGTATGACTTTCCCTTCAGCCTTACGACATGATAAAGATGAGGCTCATAATTCAGTCCAAATACAAGCACGGCGTACTTTACCCCATATACATATCATATTGGTGCAACTCTTTGCATAACGTTTTTGCTTGTTAGAACTATTGACCCACCTTTGGCTCCTAAGTAAGCTATGACCATAAGGAGTAGAACATTTTGTGGAGGTTTGTTTGATTAGGTTCTTCAAGATTCAGCGATACAACGGATGAGGATGACCATGAGATGCTAGTTAGATACCATGAGACGTTTCATAACTTTGGGTTAGTAGAGTCTCATGGATTACATTACCTTATTTAAAATCTTAAGGGCCACCTAAGCAGTAGTGGAGATCCTATTAGATAGCCGACAGGCCGGGTCACCTTTGATGACATAGGATCAGTTTTTTGTGGATTTTTGTTAGAAATAAGTCCCTCATAAACTAAGAGAGATGTTACAACATGAGTTCTGAGATTTTACTGATGGATCACTTCAGGTGTAGAGTATAAGGCACAATTTCATAGATTGGTGACACATGCACCTATGATTATTCGATAAACAAGTAGGGAGTTGATATGGTTTTTCAATGACTCTCATTTCCTCTTAGATTAGCGAATGAGTAGATAACGACATCAGGTTGTTTTTCTTTAGATAGTTTATCATGCACGTACCGTCGAGGGAATTCCTTGTGAGGCCTATTGAGGCAGCAACCATAGTCCCTATTGTAAGGTTGTTCAAACTGTCCTATAGCCTATAGTAGAGTGTTTTTGTGTGGAGGGTATCCATAATATTATAAGCTACATAAATATCTACAAACAATATATGGTGGAACAACCGGTGCTAGTGGTCAAATAACTTAGACTTCTTGGTGTTCAAATTTAGAGTATTTAGGTCATGGTGGCTAGTTAGTTTCAATCGAGTCATCTCAAAGGGGTAATTTTGATGTGGGTTTCTATTATTGTGATGTAGTGGGTAACATTGACCAGCAGTGTCCTACGATCAGTTATCGTAAGAGGTATGGTCAGTCAGTTCCATAGGGTCATCAGGTTAAAGCCCTAGGGTTGTGGATAAGAGTACTAGGATAAATGTCCATGGTACTAGATGTGGTCCATGGGTAAGAAGACAGAGTGGTCGAAGATATATGTATGTTTTTAAGCGAGATTAGAGGCATATACATCATATGTTGTTGTCATTGGTGCAATCTCCATGTCACATCAATATGCTAATGTTATATTTTATTTGTAGTCTACCTTTTCATATGTTTTTCTCTATTATGCTATGTAGTTGTATTGTTCTGAAACCTTCATGACTATGCATGTAGCTAACCCCTATATGGTTCTTTAGTGGTTACCATATTGGGATTGACACTTTGGTAGAACTTATTGTGTTAGACATGGTAGATTGCGGTTGATCCTAGGCATGGATTGGGTGTCTGCCTTTATACGGTCTTGGATTGTTTATCCAAGACTTTTAATTTGTGTATTTATCATAATCCTATTTTATGGTCTTGTTCTAACAGTCATAGGACGAGGGGTATGATCTTTTTTCCAAAAATGCAACAGTTGGTAGAGAAAAGGTTTCTATCTTATTTTAAGTATGTATGTGGTACTAGTGTCGACACTCCTCCTTTTGAGTAATATCCTGTGGTTAAAGAGTTTAATTTTGTGTTTCTTACTGATCTACCAATTTTTTGTCCTTACCATTATATTGTTTTGGTAGTAAAGTTAAGTCTCGTACATAAACAATTTATGTTCCACCTTATCGGAGGGCTCCATCTAAGTTGAGGGATGTTAATGAATAGTTCGAGGACCTTTTGGGGAAGGGGTTCATCCGAGTGAGTGTATCTTCTTAGGGTTCTCCTATCTTGTTCATGAAGAATAAGGATGGTACCTTTCATATGTTCATTCACCAAAGGAAGTTTAATAAAGTGACCATGAAGAACAAGTATCGCACAACACGGGTTGATGATTTATTCAACAAACTTTAGGGTGCAGCGGTGTTCTATAAGATTAACTTGACATCGAGATACCACCACTTCAGGATTAAGTGTGTGGGAATTCCTAAGATTTTTTTAAAGATTCGGTATGGCCAGTAAGAGTTCTTAGTCATGTCCTTTGGGTTTACTAATGCCCTACCAATATTTTCGGAGTTTATAAACTATGTATTTAGGCCTTATTTGGACTCATTTGTGGTTGTGTTCATTGACAAAATCCTTTTCTACTCTGGATGTAGAAAGCAACATTGGAGGAATGTAATCTACACATTCAATGACAGATGGTTGTATGCCATATTTACTAAGTGAGTGTTTTTGCTGTAGTTTGTAGCATTCTTAGGACACACCCTATGTATACCTACCAAAATAATTGAAGTGTGTGCAGTATCCCACACAACATTAGCATATAATGAAGTTGTGATGTTCCACAAGCATGTGGGCAATAAAGGAAGAGAGAAAGAGATCTCTTTTGAAGGACACAAAATGATTTTGTATGTTTTTGAGGAATTCCCTTTTTTCATTGAGTGTACTAATGAGTTTCAACTTTGTATAAATGACAATGTGTCTTTCCTAAGGAATCATACTCCTTTGTAGTTCTTTCTTTTTTGTATGCCACTTATATACAAGAGTTTTTCTTTCGATTTTACCTGCAAGTCATATTTCTATACCAAAAAAAAGTTAATTAGGATTTTTCTCAGTAATAACAACATACCCAGTTTCATCTCACAAGTTGGGTATGGGAGGATAGAGTTTATGCGGACCTTACCTCTAGCTCGTATAGATCGAGAGGTTGTTTTGAATAGACCCTTAAGTTAACATAAAACATTTCCAAGCAGGTTGAAAAAAGTATAGAAAAATAAGTAGCATCAAAGACGAAATAATGTGAAATAGGAGCAATACATAGCATACAATAGAAAGAATAGTAAAGCCAAAAAATAATGCGATGATGGAAGGACAAAAAAATGGTGATAATCCGGACTAATGATCAAGATATAATGAGAATAGTGTTAATATCACTCAAACAAAGAATCTCCAATTGCCACCAATCCTATCTTGTAGAAAAGCGAGACAACACTCAAGTGCCAACTGCTAATCTTCTACCTTAATCTGAAACCTCCAAACTCTCATATTTAAGGTCATGTACTTGGTACAATCAAGATGCACCATGTCTTGTCAAATCACCTCCTCTAACACTTCTTTGATTTGTCTCTACCTCTCTGGATGCCCGTCATTGCCAAATTTGGACCTCCTTACTGAGGCATCTATACTTTTCCTCTTCACATGCCCAAACCATCTCCATATCGGGTTTCTCATCTTACATACCGTAGAGGCCACTACTACTTTGTTCCAGATATATTTCCTTCTTATACTTTTATCTACCTCAACATTCTCATCTCCACAACTTCCATTTTCTGAATAAATGATTTCTTGATCGGCCAACACTCAATCCAAACAACATAGTCAATCCAACTGCGCCTCTTTATAACTTAGTGTTATCAATGGCACGCTTAAGACCTGAAGCGAGGCTCAAACGTGGTGAATACTTCGCCTTAATTTTGTGTGCTTCAATGTCGTCATCAAGCTTGTAAGACAAACTTTTCCTTGCCAATTATTTGGGCCGTTTGAATAAGGAAATGTCCAATTTAGATTTTGGAACTATAGTTTGGTATTTTCCTTACCCAATTAATTTAATCATTTTATTGAATTGATTAAGGGTAAAATCAGAATTAGATTAGTTACATTTGTACCAAAACACGCTAAGTCTTGGAGAAAAGAGAAAAGAGAAAGGAGAAGAAACTTTAATAGTTCATCAAATTCTAGGAGATTTTCGTGTGGATTTCGCCAAAGGATAACGCCTACAAGGTATGTGAGTCTTTCATAGCGTTTGGTTCATTCATCACGCATCAAACATGTTGATTCACCGTGAATTTTTCCTAAAGAGTTGAAAGTTAATGTTCTGGTATGTATTCTTCAAATTAATATTGTTCTTGAGTTGGATTAAAATTAAGAAGTTTCTAAGATCATTATGTAAATTTATTGAGTGTGTTTGAGTTAGGTTCTTAGCTACATTTGTTGGGTATCTATATCAAAAATAATTTGGGAAAAACCACGAAGTTTGGGAGAATTGGGGCAAGAAAACAAAGAAGAAAATTTAGTCGGGCAAATCTGGGCACTGGCTCCGTGTCGCAGACCAGGTCCCCAAATTTGGGGGGAAATGACTTCACATAGAGTAGTTGTCATGGACCGTTTTGTCTCAATATTTGCAACAAAAACTAAAATTCATCTCTGTGTCGCGGACCTACATCTTTTCTCATATTTACCTATTTAAAGCATTCCTAAACATCATGAGATCTTTCCTATCACAAAACACACTTCTTCATAATTCAATTCAAGGAAAGTTAAGAGTCAAGAGTAGAAGTTAAAATAAAAGTCAAGAGAAGTTCCTTTAAGTTATTAAAAGTCTTTTACAAATGTTTTAACTTTGTTTTAAGACTTAAGTTTCATGTTCAACAAAGAGAAAGAATAAGTCTTCTCTTCTTCTCTCTCTAGTTTCTTCTTCTTATTCTGTAGTTTCATAACACTTTATTAGCACAAGACTCTACTTTCTCAAAAAGTGAAGGTTATGTTTGATGAATTAATAAAGTATTATTTATTCTTTTATTTTTAATTTTTATAGTCAATCTTACGAAACTAGAGTTCATTGCCCTTCAATGTTAGGACGGGAACTACCTCTCATGGTTGTTGTATGCTGAAATTCCCCTTGATGCAATGGGTCATGGAGACACCATAAATGAAGAAAATAAGGCATCAAAGAAAATTTATGCACGAGCAATGATATTGTTGCATCGTTTTCTTGACGAGATTCTAATAATCGAATATAGGACAGTTAAGGATCCACTTCTTTTGTGGAAAAACCTAAAAAAAGATGTGACCACTTGAAGATGGTCATACATCCAAAGGCATGATATGATTGGATGCATCTAAGGCTACAAGACTTCTTGATTGAAATAATGTAGAGAAACAGTTTATGAGATCAATATGATAAAAAAGATGTGCTCCACTTTTCATGCATCGAATGCGCTCTTGTAGCAACAATATCGAGAGAAAAGTTTCAAAAAGTATTCTGAAATAATTTTTCATTTCTTGTGGTTGGGAAAAATAATTTTTTATAATGAAAAATCACGAAAATTGGCTTGCTAGATCTGAACCACTTCCTGATGTAAATAAGGCATACGCCCACCATGCTAGGCGTTGAACTACCTCTCATGGTTGTTGTATGCTGAAATTCCCCTTGATGCAATGGGTCATGGAGACACCATAAATGAAGAAAATAAGGCATCAAAGAAAATTTATGCACGAGCAATGATATTGTTGCGTCGTTATCTTGACGAGATTCTAATAATCGAATATATGACAGTTAAGGATCCACTTCTTTTGTGGAAAAACCTAAAAAAAGATGTGACCACTTGAAGATGGTCAAACATCCAAAGGCACGATATGATTGGATGCATCTAAGGCTACAAGACTTCTTAATTGAAATTATGTAGAGAAACAGTTTATGAGATTAATATGATAATGAAGACGTTCTCCACTTTTCATGCATCGAATGTTCTCTTGTAGCAACAATATCGAGAGAAAGGTTTCAAAAAGTATTCTGAAATAATTTTTCATTTTCTTGTGTTTGGGAAAAATAATTTTTTATAATGAAAAATCACGAAAATTGGCTTGCTAGATCTGAACCACTTCCTGATGTGAATGAGGCATACACCCACCATGCTAGGCGTGGAAAAGTCCGTGGCCCTTATAGTGGTCGTAGTCATGGAAATGGATGTGGTTGTAATTATGGTAAAGAAAGTAATTCTTTTTCAGGTGTTAATCGTTCATCGAATAAAATGAAAAAAAGAAAGGATGAAAAACGTAAAACAACTAGCGAAGGTTGTCTTTGATGTGGTGGAAGAGCTCATTATGCACGTGATTGTCGTACTCCCAGAACTCTATCAAGAATCACTAAAGAAGAAAGAGAAAAATAATGAGGAAAATTTTATTTCTAAAAATTAAGTTGACATCACGCACTTGGATGTAGCAGATTTCTCCGCACATCCTGAAGGAAAGATAGATCTTAATTGGTGACGAATCTGTTAACATGGAAGAGTGATTTTTTAAGGTAGTTGTTATTAATAAATTTCATGTAAAAATAGCTGTTTACATGAATATTAGTATTTTAAATTAGTTTAGTCATATTTTTGTAGTTCATTAGTTTGTTTTACCTTAATTAAATAATATATATATTTGTCATTGATTTATTTATATGATTCTAATATGATTGTGTAAGTGAAGTACTAAACTTCATCACTTGTTTGTATTATATTAGGTATTTAACTTGATCTAATACAATATGTTATTAACTAGGATTTATCACATGCTTGTATTATATTAGGTCTTTAACTTGATGTAATATTGAATATATGCAATCTGTTATTAAGTAGGATTAAATAATAATTTTTATTTCATTTTTCGTTACAACTCATTTTTGACTTACAGGAAGCAATAAATTAATGCTCAATTTGTAATATTAACTTTTAGTTTATTACTTTGAATTTATTGTACCTTTTTTGTAACACTAATATTAAACATATATTTATTTTGGTGTATGTAATTTCATGTGAATATATGGATAATATAAAAGCATATTATCAAAATATGAAGACATTTACTTGATTGATATTGGTACAACACATATGATATTCAAAAATAAGAAATATTTCTCTCATATAATTATGGATAAACTAAATGTTACTATAATTTTAGGTAATTCTAATATGATTGAGGGTTTTAGAAGACCCATTGTTATTTTTCCCAAGGGAACTACACTCATTGTTAATAATGCTAAGTTTTCTCAAAAATGTAAAAGAAATTTGTTGAGTTTTAAAGATATATGTGAAAATGATTATCATATCCAATCAATAGATGAAATAACTCTTGAATATCTTGGTATCACCAAGAATGTCTCTGGGAAGACATATGTTATAGAAAAGATCCATGTTTTATCTTCTGGCTTGTATTGGACAAAAATTAGTGCCATTGTGGCACATTTAATAGTGAATTAGAAGTTTACTGATTCAAATACATTTGTACATTGGCATGATCGTCTATGACCTACTGGGTGTATAATGATAAAATGAACTATAAAAAATTCGAATGAACATCAATCAAAGAACCTAAAAGTTCTTTTAATTGGTGAATTTTCTTGAACTGTTAGTTATTAAGACAATTTAATTGTGAGACCATCAAAAGTGAAAGTTGAGATTGAGTCCCCTGCGTTCTTGGAATGTATACATGGGGATATTTGTGAACCTATTCACTCACCTAGTGGGTCATTTAGATAGTTTACGGTTCTAATAGATGATTCTTCTAAATGGTCTCATGTGGCCTATTTTTATCTAGTAACTTGGAATTTGTAAAATTATTGACACAAACAATAAGTTTAAGGGCACACTTTCCTAATAATCAGATTAAGTCCATTTGTCTTGATAATGCTTTAGAGTTTTCATCCCAATTAGTTAATGATTACTGTTTTGAAATTGGGATAAGAGTTGAACACTCAGTTTATCATGTTCATAGTCAGAATGGACTCGCTGCATTATTAATTAAACGTCTGCAATTAATAGCAAGACCATTGCTTATGAAAACTAGGTTGCCTAAATCTATGTGGGGACATGCAATTTTGCATGCTACTATAATTATTCATCCCATACAAAATATCATAAGGTTTCTCCACTGCAATTGGTTATGGGTCAAGAACCTAATCTATCCCACCTAAGAATTTTTAGATGTTCTATACATGTGCCTATGGCACCACCAAACGCCACTAAGATGGGACCTCGAATAAGGTTAGGAATATATGTTGGGTGTGTGTCACGCTGCATTATTCGCTATCTTGAAACACTGAATGGAGATGAGTTTACTGCTTGATTTGCAGATTTTTGGTTTGATGAAACAATTTTCCCAAAATTATGGGGAGAGAATAGTGAAATAAAATGAGAATATTTTTGGAAAAATTTATCATTGTCTCATCTTGATACATATTCTTGTATTTGTGATTAAGAAGAACAAAAGATTATTCATTTGCAAAAAATTGCAAATCAAATGTCAGATGCAATTACAGATTTGAAAAGGATTACTAAATCACATAATCCTTCAGAGAATGTCCCAATTCGAATTGATGTCCCTATAGGACCATCCACTATTTTCATAGCTCATGAGTCAAAAGCACGCCAAAAACGTTGAAGACCATTGGGTTCTAAGGATCCTAATCCTGGAAAATGAAACATTATATTTCAAGATGACACTATGAAAGAATCTCATGTTGAAGTTCAAAATCTAAATAATTTTGATATTCATGAAAGATTCAATGAACTTGAAACTCAAGGAAATAACGAACAATCCATAAATGTAAGATAAATTGAAACTAATCTAAATCGATTAGAAATAGTGGGTGATTATATCATTACATAAAATGTTACGACAAATATCATGAAATATAATGAGGATCTTAAACTTCAATCTGTTGTAGAATGTCGACAAAGAAATGATTGGCCAAAATGGCAAGAAGTAAATCAATCAGAGTTGAATTAACTTTCCAAGACTGAAGTTTTTGTACAAATAGTTCAAACACTTAATGGTATAAAATTTGTTGAGTGCAAATGGATATTTAAGCGAAAAAGAAATGAGAAAAACGAAATACAAAGGTATAAAACACTCCCTGTGGCACAAGAATTTTCTCAAAGGTCTGGCGTCGATTATGTAGAGACATACTCACCCGTTATGGATGAAATAACATTGCGTTATCTCATTAGTTTCATAGTCCTTGAGCAACTTGAAATGCATTTGATGGATGTAGTTATAGTCTACCTTATGGATCACTTGATAATGAGATATACATAAAAGTTCCCGAAGGATTTGAGATGTCTAAATCATGTAACTCAAAATCTCGAGAAATATATTCAATTAAATTGCAAAGATCATTATATGATTTGAAGCAATCTGGACGCATGTGGTATTACCGTCTTAGTGAGTATTTAATTAAGGAAGGTTATACAAATTATGCATTTTGTCGTGTGTCTTTATAAAGAAAACAATATCGAAATTTGTTGTACTTGTTGTTTATGTTGATGACATAAATCTTATTGGAACTCTAATAGTGCTTCAAAAGTCACTCTATTATCTAAAGAATAAAATTTGAGATTAAAGATCTAAGAAGGAAAAAGTTATGACTTGGTTTGAAAATCGAGCATTTGACAAATAGTATTTTTGTTCATCAATTTGCCTACACAGAAATAAAATATTGTAAAGATTTTGTATGGATGAAGCACATCCATTAAGTACTATAATGGTTGTTCGTTCACTTGATGTTAATAAAGATCCATTCCGACCTTAAGGAAAGGATAAGGAAAATCATGGTTCTGAAGTATCATATCTTAGTGCAATTGGTGCACTAATGTATCTTGCTAATACAACAAGGCATGATATAGCATTTAATGTTAATTTGTTAGCAAGGTATAGTTCTGCTCCTACTAGGAGACACTGCAATGGGTTAAAACACATTTTGCGATATCTTAAAGGGAAAAGTGATATGGGCTTATTTAAATCTAATAATTCTAGACCCAATTTTTTTGGTTATGCTGATGCATGATATTTATCAGATCCACACAAAGATCGATCCCGAACAATCTATGTGTTTATATATGGGGGGACTACCATATCTCGGAGATCTACATAGCATCCATCATAGACACTTCATCTAATCATGTTGAGATGATTGTTAATCATGAAGAAGTAGGGAATGTGTGTGGTTAAGGTCTATGATACATTTCATTCGAGAGAAATTTGATTTTGAGTGTGATAAAATACATACCACTTTATATGAAGATAATGCAGCATGCATAACACAACTTAAGGGAGGATTCATAGAAGGAGATAGAACAAAACACATTTCACCAAAGCTTTTCTATACACATGAACTTCAAAAGAATGGTGATATAAATGTTGAACAGATTCGTTCAAGTGACAATGTGACTGATCTATTCACAAAGTTTCTACCAACTGCAACTTTCAAGAAGATGGTGCACAAGCATGGAATGCGAGAATTAAAGACTCTGGATTCGATGTTCTCATTAGGGGGAGTTAATACGTGTTGTACTCTTTTTCCCTTACGAGGTTTTGTCCAACTGGGTTTTCCTTGAAAGATTTTTAACGAGGCAGCCTAGATGCGTATTAATAGATATGTGTACTCTTTTCCTT
This sequence comes from Solanum chilense, assembly GCA_032847665.1. Taxonomy (NCBI): domain Eukaryota; kingdom Viridiplantae; phylum Streptophyta; class Magnoliopsida; order Solanales; family Solanaceae; genus Solanum; species Solanum chilense. Next base: position 67,660,183 of record CM064963.1, on the reverse strand, counting down.
TACTAGAGCTTTTCTTTTCTTAAAATTTCATTAGTATGGTTTTATGATGAGGCACACCATATATGAATTAGACATTCTGGGGGAGTGTTATAGAGTATTTGTAATATAGTGAATGTTTATCATGTGGAGTCCTTTTAGAATATGGTTAAGATTCCTACTTGGGACCAAGTTAGATTATCCCTATAAATAGAGGGCTCCTCTTCATTGTACGTTCATCAGGAGAAATAATACGTTTTCTTTTCTCTTCTCTGTAGTTTCTACTTCTTATTGTATAGTTTCATAATATATATATATATATATATATATATATATATATATATATATATATATATATATATATATATATATATATATATATATATATATATATATATATATATATATATATATATATGAGGTTTTGATAAAACATTTGCCTCTATTTTGCTAGAGAATTTCATGGGAGTTTTTAGATCAACTAAATGTACTTTCATTGCACGTCTGGTTACAATTATATGTAACACTTCATTTTAGTAGTCATAAACATGTCAACGTTTTTTAGCGTTTTAAAATAAAATGGAACTTGTTAACATAGAAATGTCTGGACAATCAACATGAGAATATTTAGAATATTTTTTGTGAGTATTTATACTATATTAAAAGTATAAAAATCATTAAAAATTTCAATCAAACGATATATGCTTTATTAAGAGACTATATATTAGATAATGGTATCATTTTTTACAATTTATAATTTAATTATTTTTATTATATTAACTCCTACAATATATGATACGTGTACACTTAAAAATTTCTAAATTATATAAAAAGAGTTATGACAATAATAACATATTTTTGTTACAATTTAATTTGAATGGAAAATATTAGAAATCTATAAAAAGAAGGAAATTACACTTTGAGCATAGAGAACCAAATCTAAAAAAAAAATCATAAAATTTGGCTTCTACGGGAAAAACAAAAAATATATTACAATGGAAGAAAATTTAAAGTTGAACACGTACAACAAGATAATGAAAAATACATTTCAAAGCTTGATTTGAACACAAAAAAAAAAAAAAAAAAAAAACAGAAGTACGTAAAAGAAATGAATAGAAGGCCCAATACAAAGAAGAGTTAGTTTGTTAAATGGTCATTCAAATTTTCATAATTATTTTCAAATACTTTCAATTTTCTTTCATCTAGGACAAAAGTTTTATTTAACTATCACTATTTTCTTTAGGGATGCCTTTTATTTAAAAAGATACTTTCTCCATCTCTTTTTATTTGTGAAATTTGACTTAACACATTTGTTAAGAAAATATTGATTGATATATTGAGCTTAACATTTTACCCCTATTAAAGGATAGTATCCCAAATATATTTTTGTTCACTATCTATATCTATATCTATATCTATGTCCATATCAATATCTATTTCTTTGTTGGGTGTAAAATAAACAAGTGAGTATATAAATGATTTCACCGATACAATAACCTTTCTTATTTAACTATGGATAGTCAAATAACTATCTTTAGTTTATGTAAAGAGTCAACCGAGAAGTCAAATATGAGAGCGAACAACAAGAACGTCGTCATATATTATATTATAACTTGTAAAATAAAAATTAATATACAAAAAATACTTTTTAAACATAAATTTTAGTTGTTCTTTTTCCATGTTCATATGATATTTAAACAGTTTAACATGGAATACACGTGCAAAGAACAATTTGTTAGATGAAATAAAAATTATACAATATTAGTGAGACACGATTAATTACATGATTGACCCTCATCAAATTAAAATAAATATATACACTATTGCGTTTAACTAACAAATTTTTTTCATTGATCAATTGAATAGGTTCGCGTGAATAAAAGATAAACATGACGATCCCATAGAATATTCACAAAAGAAGCTGTAATATAATTTTCGACAAAACTTATTAATTAAATATTCGCTTAAATAAGCAATACTATTTACTATACCATGTATTATTTCAATTGATAATCACATGCAATGCATGTCTTGAAAAACTAGTATTTCTAAACACATTAACTAAATGTTATTTACATTGACGGTATAATAGAAAAAAATAATTTCCTTTGTTGATTGTCAAAAATAATAAGTAAAAATGGACACTAGTTTATGAAATATTTGACAACTAAATACAAACGAAGGGAGTACTTAACAGTTCAAAAGTTTCATTCTCTTCTAGAAGACATGTCATGCCATTTAAGCCTCCTTTTTTATGTCTTCATAATAGACTTAGTCAAATTCATTTAGTCAAAACTGTAATCTTTTTCATATTCTTTAAAACAAAAAAAAAATAGAGTAGTCTAAAAGAAGAAATTTGCATTCTTGGGAATATTTTTCAACACTTAAATACTATATAATTTTCTTAAATAGTCACTCAGGTATTGAAAACTACTTATACAAATCATTTTATTTTTTGACAACAATAATATCACTCAACTATTTCTATTTTTCTATAAAAAAACTAATACCTTAAAAAAAATTCTTCTATTTTAGTTGACATGTGATTTAATTAAGCCATTCTTTTTAAAAATTAGAACTATTAAACTCATCAAATTTATCTCTCTAAGACTTTTAAATTAAGTGATAATTTATGAAAATTATAGAATGAAACACAAAATGTAACTAGCTAATATGTACAAAAACATAAATCTTTCTGTGGTCGCGAAATAAATTTTGAAATAGTGTAGTCCGCGTTTTCTCTGCGATGTGGAGTGGGAAGTTTCACTTTTAACGAACAGGTCAATAACACGAACACGATACTTTATTATTTGTCTGACTTTTTTCTTTCTCATTTTCTAACCCTTAATACATATATTTCAGTCGGTATACAAAGCGAAGTTTCATACATACACTTTTTCAACATTGAAATGTGAAATACTGAATGAACTATGGCTAACTCTGACGGTGCCTCCAACTCATAGGCTACATTACAAGATATCATGTAAGGATCAATATACCAGGGAATAAGCTCCCCTTCTAGCCAAATCTTACGACACCCTTCATGGTTGAAACCTTCAAGAAAACCTAGTTATCTAGTTCAAACTCTAAGTATCTTGTCCTAACATATGTATAGGATTTCTGACGACTTTGTGTTGTTTTCAACATCTCTTGAATAATCTTCACTTTCTCCATAGTTTGATGATCAAAGTATGGTCCTATTATTCCAGCTTCACCAACGTCAAAGCATCTTATAGCATATCTCAATCTTCTCCCTCAATGATCCTCATAAAGAGCCATCTAGATGTTAGAATGATAATTACTGTTGTAAGAAAACTCAAAGAGAGGTAAGTGATAATCCCAATTTTCTTTACAAATCAATCACACACACCCTTAAATATACCCTCTTATTTTCGAATCAATCACTTGCTTGACCAATAAGGATGAAAAGTAGTACTAAGATTTACCTTGGAACCGAAATCTTTCTTATTAGAGTTCCCAAATTGTGCGGTGAATTTTCAACTCTATCTCAAACAATAGATACTAGTACTTCATGAAGTCTTATTACCTCTTGAATATATAACTGATCATAATTTTCTGTTGAATAAATAGTCTTTACCATTGACAAATGGGTTGATTTATTCATTCAATCTACAATCACCAAAATCAAATGATACTGCTTTCGAAATCGTGGTAAACCTATAATGAAGTCCATATTGATAATCTCTCACTTCTACTCCAGAAGATCTAGGTTCTGAGTCATACCGTCGGGCCTCTAGTATTGTACCTTGACATAATGTCGATTCATTCACTTAGAAATGAACTTTTGAATTACCTCTTATAAGTACTTCACCAATAGACTTCTCACAAGTTGTGATACATCTTTGTGGAACCCCAATTGAAAAAATATCGAAAGCTATGACATTCATCCATGGTCCTCTCTTGGAGTTAATCCAACTTAGGTACATACTATCTAGTTTGATATCTAAAAACTCCATCTCCCCTAATTCAAAAGTCATCACTTTTCTCTTATGAACATTTTGTGTTTGGTTCAGGTTAAATTGGATCTTGGTCTTATTTCTCATCCACTATAGACATTAATGATGATTCAACCCCATTCATCACCATTATTTCTCATTTCATTTCTATACATTATTCCAACTCCTTATCATTTAAGTCTATGTACATCTTTGACTTACTCTTTCTTGTTTTTCTAAACATGGGAAGTACTACCCATAGACAACCTGCTGCATCAACAACAACATTAGTTTTACCTTGGTGATAGAGAATACTCATATAATAATCCTTTAGTAACTCCAACCATATCCTCTATCTGATATTAATCTCTTTCTGACTAAAAAGAAACAGAAGAATTTTGTGATGAGTGAACACATCTACATTAACACCATAGAGATACTATGCCATATTTTCAAAGCTAATACTACAACTGTCAACTTTAGATCATGGATTAGGTAATTTATCTTATGCATCTAAAGTTACCTGCAGGCCTAAGCTATAACTTTTTCATTCTACATTAAAACACAACCTAGTCCAACATTGGACGCGTCACAATATACCATGAAACTTTACATGGCCTCTAGTAAGGTCAATACTGCAGCAGTAGTCATCTACTATTTCAATTCCTAAAAGCTTTTTTCATAAGCTTCAGAGCATTGAAACTTTATTGGTTTCTAACTCAAATTATTCGACGGGGACAAAATACATGATATCCCCGCGATTAAGCTTTTATAATAACCAATTAATTCCAAGAAAATCATAATATTAGTTGGAGACGTGGGACTAGGATTGTTATACACCACCTCTATCTTTTTAGTGTTAACTCAAATCTCAGCAGCAGAAATAATATAGCCTAAAAATGCCACTGACTCAAGCCAAAAGTCAAACTTAGAGAATTTACCATACAACTCTCTATCTTTGAGAGTATTCAGAACTTCTCTGATATGACTAGCATGATCTTCCTCATTCCTTGAATACTTTAGAATGTCATGAATGAATGCAATAATAACCATATATGGAAAAATCTTGAATAATATGTTCATAAGATCTATGAATATTACATGATAATTAGTTGGGCCGAAAGACTTAACTAGAAAATCATTATGACTATACAGAGTCCTGAAAGTTGTCTTAGGGATACCTTTATTTTAATCTTAATTGACAATAGCCTGATCTGAGCTCTAATTTAGAAAAAGAAGTGACACCCTGAAGTTGATCAAAGAGATCGTTCATTCTCGGAAGAGCATACTTATTGTAAATAGTAACCTTGTTGAACTTACTGTAATCGACGAATATTCTTAGAGAACCATATTTCTTCCCCACAAATAAGAAAGTAGATCCCAAATGTAGGTCTCATAGTAAAATAAAGTGTTTCTCAAGAATATCTTTCAACACTCTTTTGAAACGGCTAGAGACATTTTATATGGCGGAATAGATATAGGATGAGTGTCTGGAATAATATCTATATTGAAGTCTACTTCTCTCTCATGAGGGACTACATGAATATCATCTCTACAAACATCAGGAAAAATACTAATAACTGAAACTTACTGAATATGTGTTGTCTCGACACTAGAATCATTAACTTGGACTAAGTGATAGATGCACTCTTTGGAAACAAAATTTCTAGCCTTAAGGTATGAAATAAAATGACCCTTAGGCCCTACTAAACTTCTCCCCCAATCTACAACTGCCTCATTAGGAAACTGAAACTTAACAATTCAAGTTCTACAATTGACTGATTCCTAACAGGCATGAAGAAAGCCCATACCTAGAATAATATCAAAATCAACTATGTATAACTCGACTAAGCCGTCCGTGGTGTCCTTGTGATTGACAGAAATTATACAATCATGATAAACTCTGTCATCTATAATAGACTCACCAACAGTTGTAGAAATACTGAAGGGCTCAAGAAGTTGCTTAGGAAGAATATCACAATTCATGGAAATATAAGAAGCCACAAGTGTACCATCAAGTTATACAATTACATAACGATTTTATGGAAACACAATTCATCTATCTCTTACAACAATTTTGATCAATATTTCAATGATCATAGATATGCAAGTATAACAATTAAGAAAGAACATGCATAAGTTTCATAAACATAAAATCACAACCATCACCTACCAAGTAATTTCTCTTCACGAACCTCATGCAAACCCTAATTCGACAACTCTTAGACCTAAGTCATCATCTAAGTCTTCTTTCTATGGTATAAATAATGATTCAATTTGTGCACGAAGGCCTACGGATAAATCCAACCATTTATAACAAATTTTAAGCAGTGAGCACAAATTTAAACTACTTAATGCTTAAAACCTAGCCTACCTTGGAACTAAAAGTTTGTACGGTATTATTGATTTTGATTTCTATTTTTAGGCTTTTGTAATGGTGAATTTGTCCATGTATTTGCGAGATTTCTCCATCCCTGTGCTAGAAATCTTATTCCCCTTAATTCCCAAGCTTAGAATAGCATTTTTTTTAGGTTTTAAGGTGTTTTACGACTTAATTAGGTATTTTAGAAAGATGGAGCAAATAGAATTTCTCATAGTCTTCATGTTTCTTCTCATGTCTCACTCTGGCACCGGCTCATCCCGCGTTGAAGCCGCTCATCCCTATCTGGCGCCACCCCTAAGTGGCATATTGTCCATTTTGTCACGAAATAAGTTATTAATCAATGGAGTGTGCATCATCTTTGCGATAAAGAGAAGGAAGTTTCACTCTAGAATAACAAGTCTGTGACGTGGACCTAGTAATTTATTTCTATCTGACATTTTCTTCCTCGTTTTCTAATTCCAATTCACCTAGAATCAAAAGGTTTCTTTCTCAATAACTTATATTCCGTTACCCAACATTAGTATACAATTACGTACTCAGAAATAACCATGAAACACTTAAACTTATCTCAAGAGTTCATCAAAACCTCCACAATCATGATTACGAAAGCAACTTCAATAAAACTCATCAAGAACTTAAATCCTTTAAAAATAAAATGATCATGGGTGAATAAACCCAATGATATGAAAACACCCATATCTCTTAGGGTTTACACCTTTGATAAAACAATCTTCGATTCGCAAGCAAAAATGATGAACACCTTGACTATTCTCTTTTTCTCAAATTTCCGAACTCCTCTAAAAACCTTAGCATACTTTAGGCTTTGTAAACAAAAACCAAATCAATTTAGACCCCTTAATGTTTTAAAATTTTGTTTAAGTTGACTGGGTAAGGAAAAGACCAAAACTCCCTTTATTTTTTTCGGTAACTTTTCTTAAGTCGACAGAACGATTTCATATAGGCATATCTTTCACATATGATATAAAAAATTAGCAAACCCAATGGCTTCAGAAAGAGGATTCCTAGACCTTTCATTTCATATCGTATGGGCCACCTAACGTGTCATCTATTGAAAGTAGTGGCGGTTTGTAGTGGACCCAAATCTCATAACTAAAGCATAAATAAATAAATTTTAAATTTTTCTATTTATTTTTTACTTATTTCTATTATTATCTCTTTTAAATAGCGAAGTGTTACAAATACATTTAACATTACATTATGGAGAAGTCCGTTCTCGATATGATCATTCCGCGTCCTAGTGTAGAGACAACATGCTTAGAAAATCTTGCTTACTAAGGTAGTTTACCTTTTCATTTATAATAGAGGAGGTGAAGCAGTTTTTCCTTGATTGCACAAGCTAGCCAGTAAACCCCCTTCCCTACTCACTACATCATATATTGAAAAATCCTGTGGATGTACAACATTGTGAAAATCTAAATCAAATTTTGCAATTTCTTGTGGCATTTTGTAATAACTTAACTAAATTGAAAATGTACTAAGTTATAATGCTCATAAGAAATATAATGAAGCGTGAAGGGTTTTTTTTTCTAGGCAGTGGGTTATTTTTTTATTGATCTTTTTATGAATAATTGCCACAATGTATGGAGAATTGGTATAACGTGTGACCCTCAATGCAATGGACTTGTCATTACATGATTTCCGTGTCATGATGACACCTACTATAACCCCTGTGTGTATAAGTCAATCTGTACCGAAAATGACAAGTAGTGATAATAAGGGTAGAACTACACAGAAATAACACTAGCAATAAAGTTATGATAGATACATAAGCAACCAAAAATCATGAGACAATAGAATCCCTCCGAAAAAAGTGATCATGGGTACAAATATCTCTAATAAGAACAAATACAGTTCCAAAACTGGACAAAAATAAGTCGTCAGAGGTCCAAAAGACTAGATAAACATATACAGAGAAGGAAACAAACTTATTTAGGACACTAGTACTCACACTCATCTTAGATCCCTAAAATCTGCAAGAGATTATATGAAAAATCAAAGCTAGTAGCTCGTACTACAACCTGCGTCACAAAAAAATATGTAGTGTATAGCAAAAGTATCAAAACAATGGTACTCAGTAAGAATCAAAGGTCAACTGAGTAAAAAGGGTAAACACAATATGAGAAGATAAATTCCAGACACAAACCAGGTCCAAGAAGAAATGAATAAAAAAAACACAAGTATATCGAAAGCAAATAGAAGTAAAGCTAAACTAAAACTAATCAGACCTTGTAATCCACAAAGGTACACTCATGCGCAAGTTTGTGTAAAACCCGTATTTAAACCCATAGGCCATATTAGTACACAAAATAGCTATGTTTAATATGAAAAAAGTGCCACGAACTGAAAGTCGGTCTACTAGCTCATGTAACTCCTAGCTTAGCTAGCAAGATTGAAAATCAGTCAAACCTACATAGTAAACTCGTCCCCTCCCAACGTAGCTTGCAAGAGTCACTTGGGGTAACATGGAGTCTTAATAAGTTATCAGGTGTCACAACCGCCCAGCTTGCCAGTCCACTGCCAGGGGCATAAGACACCTAAATAGAAAGGGTGACCCAAAGGCGTTCCGACTCAAAAAAGGATTTCTATAAAGCTCAAAGCCACAATGGATAGATATAGAATCATAAAGTATAACAAAAGGCTTCAACCCTAAACTAATTCAGTCTCATGATAGCGCAAAGCCTATTGGTATCTCGTCGAGATTTAGAAATAGGAAGAGTAGATAGAAAGTGTAACAAGCGATGCAAAGGCTTAGATTAAGGCTCATACTCTCAGACCCAAGCCTTCTATTCAAATATATAAGGTCCTAGTCCATCAAAAATGATGTTGAATATACAATAAATCTACAACGTTCGCGAGTTTAAGGAAACACTAGTCTATCCAGGACTAAGTACGAACATGCACAACATAGTTAGCAAAAATGCATGTAGCTAACAACAACATGCTATAAGAAATTCAACACAATATGAGGACCAAACACATCAAATACATCACATGCAAGATGTTTACAAATTAAGTACCAAAAAAAGAAGGGTAACATCTTCGATCTCAAAACATCTAAAAAAAGAGGTTTACCAACACAATCTTTTTACTCTTCTATGTATCCAAAATCTCTACAATCATATTGGAATTCAAATCATTACAATTAAAGTTGTAAAAAAGGAGAAATCTCCTTGTGAAAATAAGAACAGAAGCAACAAATTCGCTTGAGGTACCATTTAAGGTGGCATGATGTTTCTTCCGGGCTTTAGATCTTCCTTATTTTGAGTCTTACATCGAATAACTGCATAAGTTTGCCTTTGATTGTTTGAAATGTCTAGTTTGTGTATAGTTGTAGTTGGTTATTGATATGATCTGCTTGTCCTCTATTATTCTCTTTTTATACCTTAGTTTTCCATGTCTTGCTAGTATTATCGTGCTATTTATTTATATTTGATTTTTCTGAGCTTCGTCAACCTATGAACGCGGTACTTCGTGTTTTGTACTTATACTACCCTTTTTCATTATTTTTTTCTCATGTAACTCTTAGTTCAAGTCACCCTAAATGAGCATTAGGATCTCCCGTGGCTGTCACATGCTTTTGATTGTGGTCAGCTCCTTGCGTTCAAAGACATGCTACTATTCTTATGTTGTACTTTCTCATTTTGTATTTTTGATTAATTAGTTTTATCTCTCTGACTCCCTCTCGATGTATATGTATATATGATTTTGTATTTATAGTAGCTCGTGTATAGGTGAAAACAGGTCCCGGGGATCGGTATCTTGTGTTAGTTTGTCTTTTGGTCACTTTTGGGCATATTTGTACATGTTGTTTCTTACTATATATATATATATATATATATATATATATATATATATATATATATATATATATATATATATATATATATATGATGTTAACCTTCTTTTAATATAAATTATCTTTGTCTTTTACTATTATTACTTAAGCGCTATATAATTTGGGTCTTGTACAATCTAATGGTTTGTGTTTAATGTTTTTTTCCACTTGGCGGGTTGTAGTGGACTCCATCACGATAAGACATAGGTTTGTGATAGAGTGGTATTATATCTTTAAGTTAAATGATCTCACTAGAACAGGAGCATGTGTCTCGTACAAGCTAGTGGTTTGGTACTATAATATCCTTCTCTAATTTTCTAGATTCTATATGGTATTTATAGGGATACTTCACCATTTATCTTTTCTTTGCATGCATTAATATTTGTATGAATATATAAACTTTGTTAGTTTTACTCTTTCAAAGATTGTTTCGAAGTGAATGACTGGAAGAGCGTGAAACTCATGCACGGACACAACCCAAAAATTCTATGACCTAGACTTGAGGTTCACAAAATTACAAATGATGATTTTACACCTAAATATGTTAAGTAAAATATTTCTAAGAAGTTTTATAACCAAAAAGCTACAAAATGACCATGATGTCCGGAGACTAACGAAATTGAACTAGTAAACATGCTTAAGTTCTGGGAAGGTTTGGGAGTGTTGTATGAAAATATAAAACTTGTAAAAAGGATTTAAATAGGTAAATAAATGTATATAGGTTCAAAAAGTACAGGCCCGACCACCCAAAGATCGCCCAAGGGGTTCACGAAGGGACCGCACTTTGGACCAAGCAAGCTTCCAAGCGGCAGCAACTTTTGTGCTTAGAGGGATGAAGTCCGCGTTGCGAAGTTGGCACACCCAAAGCCAAAAGTTTGGTCTGCAACGTGGACACATCGCAGACTCTTCTGTGTAAAAAATTACTTTTTAAATCTCGCGGGAAAAGCGCCGCGACACAGACTTGTTCCCCGACGAAAAATTTTAAAGTTGAAATCGAGTTTGACTTCATTAAACGGTCAACTTAAGTGAGGGGTCTTTTAGTTTTTCTAGGGGAGGGTTATATATTTATTTTCCATCGATCTCTAACTCAAATTCAAAACCATAAAACAAATCCAAAAATCTCTCCCTTCTCTCTACATTCAATCTCTACTCATCCCCCATTGAATAAGATTTGAAGATTGGAGAAGAAGACCAAATCCCTCAAGTTTCTACTCAATTTCGCAGTGATTCATCTTTAAGGTATGTTTTATTTTACTCATGGTATTCTTTTTCTTATGAGGTCCTTCCAAAATATGATTTCTAATCCCCCTAAATCTAGGATTTTCTTCCACACATGGGTCTTCTTTGAAAAATTAAATTGTGAATCAATTGTGATGAATTAATGTTGTTTATGTATACATTGATTGTTAATTCATGATTTCCAATGAGATTTCCCTAGACCATGTCCTTTCCCAAATTTCCTGAAAACCTTGAATTGATATGATAAATTATGAAGATCATGAACATGTAGATTGATTACATTGTTATTAATTATGTAATTGCTTCTTTAAGTTACCTCGTTTATGTAATTGGTTATGTATTCTTGGTAATGGAGGATTCAAGGCTCTTGGACTGGGAAAAGAAGGTATGTTGATTTGTTCTTCTTGAATTCTAATGTGTGGTTGTGATGTGATGCTAGGTATTCCTCATCCTTAACCCTAGGACATTGAATTAGGCATGATATATGTATGCATGTTATGATATGATTATTGTATTATTAAAAGTAGTTCCTTATAATAATAATAAAGTATTAAGTGAAAGGTTTTACTCACTTGTTTGCGCATTATAATTGAAAGGATAGTTTTCACTCATTAATTTCTATGAGCTATTATGATAAGATGTTCACATAGGGGTCTAGAAGAGACTAATGTGATCTTGTATGATGAGTAAGATGATTACCCAAGGGTATTAGTGCTTAGGATCAAAAGGACATGTAATTGGGATGTTGGTCTCACATTTAATAAGTCCGGCCTCTCACATGGGTTTCCTCAGGTTAGTAAGACTGGATTTCCTAGTAATGTGTTGTCTCATGAAATGAAAACCTCCACATCTATTAAGTCAAGGTTTCTAAAAACAATATTATTGACCCTTAATATGTTCACACATAGGACTCTATCTTAGTGGATTCACCTAGATAGCTACGTATGAATAGTTACACCTTAGGCAAGTGTTAACCCTCTCTTTTTTGTGTAGAAGTAGAAAACCGTATTCCATGTAGCTCACATTATCTCATATCGGTTATTGCACTTATTTCCCTCATGTAAAAGTAAATTAACAAGTTAAGTATGTGAACTCTTATTAGGCTTGTCTTGAAGGATACTACATAGGGTAAGGGAGGGTATGGGACTTATCTCACTTATTGCACAAGTGGGATTTTAAGGGATGGTTCAAGTAGTGTTCTTTTATTAGTATGACTATGATTATGATTATGTTGATAAATATAAGTAGTATTCATGTATTAATTATGTTATAATGAGTTTAAGAGAATATATTGTAAGTACGAAGTGGGTTGGTTAATGTGATACTTATGGGGTTCGATCTTTGGCACTGCACAAGTATTTCTTGGGTGATCTACATGTTGGGTTGCTATCATATTGAATTGACTTATTATTCTTCTTATATATGATTGTTGAGTTAAATTGATATAATGCATGATTTTGACTAAATTTTCCTTTTCTCATGCATTGACGATTTTTTTTTTATATATAAAATCCATACTAATGGGATTTGTACTAACCCATAGTTTCCCCCTTGTTCCCAAACATATTAGGTTTGGGCCATTGAGGAGATTCGTGGTCATTGAAGAAGAAGCTTGGCTCTTTCCTAAGTTAATTGGTTATTCGTCATGCGTTCCAAGGGTAGAGCCACAAATCAAGCTTTAATAGTTTTGTCTTTTTTATGAGATAATTATTTCATTCTCATGTTGAGTCTTCTTTGTAGCCTATATGGACATATTGTAATAAACTAAGGTCTAGGACAAAACTATTGTGATTCACTTTTTAGATTGTTAAATATAAAGTACATTATTAGTCTATGTTGTTGTGAAATGCTAAGTGAGAATCCTAAGTAAGCTTCATAAGCGAGTAGTCTATATAAACCCCATGTACTATATGCGAGAAGTCTAAATATACTTTGTTATATAAAAAAGTTTTAATGTTTTGGTACTTTCTTTACCTATGATATGCTATGACAAATCTTAAGGTCTTGACTAAGTCCTGTTAGACGATAAAGACGCCGGTTACGTCTAGGGGTACTTTGGGTGGTAACAAACTTGGTATCAGAGCATGAGGTTGAGTAATTTTAGGGTTGATGTATCACTAAACCACGTCTATGTAGGGTCTTATTCATAATTCTGAAGTGCGCCACACTTATGAATGAGAGAATATGTGATGTTTAGGTACTTTCACTCTCTTGTTATTCCTTAGTCGTGCCTAAAAGTCTTAGGTCTATTCAATCCTTTTCTTCTAATCTCTTTCTTATGCATATAGGCAATGAATACAAGAAGATACAACGCTCAAAGGGCTGAAAAGGAGAATTTGAATAAGGCGATTCCCCCTCAAGCTCCTCAAAACCCTCAAGTTCCTATTTAAGAAGAGGTTATGTCTAATATGAATATAAGATCGGCCATTCATAGCTTGATTCAAGTGTTCGATACCCAAGTTTCTAAGGATTCAATATTGCAAGTGAACCCCAAAGTTACCACCATCGCTTTAAGGATTAGGGATTTTATAAGGATGAATCCCCCTACTTTCTATGTTCTAAGGTGGAGCAGAACCCACAAGGGTTCCTTGATAAAGTGTTCAACGTTCTTGATGCTATGGGTGTTCTTCTCAAGAAAAGGCATAACGAACAACCTACCAATTCAAAGATGTGACAAAAGTATAATATGAGCAATGGAAGAATGAGACGCCGGTTATAAAAGGTCAGATTACTAGGGGAGCTTTCAAGACGGATTTCCTTAATAGGTTATTTTGCATGGGAATAAGGGAGAGAAAAATGCAAAATTCATCAACCTCCATCAAGGGGGCATGAGCGTGAAGGTGTATAGTCCCAAGTTCACTCAACTATCGAAACATGCTCTTACTATGGTTGCGGATTTTAGGATTAAGATGAAAAGATTTTTCATGGGGATATCCCATCTTGTGGTTAATGAGTGTAGGTTTACTATGTTGATTTCTAGCATGGACATTTCTCTTCTCATGGTTCATACTGAACAAATTGAGGTGCAAAGGCTTAAGAAAGTTGGAATAGAGTTGAAGAACGTAAAAACTGAAGATGGGAATTCTTCCAAGACTAAATTTGAGGTGCAAGACAAACCAAGGTTAAAAAGGAGGTTTTCCAACCAAGTCCCTCCTAATGCTCCGAGGGTCAACAAGAGTAAGGTGTCTACTCCTAATCCCTAAGAGGGGAAAGGTGGCGGTTTAATGTTGAGAAACCTCCTTGTTCAAAATGTGGTAGAAAATATTATGGTAAGAGTCTGATTGGCACAAGTAATTGCTCTGGTTGTTGAAAGAGTGGTCACATGAAGAGAGATTGGCCTATAATGAAAGCTCAAGGAAGCGAAAATGTTCAAGCTCAAGCAAGTTCCCCAAATCCGGATGCTCCTAAGAAGAATTTCTTTTACGCTCTCAAATCTCGAGGTGATCAAGAGAGCTCACTGCACATGGTCGTTGGTATGTTAAAATTATTTTGATTTGATGTATATGCTTTATTAGGTCCAGGAGCTACATTGTCATTTGTGACCCTTGTTGTAGCCATGAATTTTGAAATACTACCCAAAATATTACATGAACCTTTTTCGGTTTCTACCCCAGTGGGTGATTATGTGGTGGCTAAAAAAGTCTATAAAGGTTTTCCTATTTCCTTGCCTAATAAAGTTAACATTACTTCACTTGATAGAACTTGATATGCTAGATTTTGATGTCATATCGGGAATGGATTGGTTGCATTCTTGCTTTGCCTATATTGGTTGTAGGACAAGGGTAGTAAAATTCAATATCCGAATGAACCCATTTTTGAGAAGGGACAAAACTCAAATCCTAGGGGAAAGATCATTTCATGTCTAAAAGCTTTCAAAATGATTGCAAAGGTTTATCTCTAGCACATGGTAAGAGTTAGGGATCTTGCATCCCAGGTCCCTCTTATAGAGTCGATAACCATAGTGACAGAATTTCTGGAGGTCTTTCCTTATGACCTTCCAAGAATTCCTCCCGAATGGGATATCGAATTCCATATAGATTTATTGCAGGATACACAACCTATTTAAATCCCTTCTTATCGTATTGCCCTAGCCGAGTTGAAGGTGCTAAATGCTTAACTCAAAAATTTGTTAAATATGGGCTTTATTCAACCGAACATATCTCCATGGGGTGATCCAGTATTATTTTTTAATAAAAAGGATGGCTCGTTGAGAATGTGCATCGACTATCGTCAATTAAACAAAGTCGCTATAAAGAATAAGTACCCGCTCCCTAGGATTGATGACTTGTACAATAAACTCCAAGGAGGGAGTTACTTTTGAAAGATTGACATGATGTTGGTTTATCATCAACATAAAGTGAGGGAGGTTGATATTTCGAAAATGAAATTTCGAACAATAAATGGTAACTTTGAATTTCTAATGGTATCATTTGTTATAACAAATGCTCTGCGACTTTCATTGACCTTATGAATCAAGTTTTTAGAAAGTATCTTGATTTGTTTGTTATTGTATTTATTGATGATATATTGATATACTCGAGGAGTGAGGATTATTATATGAGTCATTTGAGAATAGTTATGCAAGTACTAAAGGATAACCAACTTTTCGCTAAATATAGTAATGTGAATTTTGGCAGAGGTCGGTGGTGTTTGTAGGTCACACTGTCTCTTGTTGAAGGGGTCGAGGTTGATCGGAAAAAGACGGAAGTGGTCAAGAATTGGCAAAGACCTTTGAATCCTACCAACATCCGAAGTTTTATAGGGTTGGCCGTTTACTATAGGAGCTTTGTTGAGGGATTTTCGTCCATTGCATCTCCATTAGTGACTTTGACCCAAAATAAATCTATGTTCGAATGGTCAGAACCATGTCAAAAGAGTTTCCAATTATATGAAGATACATTCACCTACGCTCCGGTATTGAGTTTACTGGAGGGTACCAATGGGTTTGTGATTTATTCTAATGCCTCTTGAGTGGAGTCAAGGGTGTGTTCTTATGCAACATGAAAAATGAAAGTGTATGCCTCTAGGAAACTCAAGCCTCGTGAAAATAATTTTCCAACTAATGACCTTGAACTTGCGGCCGTGGTTTTTGCATTAAAAATTCCTGACATTTACCTCTATGGGGTACATGTTGATGTATTCACCTATCACCAAAGTTTACAATATGTGTTTACCCAAAAATATTTGAACCTACGTCAAAGAAGATGGTTAGAACTTTTAAAGAACTATGACATAAGTGTCCTTTACCATCCCAAAAAATTTAATGTAGTAGAGGATATCTTGAGTAGAGTGTACATGGGTATTATCACTCACGTGGTTGATTATAAGAAAGAGTTAGTAAAAGAGGTTCATAGTTTTACTCGTTTTGGTGTCCAACTAGAAGACTCTCCAAAGGGTAGTCTCATGATTCACCATAACTGGGAGTCATCTTTAGTGGTTGAGGTGAAATCCAAGCAATACCTTTTCCTCTATTGTTGGAGTTGAAGGAAACGGTCCTTAGTAAATCTAACGAGTCCTTCTCTCAAAGAGAAGATGGGGTGCTTAGGCACTAAGGAAGATTGTGTGTACCAAATGTGGATGGATTGAGCGAATTGATCTTGAAAGAGGCTCATGGCTCCTTATATTCTATTAATCCGGGAGCCACAAATCTATACCGTGACTTACAATAAACTTATTGGTGGAATGGTATGTAAAGAGACATAGCAGATTTTGTTGTTCAGTGTCCGAGTTGCAAACATGTAAAAGTGAAACACCAAACACCGGCTGGCTTAACTAAAAATATAGATATTCCTACATGGAAGTGGGAGGATATTAACATGGACTTTGTATAAGGGTTTCCTCCTACTAGAAGACAACATGACTCGATAAGGGTCTTCATGGATAGGATAACCAAGTCCGCACATTTTCTTCTCGTTAAAGCCACATATTCAGCGGAAGATTATGCCAAACTGTACATGAAAGAGATAGTGAATTTATGTGGAGCCCCTTTGTCCATCCTATCGTATAAAGGCACTAAATTTACCTCCCACTTTCGGAAATCTTTCCAAAGTGGGATTGGTACGAAGGTGAATCTTAGTACCCCTTTTCATCCAAAGACGGATGGTCAAACAGAACGTACTATTCAATATTTTAAAGATATGTTGAGGGCATGTGTGATCGACTTCAAAGGTAATTAGGATGACCACCTACCCTTGATAGAGTTCTTCTACAATAATAGCTACCATTCGACAATCTCTATGGCACCCTATGAGGCACTTCATTGGAGAGAGTGTAGATACCTTTTTGGATTGTATGAGGTAGGTAAGTTTTCCCTAATTTGTCCCGATATGGTTTATGAATCCCTTTAGAAGGTTCGGGTTATAAGGAATAGGCTAAAAATGTCTCTAAGTCAGAAAAAATCTTATACCGACAATAGAAAGAGGGACCTTGAATTTGGAGTAGGAGATTGGGTCTATTTGAATATTTCACCGATGAATGGGGTGATGAGTTTCGGAAAGAAGGGGAAACTTAGTCCCAGTTATGTGGGGCTGTATGAAATTTTGGAAAAAGTAGGGAATGTGGCCTATGAGTTGAAATTTCCCAATGAGTTTGCCATGATTCACCCGGTAATCCATGTTTCCTTAATCAAAAAGTTTATGTGGGACCCGGTTTCCATTCTTCCTCTAGAAGTTTTAGGGGTAAAAGAGGACCTTTCTTATGAAGAGGTCCCGGTTGAGATCTTTGACCGTCAAGTTAAGAAATTAAGGAACAAAAAGGTTGTCCCCATAAAAGTTCTATGGAGGAACCACCTTTTCGAGGGAGCTACATAGGTCATCGAGGCAAACAAGAAGTCCCTCTATCCTCACATTTTTCCCTCTAACTCCTAGCCAAGGCTCATGTTAGTATTTATTTATATGATTACTATGAATAATATTGGACTTGTCATTTTTTTCTAATGTGTGCATACTGATGTAAAAATTCATGCTTAAGTTGAGTTTTCATGAAACATGTTTCTTATGATTACATTTAACTTAATTATGTGTTATGCTATATGTATTCATGAAAATAGTGTTAAACATGCTTGATATTGTTATGATAATAAATAATTATTTAAAACTCTTAATGTTCAAAATGTGCTCATATTAAAATATAGAAGGTAGTTCCTCCTTATATAATGTAAAAGTCGAGCTCTTATATTTATAATGTTGTCGATTTAGTTCCTATATGTTAATGTTATGATTATACGTTGAAAACAGGGGAGAATTTATCCAATGAACTATGACTCATTTGTTATATATTGTTTCTAGTTGGGATGCGAGTCTTTAGTCTTCTCTTCATATAGAGGTTGAAAGGTGTCATTCGGGGACGAATGTTCCTAGGACAGGGCAGGGAGTATTGGCATAACCCGGAAATTCTATGACCCAGACGAGAGCTTTACAAAATGACTAATGATGATTTTAGAACTAAATAATTGTAATATAACTTGTCTAAGAAATGTTACAACCAAAAACGCTATGAAACGACCATTACGTCCGGAAACTATAAAAATTTAACTAGTGAACGTCCTAAAATTTAGGGAGGTTTTGGGACTGTTGAATGAAAAAAAGGATTTGAATAGGTAAAATAATTATATTGGGTCAAAACGTCCAATTCTGACCCCCCAAGGACCGCCCCATGGACCCCACTTTGGATTAAGTAAGCTGCCTAGAGGCAGAAACTTTTGTGCTTAGAGGGAGCAAGTCTGCATCACGGACTTGGCACACCCAAAGACAAAAGTTTTGTATGCAACGCGGAAACATCGCAGACTCTTCTATTTCAAAATTTATTTTTGGAAATCTTGCGGGAACAGCTCCACGACGCGGACTTGTTCCCCGAAGAAAAACATGAAAGTTGAATTCGAGTTTGACTTCATTAAATGTTAAACTTAAGTCAGTTTTTTTTGGTATTTAGGGGAGGGTTATATATTGTTTTTGTATCATTTTTCCCTCATAATATCTTACTGAAATCAAAACCCCAAAACAAATCCCAAAAGCTCTCCCTTCTCTCTACATTCTACTCATCCCCCATTGATAAAGCTCTGAAGCTTGGAGATGAAGACCAAATCCCTCAATTTTCTACTTAATTTCGTGGTGATTCATCTTTAAGGTATGTTATATTTCACTCTTGGGATTTTTTTTCCCAAGAGGTTCCTCCAAAAGATGATTTCTAAGTCCCCCAAATCTAGGACTTTCATCCACACATGGGTCTTCTTTGAAAAATGATTTTATGAATCAATTGTGATGAATTATGATGAATTAATGTTTTTAAAGTATATATTGATTGTTAATTCATGATTACCTATGAGATTTACCTAGACCCATGTCCTTTCACCAATTTCATGAAGACCTTGAATTGTTATGATGAATTATGAAGATCATAAACATGTAAAATTCAACTACTTATTGTCCCCAAATGAACGGAGTTGTAAAGGCAGCCAATAAGAATATCAAAAGGATTTTGAGGAAAATGATTGACAATCATCGAGGTTGGCATGAGATGTTACCATATGCTTTATTGGGATATCACACGATTGTCAGAACATCGACTGGTGCTACGCCTTACTTACTAGTATATGGAACAGAGGCAGTCATACCTGCTGAAGTTGAGATACCGTCATTGATAATCATCCAGGAAGCTCAGTTGAGTAATGATGAATGGCTGAGCAAGAGGATTGATCAATTAACTTTGATTGATGAGAAGAGAATGATTGTCGTCTGTCATGGTCAGTTGTATAGGCAGAGAACGGTTCGTGCCTTTCACAAGAGAGTAAGAGCCATAGTTTTCAAAGTTGGTCAATTGGTCCTTAAGCGCATTTTCCCTCATCTAGATGAATACAAAGGAAAAATCGCACCAAACTGGCAAGGTCCTTACATGGTACGTAAAGTATTAACTGGAGGTGCTTTGGTCTTGTCAGTGATGGATGGAAGTGTATGGCCGAAACTGATCAACTCAGATGCCGTCAAGAGATACTATGTGTGAAGCTGCGGTTTATATTTCTGTTATTTACTTGTAATCATTATGTTTTCTTGTATTTGTTTTGCTTAAATTCTTATCCCTCCTGTAATGAACTACGTCTGACCTGAATTCTCGAGAATGAGATACATAGGCGGCCTATGTCGGCTTCGGTCACCCCATTTACCCTTTTAATATTTTCTTGTATTTGAACTACGTTCGACCTGAATTCTCAAGAATAAGATACGTAGGCAGCCTATGTCGGCCTCGGTCGGTTTCTCTGTAGTTTTTATTAATTTGTCAACCTTTGAGAAAGGGGGACTATGTTTGACCTGATTCCTTCCTCAACGGGATACGTAGGTGCCACAAGGGTTCAGTCATATCTCATGGTAAGATTTCTATTCCTCTTTACAATAGAAACTGGGACAGAATTTTTGAGAGGGACTTAAAAATTATCAGAAACACATAATATTCTTCTCTCCAAGTCAAGACAGAAGATATTTCGAGATATACAAATGATACAGAATTTTGAGAAGATCTCAAAATTCCGGGATCTGCTCAGTTACAGTTGAAAGACAGTTAACTGGGACAGAAATTTTGAGGATGGCCTCAAAATTTCAGCATGGGTTTATCTACGAGTCTGGAGTGACTCTGAAACTCCCCAGCGAATAATTGGATAGGCCTCAAAGCATACGACTCAAAGAAGTTTGTTAAGTCTGATATGACACGACTTGGCAGTGACCTTTTTAAGATACTATCTCTCGAAAATTTACTTCTCTTAAATTCCCTTTTATGTTTCATTTGTTTTGGCATAAAATACTTTGTCTTATCTATTAAGAGCCGGGAAATAAAAAAATCAACCGGAGATAGCAGGACTAGGAGAAGACAACTTAAGAAATCGACACAAATCAGTTTGTTTTTACAACTAACAATTTTTCTGTGGACGCAGGTTTACATCTTTTCTTTGAAATCGGCAAATTCTTCCGATGAATGAATATGAAGAAGTCAGAGGAGGATAAAACCGTCCCAGAATCATCTTATGTCACTTATGTCGAAGACTTAAGAATATGAATTGTTTATTTCAATAAATTTCCAAAAACATGAAACTTGTAAAGAACGTCTTGCTAGATTCAAAGGTGAATCAAGAAAAAATCTTAAGGGAGAGTTTACGGCTTCCGTAAAGGACGCTATTTGCATCACATTACCAAACAAGATAGTGTCGTTAGCCGGAGGGGGTCATTTATTTTATTATTGATCAAGATAGTGCATTACCCAGAGGAAACAATTATTTTAATATCGAACAAGGTGATGTATTATCTGGAGGTCATTTTACCGTTTTCATCATTGGAGATGATATGAAAATCATGCATCGCGAGTCAATATCCATTCATCGTGGAAAGTCATGCATCGCGAGTCAATATCCATACATCGTGGAAAGTCATGCATCGCGAGTCAATATCCATACATCACGGAAGATCGTGTATCGCGAGTTAATATTCAAGCCCCGCGGGAAGATAATCATACCCCGCAAGAAATTATGCATCACGAGAAGATTGCAGGCCTCGTTGAAACTTATGAATCGCGAGAAGTTTTGGTACCTCGCAAAAATTTATGCGTCACGAGAAGATTCCATGCCTCGTCGAAATTTATACATCGCGAGAAGATTTCATACCTCGCTAAAATTTATGCATCACGAGAAGATTCCATGCCTCATTGAAATTTATGCATCGCGAGAGAATTTTATGCCTCGGGGAAAGTTATGCATCGCGGGAATATTCATACCTCGCAAAAAATTTACGTATCGCGGGAAGATATTCATGCCCCGCAAGAAGCCATGCACTGCTAAAAAAGGAAATTATGCATCCCAAGAGAAATATTTATCCATCGGCATCAACTCCATTCTTTTATTTTGCTAAAATAAAACATCAAGAAGAGCATCAAAGACGATGTCAAGAGAAATACTAGCACACGGCATCAACTTTCCTTTATGTTGACATCAAATGAAGAATACATTGAAGATTATATTGCAAACACAAGACATAAGATTTATTTGCTTTACGTCAAACCAATCGAGTTAACGACAAATGAGAAGGATAACAACTCAGTGTCGATACGGTGCGGATGACATCAAAAGGGATGCAGCAGAACGTAGAACTTTTCTTGGCAGCGAACTGGGACATAGTCCAAAGAGGATTGTCAAACTCTTAGGACGCGAGCAGAGGAGCGAGTTCCAGCACATTCAAACCACACCCCTATTAAAAGGCATGTGGTTTTTTTTTTTTGGTTTTTGTTAGATTCGATCTCGTATCCTGAAATTTTAGTATTTTTTGGAGGCAAATTTCTAATCTGAGTGATGATACACCAAGAGTTTGGAAATTACGTCTGTGTAAGTTCTTACCTATGGATGTGAGCGCACCACATTCATGGCTAAGAGGTTACAAGCCTCCTTTTAATACTCGTTTAGTTTGTCACTTATCCAAAACCAAAGGTTATCTACCATAATAGATTTCTTTTTCAACCGATCAATTTGAACTATAAACAGTCTGATTCCTGAAGTTTAAGGATATGTAGGAGGGTTCAATGTTAAAACTCGACTGTATTCCAACATTCTCTATTAAATCTTATTCTCAAGCATTTTGGTTCCTTCATAATTCGGTATTAGGATGACTTTTGAATTTTTTTCAAAATTGTGCATTAAATCAAGCATATCAAACTACAAGTGGCCTGAGTTCTCATATAGTCTGAGATATGTAGGAACCCGTATCTAGGGTTCGGCCATAATTTCCGAAATCCATATCGAATCTTGTTGAAAAGATGAATTTGTGGTCGGTCAAAATTGGATTGGTCAATTTCATTTTCCTCGAATTGCTGGCACCAATCTTAGGAAAAATAGGGACAGTTGTTAACAACCAGTTTTGGCTTTGTATGATAAATTAATTCACGAGCTTCTTAAGATTCCAAGCGATTTAAAATAATAGATATTTTTTGAAATTCAAATTTACCTTTCAAAACATATATAAGCATATTTTTAAGAATGTGTGAAAATCGTCTATTTTTTTTTTTTGGAATTTTTTACTAACTAGTTGTGCAGTAGTTTATTCTCTATTTTGGAACTAATTCTTTTAATTACGTCGATTATTTTGTCTCGTCAAAGTTAAGAGGCTTATGCGATTAATTCATAGTGATTTTTTTTATCTTTTAATTTTGTTTGGACCAACCAAATTTGGGCTTTTTCTTTTATTATCAGCAGCCCGCTCCTCATAATTTCTTTTTCCCACCTTCCCAGTCCAATAATTCCATCCTAAAATTTCCTTTATTTTCCGTCAGCCCGTGCAAACCTTAACATTCCTAGCCCAACTTTAAGTTATATCTAGTCAGCCCAACCCCTTTTTATTTTATATCTGACCCTTGTTTTACCTCTTCCCAGCCCAACCCAAAAAACCCCCAAATCAGCCCTTTTCTCCCGACTGACCCCACCGCCCAAGTTCTTCTTCCCTAGAAAATTAAAACCCAGCAGTTTCTGCAGCTTCAACAAGTATGAAATCCAATTTCACGCGTTCTTCCTTTTCCCTCTTCCAAATCGCGCGTGGAAAGAAGGCAGCAACGAATACCTGCAATTTTACTCTATCCGTGGGACACTCTGCAGTAGACAAGACACGCGGAATCGTCCTTGGTGTTGTATGATCGAGTCACGTCGCTTGCCCAGGACGAAGGGTCGATCTCGACCGTCCACCTTCCCTCAAATCCGATCGAATTGCCTAGAATCGAGGGAATATTTGGGGTTTTTTTTTGGATAAGGTTTGGAATTTTAATTCCAAATGGGTCGGAAAGTTTTGGAATTTTCTCGTCTCTCCCTCCCTTTGCAAAAAAACCCTAATTCTTGGCCTTTATATAGTCTCTTTTTCTTTCCAACAAGGGATTTTTTTAAGGGAGAAGCCTGAGAAATTTTTGAGAGGGTTTTGGTTTTTTTTAGTTGGAAAATTAGGAAAGCTTTTTATTCTAGTCAAGAATTTAGAGAAGAAATGATGAAAATAAAGGAAGGAAGTTTTTTTGGTCTTTAGTTGTTCTTTACATAACAAGAAAAAACAAATTTCTATCCAGACTTCCATTCTTTCGCTCGTGTTCAGTTTCTCGTGTTGATGTCTGTTCTAGCTCATCGTTTCTGTTTTGCTGCCCCTCAAGAGGTAATCTTCTGTTAATTTTGAGTTTGTTTATGTCGGTTGAACATGTATTTCCTTGCGATTACCTGATAAATTTTTCCTGAGTGTGTTCCGTCTATATTATTTCCTTCATCTTACTTCTATAAAATGAGTAACGTGCGCTTCGCTTTCAGGGTAGTTCGATGACTCAGTTTCGTCTGTCTTTTAATTTAATTTTTAGTTGGTGGCGTTTCTTCTTTGTTGTTTACTCGACTATATTGACATGATGGTATCTTCTCCTTTGTGTCAAAAATGATTTTAGTGCTTCTTTTATTAGTTGGATATGTTTGAAAAGAATTATCCCATCATCCTTGAGTTTAGATTTGGTTTTAGATCACTAACTCTGCCCCTAATTGGTTTAGTTCCGCATTATTGTGACTATCCTGTGACGCGAATGATTTTGCCATATTGTTCATTTGGTCTCATTTGAATTTATTTATGCTTTCAATGTTCGATGGAGATTTTGTTTATGGTTTTGCCGCATTAGCTGTAAGCATTCCTATTTTTGACCGCTACTGTTACCGTAGTTTTTCTGTTGCAAATCTCCGCATTTAATAATTCTCACAAATAGAAGTGAATAAAAGTTGATTGATTTTTTTTGGAAAATAAAAAGAAAAAAATATTAAAAATAAATGAATCATTGAAGTCTAGCAATGCAGTGAGTCTTTTTTCATCCAATTTGGATCACTGTTTATCAATATTTCTTACCAATATATATCTATATTTGATTCTAAAATGCAACAGTCGCGAACCGTTTTGTCTTTCTTAGAGTGTCAAGTTCTAGCTCGTTTATGCAAGGTGTCAGATCTCAAGTCTTGTTTCAGTGAAAAAGTTTTTTTTTTCTTCTAAATTATTAAGTGCTTAGCTTCTTTGTTAAGTTGGACTCGTAGGCCAATTTCTCAAGAATGACAAAGAATGGGACCTTCTTGATAATACAGTATTCACTTTCTAGTATAAAGTTTAATTCCCTAATAAATTTCGTGCCTGTCTGCTCCTTGATGTGTCTATAGTGTTGCTCATGCGGGGGTGATTTTGACTAAAGTATGGGTTTGTTCTTAAATCGTCCTCGTTTAAATGCTCTGTATGTACTAAATTTGTTAGCGTGGGATTGTGATATTTATTATGAAGGAGTAGTACGTGAGATATATCACTGGTCGGTCAGTAACATGATTTTTCTTTCAATACTATGAGTTACTCTAAGCCATACTCTGTTTTCTTAGATCTTCATGCCGACGTAGTCGTGTTTTATTCTAGTCGATTTAATTTTGCCTATTTCATGAGCGTTTCAATTTTCTTAATGCTTGTTAACTCGTTGGATCAAGTTGGGCCTTTAGATCATTTGATCATTAGTCGAAAATGGTGATTATATTTGCCTATGGATTCAATATAAACATGACTATTTCCTTGTTTTACCTGCCAATTCTCAAAGCTTTCTAGAATTGTATGTTAAAAGTTGTTTGGAATTTTTTTTTCTTTTGCCTCGTGTCTTAGTCATACTAATTTAATATTTCATCATTAAGATTGTCTAGAGTATGAGCATACTGACATTGAGCGTAATGTACATAATATTGTTTTATCATATATCTTGTTTAGATTGTAAGGTTAAACATAATAGTCTGGTAGCTTGTTATATGAGTTAGGTTTTGGTCCGATATTAAATTATTCCTCCATGTCTAACTTAAATACAATCAATGCCAATCTCAATTAGGAATGAATGATCAGCCGTATGACGATGGGAACTGTAAATAATCGCTTATTTGTTGATGTATTTTGGTTAGTTTTCAAGCCTAATTTAATTTTTTAGCCAACTACATTAGATGCTGGAAAATCGTAGGTTAACGGAATGTTCTAGCTTCTTTCAAACCTTCCTAAGACATTAATATGAATCCCCGAACCCCCTAAAAGGGTTTCAATTGATTTTTCTCTGTTTAATCTTTTGAAAAATCAAGTTTTCTTAATTTTCCAAGAAAATTAAGTGGCGACTCTAAAAAGTCGAAAAACCCCTAGAAAATAAATGGTTTTCCTCTTTTCGATAAAACAATATGTATATATTTATAAATAAATATATGAATATATACATACATACATATATATATATATATATATATATATATATATATATATATATATATATATATATATATATATATATATATATATATATATATAAAATATATATA
>CM064963.1:67520325-67633324 GCA_032847665.1 Solanum chilense | reverse complement strand
AACATCAAAAGCATCAAACTAGACAACTGGAGAACGTCATCTCCTACCATATAATGTATTGAACGTTAGCATTTAATATATGAGAACTCTGCAAAAGCCAAAGAGTGGTCCATCAACTACTGAAATAAATAACACTTTCCCATAGTCTATCCTCTAAAACCTGAATAGTTCTCCCTAACTGTCCATCAGTTTGAATGTGAAAAGTTGTGCTGAGCTCAACTAGGGTACCTATGTCCCTTTGAATAGACCTCTAAAAATGTGAAGTAAACTTAGTACCATAGTTCTAAAGTATTGATGCTTATACCCCATGCATATGTACAAACTATCTAAGGTAGATTTGATCCAATCTCTCAGATGTGTAGACAATATGAACCGGTAGAAACTTAGATGACTTGGTTAATCGGTAAAATATGACCCATATAGAATCAAAACCTCAAAAGGTACATGGACAGCCTACCGCAAAGTCCATGGTTATATGCTTCCCTTTCCACTCGGGAATGTGTAGTGAGTGAGTCAAACTACCTGGTCTTTGGTGCTCATACCTCACCTACTAATAGTTCAAGCATTTAGCTACAAAAGATGTAATGTCCCCTTCATCCCACATCACTGTTAATACTACCTCAGATCATCATAGATTTTTGATACACCAGGATGAATAGAATATATGGAATAATGAGACTCCAAAAGAATCAATCCAAAAAATTCACCAACTCTAGAAACACAAATAAGAACCTTTATTCTCAATATTTTCTCCATATCTAAGGTTGTCTTACTTGCCTTTCGACTAAGAACCTTTTCTCAAATCATCTGCAACTGCAGATCATCAAATTATTGTACCAGAATCTTCTCCATCAAGGAAGATCCAGCCTCTACATAAGCAAATACTCTGTCCGACTAAGAAATATCAAGTTTGATGATCATATTAGAGAAATATGGAATGTCCGAAGCAATAGGCTTCTTCTCCAAGGTTAAGAAAGCCAAACTACCCATACTGATTTCCCTATGGCTCTAGGCATCTTGCCCTAACATTAGCCTTGGCTCGATGATTGAGGATAGAAATGTCACATTCCTTCATAACTCTAACTACCTTCGTTGTCTCAAGTTAAGGTCCCCGAGGATTAAAATCTAATGAAAACTACGATGGTCCGTGAATACCTAACATTGAATTTCATAAATACTATCGCCAAATCTTCAACACCAAGACTATCACTTCCGAATCCAATTATGAGTGGGGTAATTTCTCTCATGAAGTTTAGGTGCCTACAAACATAAGCAATATCTCTACGCCTCTGCATCAAGATACAATGTAGGCCCACACTTGAAGCATGCAAGTAGAAAGTAAACCCTTGGCCCTCAACAAGAAGAGCCAAGTTCTGTTGAAGTCAAAAACGCTTTGAGCATTAGAAAACTCTCCTTGCATTAACCCAACCACTCGAAGGGAACATCCTTATAATTCAATATATTCAAGGGTGATGCAATAGAAGAAAATCCCTCCATGAAACGTCTATAGTGACTTTCTAACCCGATGACACTATAAACCACAGTTGGAGAGCTAGGCTTGGCCCAGCTACGACTGCCCCAATCTTTGTTTGATCCACTATGATGCTATTCTTGTGCTCTAAGAATGATACAAACTATAGGAAAATCTCACATTTAGTGAATTTGGCACACAACCATCTGTCTTTCAATGTGTAGAATACATTCCTCCAATGTTTCTCCTTACATCCATATTATATCATCAATAACACAACCACAAATTAGTCTAAATAAGGCCTAAACACATGACGTGCCTGTGGGATAAAGTACCCTATGCCCGTACTTGCTGAATTATGAACCTCATATCTAACATGTCGTAAGGCTGAAGGGATAGTCATAGTACTTTTTGAGATATTCCTTCCATGTTGTTGAGGGTCGTGGATAAAGTATGAGTAGTAGTGGCGTGGCCATGAATTCTTGTGGAGGCTGGGCTTACCATACACCTTCTGGTTGAGTTTGAACATGCTCAACCTTTTTCTTGGGCTTTAGAGTTAGTTTCGTGTCTCGACCTTTGGTTAAACTCTAACTCATCCCATTGTTGGGTCTCCATCAGAAGGTGTAGGAGGTACACACTCACCCGCACTCGATTCATCTTACCAATCTTAGGAAAAGGGAAACTAACAAAGTTTAGATATTCATAAAACTATCAACACAAGAAAAGAAAAAAGAAATAGTGATTTATTCCAAAAAGGCCTTATAGCCTCTCAAAGATTGGATACGAGCATCATCATGCTGATCTTTGAGACTCTACTAGACACTTTCTCTCGTAGTAGTGAGCCAAGTGAACCCAAAGCTATGATACCATTTTGTCACGACCCTATGTGGGTATATGATGACGTCCACTACAACCCACCAGATAGAAAAGACTAAAACCCAAATCATCAGATTACGAATGACACAAATTATATAGTACATAATTAATAAAAGTTAAAGATAATGATAATATATATCGAAAGAAAGGACATATCATATTTATCAATATTTAGATTAGGAATGTACAAAATAGGATCAAGAGTGACCAAGAGGCAAACTAACGCAAGATACTAATCCCTTGGACCTGGTGTCACCTATTGATGAGTCGGGAATTTCGACACATTTAGGGATTATTGTTCAATCTATTAGTGTCCCCAATGCCTATTTTGTGCACATAACTGATGTTATTGTGTTAATATAAAACAATAAAAGTTTTAGAACAAGGCAGGGACATTAAGATGCAAAAAAAGCAAAAAAGTTGGAAAATTTGAAGAAAGGAGAAGCTGGAGCTTGCAAAATCCACCTGCCGATTGAGCATCTAGCCCGCCCAAAATTCCACAAAAGTAGCCCTTTACCAAGCCAACTTCGTGGGCTAATAATGATTCGGCGATGCACCGAATGGATCAACAATTACGACCCATCTCGCCTAAACTTCCATAAATATAAGATGCATGAGTCAATAAAAAAGGCGAGATGAAGTGCAACTTGGCGGATCACAGAGTTGATTGGTGATCCCAACTAATTTCACCGATTTGACTGCATACTGAGATTTGGGTATGTTTAAATTCATTTTTTCAAAAGAGAAAAAGAGTTCCTAGAGAGCGCATTCCTTTAATTTTGAGTGATTTTATATGTTTGTACATTATTGGACATTCATTGAGAAGATATGGATCACACATTTGAGGATTTAGGATTCCATATCTAATTTTTTCATTAGGTATTGCAAATTATTTATAATTTCAATGGATAGTGTTATTGGTAAATATTTCTTAATTTTTTATATGTGTAGCTAAAAGCTCTTCCCTTAGGAGTGTGATCATGCAATCGAATGTATAAATTATAATGTGGGTATTGTTAATTGCTGAACATATTGTTGTTTTGAAATGGGTTCAATTGGTTGTTCATGTTTAGATTGATAAACAGAAGTTGCAAATTTGATTCTATCTTAGATCTCTATTGTTTCATGAGAAAGAGGTATACAATAGAATGAATGATTGATAGTTGTACTTTTTTCCATCTTTACAACCCAACTTGAGAAATTCGGTTAATTAAGTAATTGAGTTGTTTGTTATTGTGAAGCTTGTTGAGGTTTGAGAGAACTCAGTTAAAACATATTAGTTGATTGAGAGATGGTTAATATATTAAAAACCTATCCTACCCATTGAGATTGAACAACTTAAAGCAATTAAGAATTACCCATTAAGTGAAATTTAGTATTCAATTTATTATATTCCTAAGGTTCTCTTTATAATTGTTCAAATCCCACGTTAATTGATTTTTTAGCATTTGGTTACTAAAATTCCCCCTTTAACACTTGATATTTGAAAGTTTTTGATTTATTTTATGTTGCATACCTAATTACTTCTACAAATGATTTAGAATACGTATTTACTCCGTAACTGAATTCTTTACCGTATTACTCGCGATGGGATAGATCCTAGTTCATCGTTGCTATTATAGTTGTTAGCAATTACATACACTTTTAATAATAAAAAGTGTAGTTAATTAAAAAATGGCACCGCAATTGGGGAGTGGTGTTCAAAATTCTTATAAAGAAGTGGTTTATGCATTAATGTTGCTATAGTATGATTTTCTTATTTGTATTCTTATTGGTTAATATAAACTAGATAGAGAAATGAGAGTGAACTGGAGCAATGCAAGTCAATGTGGGAACAGTGGTGATATCGAAAAACTTGCATGATGTCAATGTGGATCAGCTAGAAAGCTTTGTGTTATTCAATTGCCTCCAATTGTTGACAATATGGTGTTTCATGTGAGCAGCACGATGTTGTAGTTGTTGCAAATGAAAGGACTCTTTGGGGGACTTTCCCATGAGGACCCTCATGACCACATTCGCAGTTTCGTGGATGTGTATGGACTGTTTTCCTTTGAGAACATTAGTCAAGAGTTGGCCCGACTCTATTTGTTTCCCCTTTCTTTAATGAGGGAAATAACAAATTGGTTGGCTGAACGACTAAAGGGAACCTCTCAATACATGGGAGGATCTCACTTAAGTATTTCATGAAAGATTCTTCCCTCCCTCAAAGTTGGTTAAGTTGAGGAATAGTATTCAGAAGTTCAAGCGGATTGATGGTAAGCCCGTATATAGTTCCGTCTCCAGTTCAGGGGAAGGACAAAGGAAATATTCAGCGAAGGATAAGGTGGAATGAGATCCAAAACGCTGTTCAGTTCCCGGGGAAAGAAACGCCCCAAGAAAGATTTTTCAAAACAAGCCCAACTCGGATGTGTTGCATCCTTACCTATGCCCTCCTTCCACTGATCGAACCAAGTCTTAGACACATTCTTGAGTTGATATGCAGCTAGTTCAACTCTCTCAGCATCAACCACATGCATCACATCGAATACATTCTTCAACTCTTCCAAAAAGTTTTCCGGATCCTCAATGGTACTCGAACAAGTTAAGTTTGGGGGATTCATCCTAAATAATTCCTGAATCATCTAAGTGTCAGCCCCTTTTCGTCAAACTCCTCTTTGTTGCAGACTTGGTTGGTCACAACTTGACTCATCATCCAGTAGTTTCACAGAACTCAGTATTGGTAACCTCTCCTTGAGGTTGCAAATTCGGTGCATTCGGTACCTCTGGCTCTTCGACATTCCTTCAGGCTGGTCGACCTCTGTTTGCTCTTCGTAGAGACATGATGATCTGAAACACGCTCAAGCACGAATTAGACGGGAAACTTTTTAGAGATAAACTTTAACGCACGAAAGAAATTATGAAAGAAAAGAAAAATTCATAAATGTTGTAGCCCCCTAATCATAGATGTGGCACGCTTCACACCAATGACTAAGACTCTACAAACAAGACTTCATAGACTCCCTAAGACTCTTGAACTCTAGGCTCTTATACCAAGTTTGTAACGCCATGAGTCTACACCCTGGACGTGGCCGACACCCAATGACCAATTCTGACCTTGAGCATACCCGTGGCCTAACTTACTTAAATCTACGGAAGACTTGACCCAAAATATAATCTCAAGAAATAACTTTAAGGAAAGTAATTAGACAACGTGGTAACCTAAGTCTTAGTCAATTACAAATGAAAGAAAAACACTAGGAAAACTAATATCATATTTCTATGAAGCCTCTAATGTAACGATAAATGTTGGGAAAGGACCCCCAATATACTAAACAAATATCTAAAAGTAAAGAAGTCCTCCAGAATGAAGGGAGACTTTCCAACTGAGTCTGAGCTGCTCACTGGATCAACGGTGCGCCGAATGCTGATCCTAGTTATGTGCATCTACATCTTACTGTGATGCAGGCCAACTGGGATCAGTACATTGAGTGTACGAGTATGAGAGTTAGAACGCTAAAACAACACTTAAGATGGAAAAGTAGTAAGAAGGAACACTTACCTTAACTCTGTTCAACTCATGAATAACTAATCATTTCATTATAATGCAATTTAAAAATAAATGCAATATAAAGAAAAAACTGACTAGAAACACGCTTAAACTCTGAATGTATATATGAATATAATAAATCTGTGAGATGTATGTAAATATACAAATAACTGATGTATATGAAAATACAATAACTTTTGTGGGATCTTCTCTAACGACAACTATCACTAAAGAACTACTTAGTGATGATGCAGCGTTACTCGGCCTACGCTTCCCGACCATCCTAACCTTGCTAGGTTATACGACCTAAATTTCCTAATGAATCCACTAGTATTTTGTGAAAAGGGTTTATCTAAAAAGTATGGACCTCTTCTATCCATGATGGCTACATGGTTTTCATGGAGACTTGAGTTAATATAAAACTCACATCCCCACATCGGTACTTAATACTACTCCCAAATATACCGAGTCTTATTTTTTTAAAATATACTGATTCTGTGGTTTGAGATTAGTGGTAAAAACTTAGCTTTAAGATCTATCTTGGAAATCATAGTTTCCCTGCTTGCTTCATTTTATAAAGATATTACTTCTTTCTGAAAATTAGCCTAAAGGCTCTTTACTTGTTTATGTGTAAAAATATTTGTAACAGTTAGGAATTACTTAGTCCCCTTATAACTTTTGTGAACAAACTCAACTCTTTAGTTTTGCTTAACTTGTAACTCGATCTTAAAACAAAGTTAAAAATGTTTGATAAGGCTCTTGGAAACTTTCGAAACTCACTTTGACTTGCTTTTTAACCTTTAGACTTCACTCTTAACTTCTTTGACTTTGATCTTAACTTTCTTTGAATTGGATTATGGATTCAAGGATCATGATCTCATGTTTATGGATGATTTCATGATATGTATATGTACTTTAGAGTGCTGGAATCAACAAAGAAATGTGGGTACATCACTTAGGAACTAGAACGAAAAGATAGGGTAAAAATGGGGTCTCCAGGTGACCTTGGCGTTCTGAGAGGAACCGAGTGCGAGAACCTAAAGAACAGACTCTGGTCTGAGGTGCTCTTGCTGGCGAGGCGCACTAGGGCCTGTTAGACAGAGCCTGCCCTGAGAGGATCTGGTTTGCGCGGTGCCCTAGGGCTTGTCTGACAGGATTTCTGACTTTTCTTCTTTGATTTTAAACTCTAAACCTTCTAAACTTCCATGGATCTCACCCCAAACACTTAGGATCACTAAAATTCTCAATACCCAATAGCTTAGACTCGTAAAACATCCCGGAAACATGAATCAAACAACCAAAGGTATACTAGAATTTAACCAACAAGAATTAAATGATTTTTCATCAAGAACTTCAATGTTCACCATTCAATTAAGTCTATTTGAGCTGAATTAGAAATTTTTTTATGTAGGTGAAAGAACCCAATACAGAAAGACCTCACATACCTCGATAGGGATCACGCCGACGAATTCCACTCGCAAAACCTTAACGTTCTTGAAGGATTCATGATTTCCTCTTTTCTTCTTTTTTCTCCCTATCCCTAAGAGTATTCAACTTCTCTAACACTAAATTAAGGCTTAGTTTTACCCCTAATAAATCCGTAAATGAATTAGGAAATAGTAGGGTGAAAATACCACTTTACCCATACTAAACTCTGGATTGGACTTCCCTCAGTCAAACAACCCAACTTCCGAAAAACATATCTCCCTCATATAATATCGAAAATGCACAAACTTGGAAGATTTGGAAATATATTTCCAAGGTCTTTTCAAAAATATAAAGAACTGGCCCTAACTCATCCTGAGCTACAAGTTATGGTCTTTTGAAAATGACCAAAAACATACTTTTACACTTCAGAAATTTTTCCAAATTTTTTTTGTTTAATCCTAGATATTTAGGGTTACGAGATGTTACAAAGATCCTATAAAATGACCTAGATAGTTACCCACGAGGGTAACTATGCCTCATAGGTCTATCCATGCCCGTGGGTGTGGGATCATTGATTGAGGCCCCAGAACCAGGTCTCTGGACCCAAAACATGGTTTACTAGCATGGGCCGTGGGTCCAACCACGTCTGTAAGATGTGGGTCATGGGTGAGGCTTGGAACTTCTTTTTGGTAGTTAAGTTTAGGGGTACTTTGGGGTTTTCCAATTTTATTTGATATTCAGTAATATAATTTTACTCTAATTATACTATCTCTATAATGATTTAATTCATCTTCCTCATTATTCAAAAATCCCAAATCAAAACCAACTTTCCCCAAATATTCTCTCTCTAGAACTTCAAGGAGGAAGAAAAAGGGAGTTGGACATAGGGTTCAAGGATCATGGTTTTCTACTCAAATTTATTTGATTTAATTGCTAAGGTATGGTAGCTCGTCATCCATGGCTATACTTTATTCACGAAGCCTATCAAAACCCCAATTTCAAAGATATAAATTCTCAAAAAAGCTTGGGTTTGACTCCAAGTCGTGGATTCCTTTCAAAACAATTCTAATTTTTGAATTACTTTATATTATGACTGATTTGATGATTTATGATGGGTTTTATGTTGAAATCCCTGAAAGTCCATGAAATTCCCATATTCCCAATTTATGGCCTTGTGATATGGGTGAATTGATGAAAGAAACATATTATGAGATTATGCTTGTAGTAATTAAGCCATTTGAATTATGTTATTATCCATGTCTAATGTAGTGATTCTATATGTGTTAATTGAATATGATCTTTGATACTTGAAGGGTAAAGTATGAGAATCATGCATGATAATGAGATTTATGTATATGCTTAAAGAACACTTTGAGGGTAAAGTGGTTATGATTATGATCTAGTTGTTGTGTTGTTGAAAGGATATCCTGATATACACACATATGTATAAATATAATATGATGTGATAGGCTTTCTTACAATATGTTGATTCTAAGGTTGAAAGGCTATTCTCAAGTATTAAATCTATGCTCTATAGCATGAATTATGTTGGGTTGAATGTCAAGACATTCTTCCATGCATATGAACTTAAGTCAAGACTTAATATGTAATCCGTGGGAGTAAATGCTTCGCACTAAGTGGATAGGAATATGAGATGGAAGCTTTTACGATAGTGGAGTCCGACTTCCCAATAAAATCTTTTATACACTAGCTGAGTCCGACTTTCCAAGTGGGTTCCTTCTACCTTAGTTGATTCTAGGTTCCCAAAGTATGTATCTGATGAGATGGAAACCTTATACCTTAGTCCAGTTCGGGTTTCTAGTAGAAATATCATTATCCCATAGACTATATGCCCACATGCGTATTTAGCTAGTTGATCCACTAAGCTAACAATTTGGTTCTATCTTAACAAAGTAGAGAAACCCTTTTTCGGTGTGGGGTAGACCTCATATTCCATGGTAAGTTCACATGATCTATGTCGGTTAAGTATTATTACCCCTTATGATGATAGTATGAACAAGAATATGAATTATGAACTAACGTTACTCAAGAAGCTTTACTAGGTATGGGTGAGATTATGGGATCTTATTCATGAATTGGACAATTATGCTTTCAATTTATTTATTATATGTTTCTCTTATGATATGATGATAAATGTAATAAATATTCTTATGACTTATGCTTTTCCATTATCTTCAAAATGATGTTTTTAAGTTGGAAAATTGTATGCATTGAACTAAAATATCCCTTTTAGCATGTGTTCATGGGTTTTATGCATGGGTATCATACTTGGTGCATTTTTTTTACTAACCTAAAATTTTCTTACATTTTTCTCAAGTGTCGGGTCAGGTTCTGAAGGTGGACATCATTGTGGATAAAACTTGGATTTGCTTATCCGCCTAGCTTGTTGGTGATTCTTCATGATTTGAGGACGGATGCCATCTTTGTTGTTCATTTCTTCTATCTCATTTTCGGACTATGTTTTATGGGCTGTGACCCTATTCAAGTATTGTAATAAATGACTATATTGAGAAAATTCTAGACTTCCGCTTTCTTTATGAAAATTTTGGACTTGAAAATGCATGTTTACACTTATTATACTAATGCTTTATGTTATGATATTCTAAGTGGATTACATGGTATATTTTGGGGTTCCATGTTTCTTGTTACATCTAAGGGTTACACCTTGAGTCATGGCAATTACAAGCCTTGAAAGACCATTGTGATCTTGCATGACCAGAGTGATCTGTTAGGCGTAAAAGACATGTAAGTCTATGGGTAAAATCATGCATATTTTTTGAATTAAGAGTGTGAGAGTTGATTTCAATTCATTAATTATAATCTTTTATTGTATTTGTGATAGCATAGAATCATTCTTAATGTGAGGGCATTCAAATACTCTTCTTGGGCATGCATTTTGCATTTGAAGTGAGCATCATGAGCTTGAACTCTATCTGATGATGGCTAGTCATAGTTTGAAACTTTTAGTGAACAATTGAGCATTGCATGTGTGGTTTCAACATTGTGTGAATTCATGTTAAGTCTCAAGAAGCACTATTTGTAGACATCCCTTTGGTATGATTGATCTTGTGTTTTACTTTAGGATGAGAAAAAAGTTTTAGTTGGGGTGTTGATGAGTCATGAATTTTGACTCATTTAAGGCTTATTATTTAATGAAATAGTGTCGTTAAATCCTATTTTGTGCTCATAATTGATGCTAATGTATTAATATGCAACAATGAAGGTTCAAGAATAAAGAAAGGATATTACGATGCGATAAGGAGTGAATGAGTTGGAAGAGCTGAAGAAATGAGAAGCTGGAGCTCACAAAAGCCACTAGGTAACTCGTTGAGTGAGCCTCCATCCCACCAAATATTCAAACAAAATATCTCATGTACCCAACAATCTTGGCAAGCAAATGATAGTTCTATGATTCATCAAATGGATCAGTTATCACGAAAAAAGACTAAAGGCGAGAAGAAGTGCAACTCGAAGGATCGCCTAGTCGATCGGTGATCCCGACTAATTTTGCCAAGTTGACTCCGTGCTGAGATTTTGGGAAGTTTTCTTAGAGCATATATATCTGTTCTTTCAAAAGAGAAAAAGAGTTCCCTGAGAGTATATTCTTAGTTTGTAGAGCTTTTACATGTTTATACATATTTGAACATTCTTGGAGAAGATTAGGATCTTGTAACACCTTGAAAATCCAAGACGTGTCATAAATCCTAATGTGGGTGTCATATGGATTAAGTACTGTATTTAAGTCCATTTTAAAGAATATAGGTCATTTAGGAAGTTTAAGAACCAAACGTCCAAGAACGTCCATGACGTCCGCGAAGTCGATTCAGAGGGGTTTTAGTGTGCCTTAGCTGATTTGACTAACTTTAAGGAGTCGGAAATGTACAAAAATTGGTGGAAAGGTATATAATAGGTATTTGAGTTGTTTCATTGTTGAAACTTCCAGGTACGACTCCCCAGGGACCAACCAAGGTCCTTGAGGAGGACCCTTGTGTTTGAAGAAACAAGGCATGGACAATGGGAATCGACGTGACCACCTACGGTCCGTTTTTGGACTAACGGGGCATCGATGCCACCGTCGTTCCAGACTTAGACAATTTGAGGAAGGCCTCCACCTGCATAGTCTCTGAACTCATTGACCGAGTGCAAGACATAGGGTGAGGGATCATCGACTCACAGACAGCCCGTCGTTCGGGGTCTCGTCTGTGCCGGTCAAATTTCCTGCACAACTTAAGTTAGTTTCATTTAATTAGTTAGGGGCTTAGGAGATTAATTTGATCATAATAAAGGCTTAAAGACATTTAAATAAAGGGACTTAGCTTAGCACCGAGTGAACATGAAAATGGGAGGTGATGACTTCCCAAAGAGGAAGATTCGCCCTATTGTTCTATATGAGATGTTGACTTCCCAAAGAGGAATAGTCATACAATGGATTTCCATGAGAGGAGGCCCCAACTACCAAGTCGTATCAAGAGGGAACATACTATCTATTAGTTCTTCAACTATGTTGCCCCCATAGGAAAACTACTTACTGGATCTACCTAAAAAGCTACATTTGTGTTTGGTTTTACTTTGGCCGGTAGAACACCTTCAATCTGTGTAAGGTTGTACAACACCGGATTCCACACTTAGCTCATGTGGTCTATGTCGGTTAAGGCAAGTGTTCCCTAATGTAAAATAATGTAATAGATTATAAAATAACTAAGGTGACTTGAAAGGTTTAACTTAGCCTAGGTAGGGGTATGGGACTCTACCTATGCCTTGCACTAGTTGACTTTGATGGAAGCTTTAGGAAGTTGACATTATGTAAGCATATGATAATGGTGTATATGATGATAATATGCTGATTATAAAATGTAAATGTCTATATATGATGATGATTATCCTCTTGATATATGTAGTTGGACTATATTGTTAAAGTTGGACATTGGTTATGTTTTCTTGTTAAGTTTACTTGGTTGGGCAAGGTTATGGGGATTTGTTGGTCATTGCACTTGTTGACTTGATAAGGATTCATGAGTAGTTGTCTTTCTTATTATGATATGATTGACTATTATTCATTCTTGTGATATTATTCCTTGATGATAGGGTTGTAGAAAATCAAGGTTTTCACAGGTAGTACTTGTTGAGTTAGTAAGCATGTTTGGTTGATTGATATGACTTTCTTGGCTTTGCACTAGGTCCCTAAAGAGGTGAAATGGAATGTTTTGAAAAAAGTCCCCTTTTTGTTTTGCTTGTGTATGTGCATAAGGTCTCATACTTAGTACACGTGGAGTACTAACCCCATGTTCTTCCCATTTCCCAAACATTTTAGGTTCAGGTCATTGAAGAGTTTGAAAGGCGACATTGTTGAATGCTTGGATTCTTCTTTTCTTCCAAGTAGGGTAGGTCCTCAACTTCCAGGGCAATGTCATCATCTATTTTACGTATTTGTTATGATCTTAAAGACTCTTTCATTTCTTTCGTTTTCAATTGAGTACTATACTTTTTTATGACCAATATGTGGTCTTGTGGTTGGATTTATGTAAGGGCTATGCCCATATTTTGATAATCGTTTAGATTGTATGAGATGAGACAATCATTGAGACTATTTTTTTATGTATGTGTGTGTGCAATAAAAGTAGAAGGCTATGTAACATTCTTATACGAAGGGTCTATGTATACTTGATATGAATATCTATAATGTGTATGTTGAGGTCTATGTAAACCTCCAAGTAGTGATAATGAAAGTTTTAAAATTTTCCGCATTTTTCAACCTAAGAATGTAATGACATGAGACTAAGAGGCTAGTCTTAGTCCTTGAAAAGGACAACGAAGCCGGTTACGTCTAGTGGGTAAACCCGGATGTGAAAGATCTCACATTTGAGGATTAAGGATTCTAGCATTAAATTTGAATTCGGTATTGCAGATTGTTAACAATCTTTGATGGATAGACTTTTTGGTTACAAATTCTTAATTTTTTCTATGTTTCACTAAAACCCCTTCCCTTAGGGGTGAGATGATGTAATCAAATACATAAATTATCTTGTGGGTATTGTTACTTACTGAATTTAATATTGTTTTGAAATGTGTTCAATTGTTTGTTCATGTTTTAATTGAAGAACTGAAGTTCCAAATTTGGTTCTAGCTTAGATCTCTATGCTTGCTTGAAAAAGAGGTATTGAGTAGAATGAATGATTCATAGTTGAATTGATTTGTATCTTGCAAACCTAGCTTGAGAGAGTGGGTTAATTAAAGAGTTACGTTGTTTTGAGTTGTTAAGCTTGTTGAGGTTCGAGAGAACTCACTCAAAACATGATAGTTAATCAAGAGATATCTATTATATTTAAAACCTATCCTTCTCATTGAGATTCAATAACTTAAAGAAATTAATAATTACCCAGTAAGAGTAATTAGTGTTGAATTTATCACATTCCTAAGGTCCTCTCTTTAATCATTCAAACCCCGCGTTAATTGATTTTGTTAACATTTACTTACTATAATCCCCCTGAAATTGATATTTGAAATTTCCTGATTTATTTTATGTTGCGTACCCTTTTACTTTTACAAAATATTAGAACACGTCTTTATTTCATAATTGAATTCTTTACCGTATCATTCCCTATGGTATCAACCCCAACTCATAGTTGAGTTTATGCTTGTTAGTAACCACATACACCTTGAATTAGGAGAAGTGTAGCTGAGCATTATCACCTATACAGGAGATACAAAAAAGTCAATATATATCTATATCTATATAGAGAGAACCGATTAATCCAAAATTT
Source organism: Solanum chilense (assembly GCA_032847665.1). NCBI lineage: Eukaryota > Viridiplantae > Streptophyta > Magnoliopsida > Solanales > Solanaceae > Solanum > Solanum chilense. The sequence goes on along the minus strand of CM064963.1, from coordinate 67,619,241 downwards.
AACATGAGAATACGTAAGGACAACAAAAAATCTATGAACACCAGGAGTTTACCAAAATCCATGTTTGTGACAACAAGGGAGATCCAAATGCTCATTAAGGAGGGCTCGATCAAAATCGGATTTACATAAGGAAAAAGGATTTAGAAGGTAGTATGAGTACTAAACACGGATTACCCGGTAAGCTTCATAGGCCTACATATCTCAGAAACATCAAATATAAAAAAGGAGCACGATGATACTAGCAAGACAAGGGAAATCAAGGCATTAAAAGAGAATAATAAAGGATAGGCAAATACTATCAATAACTAACTGCAATTATACACAAACCGGACAATCCAAACACACAAAGACATACTCATGCAACGTAACAATATAAGACAAAAAATAAGGATTATTAAAGCCCAATAGAAACATCGAGCCGCCTTAAATGATACCTCAAGCAAATTGCAGCTTCAGTTCTTATTTCAAATGACAATTTCTTCCACATATTAACTCCGATTGTGGTGATTCAAAGTCTAGAGTGATTTTAGAGGTTGTGAATAAATGGTAGAGTGATAGGATTCGGATGGTAAACATCCTTTTGAGGTGAATTTGAGCTTGGAGCTGCTTCCCTCCTCTTTTTGGTACCTAATTTGTGAAGTCTTCTCTATTTTGCTATTTTTGGGCCTCAGATTGTGCTAAATTATAGAACACAAGTTAAGGAAATTGCTTAGGACCTCTTGATGGAGTAAATTCTTGATATCACAGTGCGGGTCCCACAAATCCCATTTGACTCTGAAAATTGTGAATTCCTTTTATATGTTTTTGGTCTCTAAATGACCGTACTAACATTGTGAGTCTATTTTTGATAGTTTGGAATCATTCAGAGGCTGTTTAGAAAGGAAAATCTCCAGCCTTGTGATTTGAAGCGTGCGCCGTCAGCCTACAAGTAGGCTACTTCTTTCTTTCTTAAAGTGAGCTCGATTATGTAAGTTCATGTTGATTAGAATGAATCGGGTGCGGTACCTAATTATTCCTTTTTTACATCTTAGATACCACGTTTTAGGTTCGATCAACAGTAATATTGAGGGTAGAATCATGCTAGTTGGGGGTTATATCGAATCCTGTTCGGACTTGTTCTACGATAGATTAGTATTTCCTTAGACTCTCAACCTTGTAGCTTTACTATGTTTGAAACATCATTTTGGACGGGCTAGGACCTTGTAAATTGGAATAAAAGATTTGGTTATGAAAATGTGAGACTTAGTTTTTAATTTTATCTTCTCCCTATTTCTCTAGTTTTGATGAATTACCATAGGTTTTGTAGTTTCTCGAGATTGGAGTAGTTTAGACTGGAGCCTTTTCTTATCCCTTGTGAGTGGATATCGATCCACTTTGGCTATAACACTTCTCGAGATCATCTATAGAGCCGGCACACCCCGAGTCACTCTTTATAGTTGGACATCTTACGTCCATGGGACTAGACTGGCTAGTTAGGTGGCCTTGACACCTGATATCCTCTTTAGACTCCACATACCCCCAGATTACTATTAATAGTTGAGTTGGGAGTGGACTGGTTGGAGATGCACATGTATTTGATTTATTCTTGGAAATGTATTTGTCTGGTAATAATAATAAATGATGTTTAGATTGTTACACTAATACCCTTCACAAAAACTCACCCGCTTCATCATTTTTGTCATGAGCATTCTAACTTGATACATTTTCAATTTAGTTAAGAAAGCGGCACTATGTTAGGACATGGATCGATGCTGATAAGAATGGAATGTAAAAGTAATAGAAGAGGCTGAGTTAATTGCCATACCTTCTCGACTAGATGAAGGATATGAATTCCATCTAATCTGTGCAGGACATATTGCTGGAGGTGAGAATTGATCTGGATGGATGAAGTTCGTAATGATACAAGGATAGGGAGATTCTCTCATTAAGTTTTGATTTTATGTTCTATAGCTTTCTATATCGTGTGTGTTGTTTAGTAACTAGTCTGATGTCAACAAAGTCTTCAGTGCTAACTATGTGCCATATTCTTCTAAAAAATATTCTTGAAAGTCGAGATAAAATTGTGAGAGAGAAGGACAAACACTTCATTAGGGTGGACTAACTACATAAAAAATTATCATTAGCGACAATTAATTCTTAATTATCGCTAAATATATATTTTCAGAGCAATTATCACTCTTTTTATATTTTCGTAAGCCTTTATCTACATTGGTTCTAATGACATTAAACTAATGCCGGTAAAGACTCTCGCAATCTTTATTAATGTCAATATTTAATGCCACTAAAAGTTGATTTTGTTGTAGTGACTGCATCATTGAAAACATGTAGTCACCCATAGACAAGTTTATATCGCAGTATAAAGAGTAGCAGCACGAGAAGGATTATCCATCCCCAACATAGATAGGGATAAATCCCCTGCATTCATAATTATATCATATTATTGTTGGATAAGATGAGACATTAAGTATAAATTTCACATTTGTTTCGGCCAATACAAGTAACTTTATAATAAATGGTGTACAAAGTCTAAAAGGTAACCAGATAATGAATGATCATGGGTAAACTTAAAGAGGATCATAACAAAATACGTAAACATGCATATGTTGTGAAAGAAGTATATTTGGACTTTCTATGTTTGTTTTGTTTCAACTTTCATAGTAATTTGGGACTTGGAAAACATGAGATTGTTGGGGCTCGTTGTCATTTGAGACAATCAAGAAAGATACAATCAAGAAGAAATGAAGGGCAAGGAAAAAGTTTGTTGGCATTTAAGTTGACATTTAGAAGGAATTTGAAGCACGACCAAATTGCAAGAAACACCAGCAAAAGAAGTATCAGATCATAAATTATAATCGAAGCATGCACTAAATGAAAATCAAGCACTTGAAACAAATTATATATCCACCGATCCAGTTATACAATTATTCCATTCTCGAGCAATTTGGCCTACTTATACCAGTGTACGAAAAATGAAGGTGCATAATTAACATATTTAACTTAAATGGTGACAATGGTATAGTTCCTTATTATGCGAGTGCCCTGGTTGAAGCACAATAATATCATGAGGGCTTCAGAGAATGTGTGGTTTGCCCAATTGAATGATTTATTGAAGGGAGGAGATGAGAAGATAACAAAAAGACAATTGACTATTTTATTATCCTCGAGTAGGGTACTGACTATTTACTTTTCATTATTTTATACAATTGTAAGATAGGTTAAATGATATCTTTATTTCTGTTTTCCAGCTTTTGATGGTGGAAGGGTCTTTGAAGTTTTTGTTTTTGTTTGCTTTCTTATAGTCATTGTTTTAATTTAATATACAACATTGAAATCTCATTAATTTATGAGGGCACAATGTCCTAGATTCCAAGTGAATTCATATGTCACAGGTTGGGACTTTTAAACATGAGAGCATTGAAATCTGCTTGAATTTGAGAAAATCAAGGAAGATAAGCAAAGCAATGAAGGAAGACAAAATATTGACATCTGCTACAAATTTTGTTATCTCTCTTCATGGAGAGTTAGTTCTAAAACTTACTGATAGTTGTTTAGTTTTATTTTCATGTTTTTTTCCTATAAATCTTGCAAGTTAAAAAAATCGTTGTTATTCAATTTATATATCTTCTAAGAAATGTTAAAACAAATAGACATAAAGGTTAATACATACTGGAATTTTTTTTATAACTAGACATATTTTAGATGGTAGAGTTGTCGTTATCATTTCCACGTATGCAATCACACAAAACATTTGTGTAGTAAATTAAGGAGATTATTTTCAAATTAACTCATATCTAATATAGATGAAGATAATGAAACATTTAAGGCAAATAAAGTGATTTGGTAATTTAAGATAGAAATATCTACAAATAAAGTGATTTGGCATTATTTAGTATATATTAAAAGAATTAAAATAGCCAGTTCTTTACCATATTCTTTAAAGATTCATTTTCTATATAGGAAGAAATAAATAATATTGGAAGACTACCATTTAATAGGTGGGAGGGATTATGTGACATCATAATGACCAGGTTCCGTCGTTATAGAAATACCAACGAGAGAAAAATCGAGGCTGATTTTTTTTTTTAAGCACTAGGATTTTCCCAAAATTGTTCAAATTTGGAGGAAATCAGAGTCATCAAGGTGTAGGGAAATCTTTAAGCAATCGTGTGGAGTAAATATGCATTCAATTACATGAATAGATATATAACTCATTAAGGAATCCGTACAACTTTACAAAATTAAGTTTGTATGAATAGATCTTTGGGAATCGATCTTAGCGTTAAGGGACTTTTCAAAGAATACTGGGTTAAGAGTGTGTTGTAAAAAGGGGGAATTGAAATTCCCCTAAAAAGATGTCCCGATTTGAGCCGCTGAAGTGTGAAGTGTGCCGCTACAGTGGGATGGACGCCGTTGTAGTGGACGAAAGAGACCTAAAAATCATAGTTTCAATGTGGTGTCCACTAGTTTGAAAGTGCCGCTGCAGCAAGACTTTATGTTGCTTTAGGGACACAGCTAGAGCGGGTTGGGTCCCACTACAATAAGATGAGCACGAGTTAAATTAGTAATTAAACCTCTAAATGGCCTTATTTGGCACTTTTCTACTCTTAGAGCTAGAAAACGACCCCTGGGTTATTCCAACTCATTTTCCACCAATCTTGAGTCTAAAGGTAAGCTTTCACTTCTTGAATTCACTTTTGAATTTATAAACGTAATAAAATGGGTCAATATTGTTCGGGTAGGGTTTCTTTATGGATTCCATGGTGTAATTTAACCCTAAATTGACTAGTTGGGATCATGGTTAGATCTAGGGTTCATAGAATTGTTACCAATCTGGGTAATAAGTAATTTTTTATTGATTTTGTGTATTATTGATTAATTATAGACCACCAATAAGCAGAACGAATCTAGAATTGGAAGGATCAAGTGTCTTTGGGTTAAGCATATATAGAGGTAGGTTATGGTTGTGATTTTATGGTTGTATGATGTATGCTTGTTTTTTCTTCATTGTCGATAATTCTATGTATATGAAGGTTGCAACGGTGATCACACTTGTTTTAACTGAGATTGATGAATGATGTAGCCACTAAATTATGATGTAAATGTATGATCTTAATGATGTACTTGTGATTGTAATTGTAGTGTGTGCATGGGGATCAGATTGCCACATTCCGGCAAGCTAAAAGGGATCGGTTGCCACATTCTGGTATAACTTTTGATTGGGTTGCCACATTTTGGCATAATATTGGATCGGATTGCCATGTTTAGGCATTCTATGAAAACATATTGCCATGTTCAGGCATGCTACCTATTCAGGTTAGGGTTCGTGAGAAGACCTATGATGTGTTAAGAATGTGAAATATGTTGACAATTTGTTATGTTGATAATATTGTATATGTTGATATATATGCATGTGATTATAACGTTGTTTGAATTTCTTATTTTGCACTAGTTGAATAGTCGGGTGATTCTACAATACACGTTGGTTCTGTACTGATTCTGCACTTGCTCTTATTTTTGTCGAGTACAGGAAATCTTCAAGCGGGTATTAAAAGGCCTCGCTTAGGATACTAGAGATTATTGCTTCGACTTGAAGAGTAAGCCTCACCTTTCGAAGCGCCATAGAGTTCTCCTTTGTCTATGTCCACCATTTCAAGACATTGACCTTTTGTTTAGTTAGTTAAATAGTAAAATAGTATTCTCATGTTTATACTTGGTATTCATTTAATAGGTTTGGTACATTGAATTTAAGATCTTAGGTTTATATTTTGCAAATTTTAGTTGTTAGATCTTTTGTTTAGTAATGGAACTTCATTTTAGTCATTAAACTTGCTTCTGTAACTTAAACGCTTTAGTTTTAGAATAATTTCGTTAGTTTGATAGTAGTAGTGGGCCTACCACCATCATTTTAAGTGTGGGTGTCAATCACGATGGTTTTTGGATCGTGAGTAGTTGGTATTAGAGCGTAGGTGTGTTGATCTTGATGTACCAAAACAAGTCTAATAGAGTCTCACAAAACGGTATAGGAGCATCTTTACTTTTCTTCAAAAGGCTATAGGACTTTAGGAAATCTACATTTTTCTTTTGTCTCCTTTGTGCTATGACTTTATTCCAATTGGTATGTCTTGATTCAAATCGGCATCTAACATCTTTCACTCTTTTATCCGCATATAGTTAATACTAGATATAACAATGTTGGGCCCGTAGTTCTCATAAATGATCAAACTCAAGAACCCGTAGGGAGAGGCCGCTGTTGATATAGAGGTAGAGGAAGATCTAGGGGCATAGGTCGTGGGAGAGTTGCACTTGCTGTGAGTGAGGTTCCCATAGACAATGTTGTAGTGAATGAAAACCCTGTGACATATAATGAAGAGATAGAAGAGGAAGTTGAGATTGAGGATGTTGAATAGATAGAACAAGATAAAGGAGAGCAGGCTGAAGCTCGAGGAATCCCTCCAATCAGTCGAGTTTTAGATCAACATGTAATGTCATTTTTGAAATGGTTGGCTTTCCAGGAATGATTCCACCCACTCAAGGCCCTACTAACCCTCCAGTAGCTAGGACTGTCCAAGATGGGTAGAGTGGAAGGTAACGATGCCTTCTTTGATCCTCTATTGGATTCTGTGATGTTCGGTAATTAGCATGCTGTGTTGACCATGTTTTTGAAGTTTAAGCCTATGATATTTCTTGGTTCTGAGATTGAAGATGCTTATGAGTTCATCTTAGACTGTTATGACATTCTGTATAAATTGGGTATTGTTCACCAACATGGGGTTAGTTTGTATCCTTTCAACTTCAATGTGAGTCGAAGCAATGGTGGAGAGTTTATATGGAGAAGTATGTATCTAAGATCTTGAGAGATCGAAAGAATGATAAACTTTATAGCCTTAGAGCAAGGTGGAGGAAAGGATCTGACTATTTACTAGAGGGTCGAATTCTACTGGAAATTTTTTCATGAGGTAATATATTATGTCAAGAAAGTCGAGGGGGTGAGGAAAGACGGTCAAGCCAAGGAATCGTCTAAAAGGGCCAAGAATTCGGATAGTTCTCAAGGCTCCTATGCTAGAGGATCCAGGAGACCAACGCTTGCAACCAAGAAAATTCAGTCTGCCATTCCGGCCTCTACAAGTAACTATTCGGGGACTCGATACCATAATTTTTAAGATGTTGTGTGATTTACTTGGTACCCCTTTTCGTATTTCTATCTCAGTTGGAGAGTTAGTCATAGTCACCCATGTATATCGTGCTTTCCCCATTTTGTTTATGGGATTTCAGACTTGGGCTGATTTTGTGATTTTGGATATTGTTGACTGCGACATAATTTTAGGCATAACTTGGTTGTCCCCCTATTATGCTGTGTTTAATTGTAATACTAAGTCCGTGACTCTAGAAATTCCAGGAAGGGGAAGATTAGAGTGGGAAGGGGTGTACAAGCCTAAGAAAGCTAAAATTATATCCTCCATCTGGGCTAGTATACTAATATAGCAGGGTTGTTTAGCTTATTTGACTCATGTTAAAGATGTTGAGATTGAGGCTCCAATCATTGGGTCTATTCCTCTGGTGTCTGAGTTTAGTGAAGTATTTTCCAATGAATTGCCTAAAATTCCTGTGGATAGAGACATAGACTTTTCTATTTACTTAAGAGTCTGGTACTCGCCCCATTTCTATTCCTCCATATAGCATGGCTTCGGCAGAACTGAGAGAGCTTAAAGCTTAAAAGTCAAATCCAAAAGCTCTTTTATAAAAAAATCATTCATCCTAGTGCTTCCCCATGGGACGTTACATTTTTATTTGAAGAAAAATGATTGTGGTATGAGGATGAGTAGAGAGTACCGGTAATTGAATAGTCACTATTAAGAATAGGTACCCCTTGCCTATAATAGATGATTTATTTGATCAATTGCAAGTTGCAGCAGTCTTCTCTAAAATTGATTCAAGATCTGTGTATCATCAATTAAAAATTAGGCGTGAATATGTAATTAAGACGACGTTTAAGATTCTTTATGTGCACGATGAATTTTCGATAATGTCGTTTGGTTTGACTAATGTGCCTGCAACTTTTATAAGCTTGATGAATGGGGTTTTCAACCTATTTCTTGATTCCTTTGTGATAGTCTTTATTGATGAATTTTGGTCTATTCTAAGAGTGAGGACGAGCATCCTGACCATCTTTTTTGTTCTGCTGTTCTTGGGAAACAAAGATTATATGCAAAATATTTTCAATGTGAATTTTTGTTGACTATGGTTGAATTTTCGGAGCATGTATTTCGAATGAAGGGGTAATGGTAGATTCTCAAAAGATGGAGGCGGTTAAAAATTGGGTTAGGCCTAGCTCTATGACTGATGTTAGGAGCTTTTAAGACTCGCAAGCTAGTACCGTCATTTTGTGAAGAATTTTGCTTCTATTGTCACTAACTTTACTAATTTTACTGAGAAGGAGATACCATTTGAATGGAACGAAAAATGTGAGGAGAACTTTTAAAATCTCAACTCTCTTAACTACCCCAACTATGCTAGAATTATCGGTGAAAGGTAAGGATTTTCGTAGCTTATTGTGATGCTTCTCATTGCGGGTTGGGCGCTGTGTCAATTAAAGATAAGATTGTGATAGCCTATGCATTGCTCCAACTGGAGGTACACGAGAGAAATTATCCAATTCATGACTTGCAGTTGGTAGTGGCAGTATTTCCTCTTAAGATCTGGCGACATTATACTTATTGTGTGAAGTATAAGATATTTACTGATCATCGTAGTTTGCAGCATGAATTCACTAAGAAGGATCTAAATTTGAGACAACGAAGATGGATTGAGTTACTCAAATATTATGATGTGAAAATACAATACTATCTGGGTAAGACAAATGTTGTGGCTGACACATTGAGTCGAAATGCAGTAAGCATGGGTAGTTTAGCTCACTTGAATATAACTAAAAGAGACCATTGACCAAGTAAATCCAGACCTTAGAGGCTAAGTTCATGTAGTTGAGCATCTCTGAAGGAGGCGAAGTTTTACCTGGCATTGAAGTTAAGGCCACTTTCATCGAAGAGATCAAGGCCGGACAATTTGAGGATGAAGATTTGAAAGAACTCAAATAGAAGATGGTCAATGATAAGGCACAAGAGACCACACTTGATGCAGATGGTACACTTATGGTGAAAGGAAATATTTGTAATCCTTGATGTATAGAGATCTAAAGCATTAGTGGTTAGGGATGAAGAAAGACATCACGGAATTTGTGGCGAAGTGTCAGAATTTTCAACAAGTGAAGTATGAACATCAAAGGCCTGATGGATTACTTCAAAGAATGTCAATTTCCGGAATGGAAGTAGAAATGAATAGCCATGGATTTTGTTGTTGGTCTCCCCAAGACGTTGGAGAAGTTTGATTCTATTTGGGTTATGGTTGACACATTGACGAAGATAGCCCATTTTAATCCGGTAAAGGTAGATTACAATGCGGAACAACTAGCTCAATACTATGTGAAGGAGATAGTGATGTTGCATGGGGTTCCCCTTTCAATCATCTAAGATCACATAACCCTTTTCACTTTGAAGTTTTGGAGGAAGTTACATGATGAACTGGGCGTACAACTTACTTTAATTACAACCTTTCATCTCCAGAATAATGGACAATCGGAAGGACTACTCATGTATTAGAAGACATGTTGAGAGCTTGTGTGATTGACTCTGGAGGGCATTGGATAAGTTCTTACCATTATGTGAGTTCTCTTATAATAATAGATATAACTCAAGCATTGAATTTTCACCATTTGAGGCGTTATACGGGAGGGGATGTACATCACCCATAGGTTGGTTTGAGGCCGGAGATGTGAAACCTTAGGGGGTCGACTTAGTGAAGGATGAGGAAAAGAAGTATGTATATCATAAGGTGAGGATCATGGAGTTTCAAACTGGAAAAAGTTTCTTTCTGAAGGTATCACTCATGAAAGGGGTGATGAGATTTTGTAAGAAGGGTAAGTTGAGTCCGCGATATATTGGCCCCTTTGAGGTTCATGAATGGGTAGGACAGCTAGCGTATAGATTGGCGCTACCGCCTAACTATTCCGTAGTACATTCGGTATTCCATATGTCTCTGTTAAAGAGAAATCATAGTGACACTGACTATATCATTAAGTGGGATTCAATTAGTCGAGATAAAGACCTCTAAATGAGGAGAAATCGATTGCTATTCTTGATCGTGATGTTCATAACTTGTGGAACAAAGAAATTAAGCATGTGAAGGTTCAATGGAAGCATCATTTATTCGAGGAATTTACTTGGGAGACGGAGAAGAAAACTTGAGACAAGTATTCACAATTGTTCACTGATTCAGGTAATACTTTTCTCTTTATTTAACCTAATTTTCCTAAGTTTTGTCACTTGGGGATGAATGATGGGTGAATTGACATCTATTGTAACAACCGGGTTCCGTCGTTATAGAAATGCCAAGATGGAAAAATCAAGGTTGGAAAAGCTTTTACATATTACTAGGATTTTCCAAACCTTGTCAAAATTTAGAGGAAATCACAGTCAGTCTAGGTAAATATGGTAGCAATTGAGTGGATCACATATGACTTCGATGGGATAAATAGATAAATATTTCGTTAAGAGATCCCTATGAGTTTACAAAATTGAATTTTGATAAATGGATCTTCGGGAGTTGATCTAAGCATTAAGGGACTTTTCTAAGCATAGAGTGTGTTGTAAAAAGGAGGAATTAAAATTCCCCTAAGAAGGTTCTATCCCAATTTATGCTACTGAAGTGAGAAGTGTGCCTCTGTAGTGACGCTTCTACAGCAGGATGAGCACCGTTGTAGCGGACGACATGGACCTTAAAAATCGTAATTTCATTGGCGCAGGGGGGCTCAATTGTTTGAAAGTGCCACTACAGTGAGATTTTATGCTGCTGCAGTGATGCTGCTTCAATGGGATGAGTGCCGCTGTTGCGGGATGAGTGCGTTTTAGATCATTAAGTAAACCATTAAATGATCTTATTTGACACTTTTCAAATTTTAGAGCTAAAGAAAGACTGTTGGGCTATTTCAACCCACCATTCTTGAGGTTAAAGGTAAGCTTTACACTCCCCGAATTCACTTTTCCATCAATAAAATGTAATATTGATGGGGAAGGGTTTCTTGATGGATTCTATGTTGTAATTTAACCCTAAATTGATTAGTTGAGATCATGGGTTGATCCAGAGTGCATAGAATTGTTAGTAATCTAGGTAATTAATGATTTTCTATTGTTTTCTGTGTATTATAGATTGGTTGTAGACAACGAACAAGCGGAACATATATGGAAAAAGGAAGGATCAAGTCTCTTACGATTCAAGCTTATTTTGAGGTAGGTGATTGTTGTGATTTCATGACTGTGTGATGTATATATGTTCTTACCTCGTTGTGATACTTGTATATACATGAACATTGCAATGTTGATCATACTTGTTGTAACTAAGATAGATGAATGATGTCTTCATGAAATAATTATGTAAATATATGATCTTAATGTCGTATTTGTGATTGTGATTGTGGTGTGTGAATGACGATTAGATTGCCATGTTTTGGCAAGCTAATTGGGATTAAATGCCATATTCTAGCATTACGTTGGATCGAGTTTTCATGTTTCAGCTCAATCTTGGATCATATAACCACGTTTCGGCATACTTTGAGATCAGATAGCCACGTTCCGACATGCTAAATGTTTGGGTTTGGGTCCGTGAAAGGATGAATGGTGTGTTATATATGATAAATATGTTGTCGATTTTTTAGGTTGATAATGTTGTATATGTTGTTTGACTTTCTTATTTTGCACTAGCGGGATAGCCGTGACCCTATGAGTATACAGTGGTTTTGTACTAATTCTGCACTTGCTATTATTTTTGTTGAGTATAGGGCATCTTCAAGAGGCTATTGACAGACCTCACTTAGGAGACTAGAGATTACCGCATCGACTTTTCAAGGATGAGACACATCTTTACGGCTGATATGAAGTTCTCTTTTGTCTATCTCCACCATTTCAAGACTTAGACATTTTGATTAGTTAGTTGAATAGTGCAATAGTATTCTCTTTTATAGACATGGTATCCATTTAATAATTTGGTATACATTGACTTTCATCTTAGGTTTAGCTTCCACAAATTTTAGTTATTAGATCTTTTGTTTCATAATGGAATTTTGTTTTTTGTCATTTGACTTGCTTCCATAACTTAAATGCCTTAGTTTTAGAATAATTTCTTTAGTTGGATAGTAGTAGTGGTTCTCCGACCAATTTGTAAGTGTGGGTGAGAATAATGAAGATTTTTGGGTCGTGATTAAACATGGAGGAGATCAATTAACATATTTAGATATATATACTCAAAGTTGAAGTATTTTTAATGTAATAATCGAAGCCAAGCTTAAGTGTATGCCTAAAATTATCCTGCACTGAAACAATGAAGGGAGTCTGATGGTATCCCCATATTTTGTCAAATGAAATTCAGAGACATAATATATAAACTAATTAATAAAATAACATGGAGATGGTATCTCATTGCATACTACTTAAAGAAAAATTGATATCAAATAAAGTTTATCCAACTTGAAAGTGTAGTTGAAACATATTAAATGTTAACAAAACTTAGACAAAGATATAGAAGTTGCTTTTCAAAAGATCATTCCTTATAGAAGCATATCTCTTGAATTTTATCTTGATTTTCATCTTCCACAACAAATGCAAATATTAGGGAAACATATTCGCTTAGATTTCATACTTTATGATATTATGAAATAAATAAACTAAAGAATATTGAAGTTATTAAATGTACCTCAATAGATCACTTGATAGAGCTCCATGATCACTAAATCATGAAAAGGAAACAAACTTAACTGCTAAAATTAAAAATATATTCATTAAAAAAGAACTATAATAAAATTTAATAAAAGACAGGAAGATGATTTCCCACCAAAAGAAGAAGAAGAAGAAGAAGAAGAAGAAGAAGAAGAAGAAGAAGAAGAAGAAGAAGAAGAAGTTTTTCTACTTCTAAACTTGATCGAGATGTGCTCTTAACACGTTGCAGTTGATCATGTTTATGTACTGATGGAATATCCAATTGTGAATTCAATGTTTCTATATGAGATTGTTGATTTTCCACCACAACTTCAGTTACATTTAATCCTTTCTGCAAATCATGTTGGATACTAGTAGATTCCTCATTTGTCTTTCGAAGAGAGTCTTCTAACTGTGCCATTATCTTCGGTGTTGCTTGATTAGTAATAGGTTTAGGAACAAACTCGAGAACTTTCATGGATCCTGTCTTTGTTTCAAGTACTGAATCATAAATTTCATCAGTAGTCATAGAAGGGTATATATCTTTCAAATCGATCAGGATTCTCTGAAAAGAAAAGAAACTTATAGTATGACAAAATAAGTAAATCATATTGAATGTTACTAGAGTATAAATTTTCTCACATTGTCATGGTAGGGTATAGATGTTCAAATCGATCATAATTTTTCGAAAACAAAATTAATGTATGACAAAAACAAGTAAATCATATTGATTTACTAGAGTAGGCTTTCTATCATAGACATTGTGATCTTCTTGAGATGACCAACCTTTTTGACTTGAATAATGAGTGTTTTTATAGAACCCAATTCTATCGGGTTTAACCTCTTAGGCTTCTGCTCATCCTACAAATTTAAAAATAAATTGATTATTTGTATTTACCAAAATATAGTAACTGATTTGCGTGTGTCGATATAAGGTTATATCTAGAGATCCAACGTTATGACTTTTTAAGATTATGGTGATTCTTTAATAATAATGCTTATCCTAATCACCAGTTCACATGTAACAAAACAGATGGTAAAGATGGGTGATCGGATTTTTTACTATAATCAACAAAATGTAGATGAACTAGCAACATACAAATCGAAATTAGGAACCATACTATCATGTCTGCATACAAAGAATCAAATTGAAAAAGAAAAAAATTGGGTTTGAAATTTTTACAAGAGTTGAGGGAAAATATGTATATCACTAGTGCAATATAATTTTTAGATTATACTTTAAACTAGTTACTACTCTATTTCTAGGAGAGTGTTTTTATGCATTGAGAAAATTTTACAAACCGTCATAAACACCAAATTATCCCTATCCAAACACAATGAATACCTGTATTTGTTCATGTTGGGTTATCCCACATCGGAAGTGGAAGGGGCTGGTGGTCAATTTATAAGTGTGAGGGAAAGCCTCAACCTTTGAGCTAGCTTTTGGGTTGAGAAGGCCCAAGACCACCCAACATTGGTATCAGAGCCCAGGTTGTCAACAAGTCTCAGCCCACCGGGAGGAACTGGGTTGTCGTTCTCTCCAGCCCAAGGCCCGATGTGTGAAGGGGGAGATTGTTGGGTTATCCCACATCGGAAGTGGAAGGGGCTGGTGGTCAATTTATAAGTGTGAGGGAAAGCCTCAACCTTTGAGCTAGCTTTTGGGTTGAGAAGGCCCAAGACCACCCAACATAAGATTGTGAGGTCCATCCCCATGTGCCAAACTTTGAATAACTTTGTGCCAATTTCAAAGTTTGGTAGAGTTGGTAATCTATAAAGAAGAAAAACTTGTTTTGTGCCAATTTCAAAGTTTGGTAGAGTAGGTAAGCTATGAAGAAGAAAAAAATGTTTTTCTTCTATAGCACATTTGGAGGGTAGTGTATTTGTTCTCTATAAAAGGTAGGAGAATTCTTCATTCTAAGTACACCAAAAAGAATTACAAAGGAGAGAAAAGAAGAGTGAGGCATCACAGAAGAAAATAATCTGTGAGGAAAAATAGAGAGTGTGAGCGATATTGTAGTGAGGTGGAAAAATCAAAAGAGTGTTATTTCTTTTGAATGTGTAGTGGTCTTTGGAGTTTTACTCAGACATACAAGTGTAAAATCCTTACTATAGTGATATTCGTTGCTCCTCTCGGGTCGTGGTTTTTCCCTTATTTAGGAGGGTTTCCACGTAAAATCTTGGTGTCATTATTTCTCTTTTATTCTCGTTGATTAACCGCATTGTTGTGTTCCTCATTTGTTGCCTTTATTACCGCAAATATTATTTCTGTTACGGATTTATTCCCAACAATTGGTATCAGAGCACAGGTTCTGCTCATTTACAGAAATATTTTTTGCAGCTCATTGTACTATACTCAATAAAAAAAAATGTCTGGAGTAAAGTACGAGGTAGCAAAATTCAACGGTGATAGCGGTTTCTCAATGTGGCAGAGAAGGATGAAAGACTTGCTCATCCAACAGGGTTTGCATAAGGCACTAGGCGGCAAATCCAAAAAGCCCGAATCCATGAAACTTGAGGATTGGGAAGAATTGGATGAAAAGGCTGCTAGTGCAATCAGATTGCACTTAACAGATGATGTAGTTAATAACATCGTCGATGAAGAGAGTGCATGTGGCATTTGGACAAAGTTAGAAAATCTATACATGTCCAAAACGCTGACAAATAAATTGTACCTAAAGAAACAGTTATATGCACTGCATATGGATGAAGGTACAAATTTTTTGTCTCATTTAAATGTACTTAATGGACTAATCACGCAGCTAGCAAACCTCGGAGTAAAGATCGAGGATGAAGATAAAGCCATAGTGCTCCTAAACTCGTTGCCATCTTCCTACGATACTTTATCAACAACCATTTTACATGGTAAGGACTCTATTGAGTTGAAGGATGTCACATCAGCCCTTTTGCTTAATGAGAAGATGAGAAAAAGGCCTGAAAATCACGGACAGGCTCTCATCACGGAAAGTAGAGGCAGAAGTTACCAAAGGAGCTCAAGTAACTATGGTAGATTCGGAGCTCGTGGAAAGTCCAAGGTCCGATCAAAATCAAAGGCCAGAAATTGCTACAATTGCGATCAACCAGGACACTTCAAAAGAGATTGTCCAAATCTAAAAAGGGGCAAAGGGGAAAGCAGCGGCCAAAAGAATGATGACAACACAGCTGTCATGGTGCAAAATAATGACGATGTTGTTCTCCTTATAAATGAGGAAGAAGAATGCATGCACTTGGCAGGTATAGAGTCGGAATGGGTGGTCGACACAGCAGCATCTTATCATGCCACACCGGTAAGAGATCTTTTTTTGCAGATATGTAGCCGGTGATTATGGTAATGTGAAAATGGGTAACACAAGTTACTCAAAGATTGCGGGGATCGGAGACATTTGCTTAAAAACAAATATTGGATGCACATTAGTGTTGAAAGATGTGCGCCACGTACCTGATTTGCGGATGAACTTGATCTCGGGAATTGCTTTGGACCAAGATGGATATGAGAACTACTTTGCAAATAAAAAATGGAGACTCACCAAAGGGGCATTGGTGATTGCAAAAGGAGTTGTTCGTGGCACGTTATACAGGACAAATGCAGAAATATGCCAAGGTGAATTAAATGCGGCTCACGAAGAAAATTCTGCAGATTTATGGCATAAAAGAATGGGTCATATGAGCGAGAAAGGATTGCAAATTCTTTCCAAAAAGTCACTCATCTCTTTTCCCAAAGGTACAACGATAAAACCCTGTAACTACTGCTTATTTGGTAAACAACATAGAGTCTCATTTAAGACATCATCTGAAAGAAAGTCGAATATACTTGATTTGGTATATTCTGATGTTTGTGGTCCAATGGAGATAGAATCGATAGGAGGTAATAAATACTTTGTTACCTTTATTGATGACGCTTCTCGAAAATTGTGGGTTTATATCTTGAGAACCAAAGATCAGGTGTTTCAAGTATTTCAAAAGTTTCATGCTCTGATAAAAAGAGAGACAGGTCGAAAGCTAAGACGTCTCCGAACCGACAATGGAGGTGAGTACACTTCAAGAGAATTTGAAGAGTACTGTTCAAACCATGGAATCAGACATGAAAAGACAGTTCCTGGAACCCCACAACACAATGGTGTAGCTGAGAGAATGAATCGCACCATTGTTGAGAAGGTGAGAAGCATGCTCAGAATGGCTAAATTACCCAAGACATTCTGGGGTGAAGCAGTTCGGACAGCGTGTTATCTTATCAATCGTAGTCCATCAGTTCCGTTGGAGTTTGACATTCCGGAGAGAGTTTGGACCAACAAAGAGATGTCTTACTCGCACCTAAAGGTGTTCGATTGCAAAGCTTTTGCACATGTACCGAAGGAGCAAAGAACCAAGCTAGATGATAAATCAGTTCCTTGCATATTCATCGGATATGGAGATGAAGAGTTCGGGTACAGACTATGGGATTTTGTGAAGAAGAAGGTCATCAGAAGTAGAGATGTAATCTTTCGAGAAAGTGAAGTTGGAACTGCTGATGATCTATCCGACAAGGCCAAGAAAAAGAATGGTATAGTCCCTAATCTTGTTACCATTCCTTCTCCTTCTAACCATCTCATAAGTGCAGAAAGTACGATTGATGAAGTTGCTGAGCATGAAGAGCAACCCGATGAGATTGTTGAGCAGGGGGAGCAACTTGGTGATAATACCGAGCAAATGGAGTACCCAGAAGAAGAAGAACAATCTCAACCTCTGAGGAGATCAGAAAGACAAAGGGTAGAATCAACCAAATACCCTTCCTCAGAGTATGTCCTTATCAATGATGAAGGTGAGCCAGAAAGTCTTAAGGAAGTATTGTCTCATCCAGAAAAGAGCCAATGGATGAAAGCCATGCACGAAGAGATGGGATCTCTACAGAAAAATGGCACATACCAGCTAGTTGAACTTCCAAAAGGAAAAAGACCACTTTAGTGCAAGTGGGTCTTTAAACTCAAGAAAGATGGAAATGGCAAGTTGGTGAGGTACAAAGCTCGATTGGTTGTAAAAGGCTTCGAACAAAAGAAAGGTATTGATTTTGATGAAATTTTTTCACCTGTTGTCAAGATGACTTCTATTCGAACTATTTTGAGCATAGCAGCTAGTCTAGATCTTGAAGTGGAGCAATTGGACGTGAAAACTGCATTTCTTCACGGAGATTTGGAAGAAGAGATTTATATGGAGCAACCAGTGGGATTTGAAGTATCTGGAAAGAAACACATGGTGTGCAAATTGAATAAGAGTCTCTATGGGTTGAAACAGGCCCCAAGGCAATGGTACAAAAAGTTTGACTCTTTCATGAAAAGTCAAACGTACACAAAGACCTATTCTGATCCATGTGTATACTTCAAAAGATTTTCTGACAACAATTTTATTATTTTGTTGTTATATGTGGATGACATGTTAATTCTAGGACAAGACAAAGAGCTGATTGCAAAGTTGAAGAAAGATTTGTCCAAGTCATTTGACATGAAAGACTTGGGCCCAGCACAACAAATTCTAGGGATGAAGATTGTTCGAGAACGAACAAAAAGAAAGTTGTGGCTATCTCAAGAGAAGTACATTGAACGTGTACTAGAACGCTTCAACATGAAGAGTGCTAAACCTGTTAGCACGCCTCTTGCGAGTCATCTGAAGTTGAGCAAACAGATGTGTCCTACAACAAAAGAGGAGAAAGAGGGAATGGCTAAAATTCCTTATTCTTCAGCAGTGGGGAGTTTGATGTATGCGATGGTGTGTACCAGACCTGATATTGCTCATGCAGTTGGTGTTGTTAGCAGATTCCTTGAAAATCCTGGAAAAGAACACTGGGAGGCAGTTAAGTGGATACTCAGGTACCTAAGAGGTACCACAAGAGATTGCTTGTGTTTTAAAGGATCTGATCCAATCTTGAAAGGCTATACTGATGCTGATATGGCAGGTGACCTCGATAATAGAAAATCCACTACTGGATATTTGTTTACATTTTCAGGGGGAGCTATATCATGGCAGTCAAAGTTGCAGAAGTGTGTCGCACTCTCTACAACTGAGGCAGAATATATTGCAGCTACTGAAGCTGGCAAAGAGATGGTATGGCTGAAACGATTTCTTCAAGAACTTGGATTGCATCAGAAGGAGTATGTCGTCTATTGTGACAGTCAGAGTGCAATAGACTTGAGCAAGAACACCATGTATCATGCAAGGACGAAGCATATCGACGTGAGATATCACTGGATTCGTGAAAAGATAGAGGACGGATCTATGCAGGTCATGAAGATCCCTACTACTGAAAACCCTTCAGATATGCTGACCAAGGTGGTATCAAAGGACAAGTTTGAGCTATGCAAAGAACTTGTCGGCATGTACTCAAGCTAGAAACCTGGAGCTACCTCTTTCAGGTGCATGGGTCTGGAGGGGGAGATTGTGAGGTCCATCCCCATGTGCCAAACTTTGAATAACTTTGTGCCAATTTCAAAGTTTCGTAGAGTTGGTAATCTATAAAGAAGAAAAACTTGTTTTGTGCCAATTTCAAAGTTTGGTAGAGTAGGTAAGCTATGAAGAAGAAAAAAATGTTTTTCTTCTATAGCACATTTGGAGGGTAGTGTATTTGTTCTCTATAAAAGGTAGGAGAATTCTTCATTCTAAGTACACCAAAAAGAATTACAAAGGAGAGAAAAGAAGAGTGAGGCATCACAGAACAAAATAATCTGTGAGGAAAAATAGAGAGTGTGAGCGATATTGTAGTGAGGTGGAAAAATCAAAAGAGTGTTATTTCTTTTGAATGTGTAGTGGTCTTTGGAGTTTTACTCAGACATACAAGTGTAAAATCCTTACTATAGTGATATTCGTTGCTCCTCTCGGGTCGTGGTTTTTTCCTTATTTAGGAGGGTTTCCACGTAAAATCTTGGTGTCATTATTTCTCTTTTATTCTCGTTGATTAACCGCATTGTTGTGTTCCGCATTTGTTGCCTTTATTACCGCAAATATTATTTCTGTTACGGATTTATTCCCAACAGTTCACAAAAAGGTGTGGACGATAATCTCAACATTAAAATACCACTAGGAAGAAAAAAATATGTATAACTTACAATTTCAGCTTGTGAAGCAGCATCTTTTTCCTCTATTTTGAGTTCCCTCCTCTGGTTTGGAAGTGTAAGAAAATATTGCGCAGCTATCCCCAAATGATTTGAGAGTTTTGCTGATTGAATCGCCTTAACTGACCTCCATTTACCATTAGGGATCTCAACAACCACATTCTTTTCCAAATATCTTTTAATTTTGTTAAGACCCTCTCCTCTAGTTTTTCGTTGACCGTTTTTAATTCTAGATATATTATCTGATGAAGAATAAATAATATCTAAACTATAAGATAGTGGTGTATAAATAATATAATTTCAAATTTTTTGCATCAAACCTAAAAGTCAGTAATCACTATGCTTTGATTAACATAAGAAGTCATATACCTGTCGTAATTGCAAAAGTACATTTATTTGGGTCATTGATAGAGTGAGTAGCTGAAACAGTTTCTCGAGTAAATGTATTATGCCTATAGATACGTCCTTCTGGTGCCATCTTTACTTCCTGCAAAATATCAAAGTATATGCACTACTTTGTTGGGAAAGACAAGGCACTAACAAAGAATGCCTGACAAAATAACAACGGAAGAATACCCAAGTCTATACTTTCCCTTCTCGATTTGAACCAAGAGAAGACAAACAATCACAAGCAATATGATAGTCAGGCAGCAAGTAATTCAACTAAACAAATATAACAAGGCAATAATAAACCAATCACACAAGACACCAAGATTTACGTGGAAAACCCTTCGATGTGAAGAGTAAAAAACCACGGGACCAAAATCTCTACTATAACCACCAAGAGTTACAATATTGTTCTCCAAAATTGGCCACAAAACAAGTGCCAAACAACGAGAAATAACAAAATAAGATTGCACCAAATTTAGAGAATTAAAGGAGCAAAATCACCAATTTCGCAGCTACTGTTCACGACAACAAAACTGAAGCTGCAGGCCACCAAATCAAACTCTGTCAGTTCCTAATCAAAGATTGCGATGAAGACAATGTGCTTTTCAAAAATCATCTCAATCAGACAAGAAACGAAGCGGGAATCGCAATTTGAAGTTGGCTGTTAGGGCTGAATTTTGACTGCGAAAACTGCTCTCTTTCTCTCTTTTTGACTGCTGAAAAAACTCTCTGTGTATATGAAAATAAGACCTAAATAGGCTTATATTTGCCTCATAAGAATGGGTCTATGGGAAAAAATGGGTTGGTCCAAATTGGGGTTTTATTTTGTCCACATAGGAAGGAAAAAAGACCCATAACCCAACAATTCTCCCCCTCACGACTATGTGGAGGAGACCGCCATCCCGACGACCATGCAACAATCTTCAAACTTCCCTCTTGGCAAAGCTTTAGTCATCATATCGGAACCATTGTCATTTGTATGAATCTTTTCAAGCTCAAGCAACTTAGAATCTAACACATCTCGAATCCAATGTTATCTCACATCAATGTGTTTAGACCGACCATGGAACGTAGAATTCTTGCCAAGATGTATAGCACTTTGACTGTCACAATAAAGCACATACCTCTCTCGAGCACAACCAAGTTCCCCAAAGAATCTCTTCATCCAAAGCAATTCTTAACAAGCTTCAACGACAGCAATGAGCTAAGCTTCTGTAGTAGATAGAGCAACACATTTTTGCAACCTAGATTGCCAAGACACAGCTCCCCCTGCAAAAGTAACCAAGTACCCTGAAGTAGACTTGCGAGTATCAACATCACCAGCCATGTCTGAATTAGTATAACACAAAGAATAGGCTTCCCTGTACCAAAACACAAACTCATACTAGAAGTGCGACAGAGATATCTCATAACCTACTTCACATCATTCCAATGTTCTCTTCCCGGATTAGAAAGAAAATGGCTAACAACTCCAACAACGTGAGCAATATCCGGTCTTGTACAAACCATCGCATACATCAAACTACCAACAGCTGAAGCATAAGGAACTTTCTTCATATCTTCCTTCTCATCATCACTAGAAGGACACTGTTTCGTGCTCAATTTGATGTGCATAGATAAATGTGTACTGACAACCTTAGCTTTGTCCATGCTGAATCTGCGAAGTACTTTCTGAATGTACTTCTCTTATGATAATACCAATTTCTTGGCCTTTCTATCACGGACAATCTGCATGCCAAGAATCTACCTTGCTGGTCCTAAGTCTTTCATAGCAAAAGACTTACTCAACTCTTGCTTCAACTTCTGAATCCTGCAAGTATTATGACCAACAACAAGCATGTCATCAACATAAAGCAACACATTAATAAAGTCACCATCAGAGAACTTTTGCACAAAAACACAATGGTCTGAAGAAGTCTTCTTGAAGCCCTGCTGACTCATAAAAGAACCAAAATTCCTGTACCACTGCCTGGGAGCTTGTTTCAAACCATACAAGCTCTTCTTCAATTTGCAAACATAATTCTCTTTACCCTTGACTTCAAAACCTTCCAGTTTCTCCATATAAATTTCTTCATCTAAGTCACCATGGAGGAAAGCAGTTTTAACATCCATTTGCTCAACCTCTAAATGTAGACTTGCAACCAAGCCTAGAACCACACGAATGGATGACATCTTCACAACTGGAGAGAATATCTCATCAAAATCAACTCCCCTTTTCTGATTAAATCCCTTGACAACCAATCTAGCTTTGTACCGTGGAACAAGATTACCATCTTCATGTTTCACCCGAAAAACCCACCTGTTTTTCAAAGCTTTTCTGTCTTTAGGTAACTTAACCAAATCAAAGGTATGATTATCATGCAAGGATTTAATCTCATCTTCCATAGCATCAAACCACCTTTCTTTTTCTTCACTTTCCATGGCCTCATCAAGACTCTCAGGTTCTCCCCCGTCAGTCAAGAGTACATACTCATTGGGAGAATAACGAGATGAAGGAATTCTCTCTCTACTAGATCGTCTGAGAGAACTCTGTGGAGCATCTATAATTGGTTGTTGGACAACCACATCATCTTGCACAGGAGCGTCAACAACATCATGCCGGTCATTCTGAACATGATCACCATCTTCATTATCAACTTGATTTTCATCATTATGAAGATTTTCTTCCGGTGCAATAGTCAAAAGAACTGGATCAACATCAACTAAGCTCTCACTATTCTGAAAATCAGCCTTGTCAGCTTTGTCAAAATCTTCAATTGTTCGGTCTTCAAAGAACACAACATCACGGCTTCTATCAAGTTTCTTCTCAACAGGATCATAGAAACGATAGCCAAATTCATCTTGACCATTACCAATGAAGATACACTTCCTAGTTTTAACATCCAACTTTGACCTTTCATCCTTAGGAACATGTACAAAGGCTTTACACCCAAAGACTCTAAGATGATCATAAGAAACATTCTTACCAGTCCAAACTCTGTCAGGGACATCACCATCTAAAGCAACAGCAGGAGATAAATTGATAACATAAGCAGCAGTATTAAGTGCTTCTGCCCAAAAGGAATCTGACAGCTTAGCATCTGAAAGCATACATCTAACCCTCTCAACTAGAGTTCTATTCATCCTCTCTGCTAAACCATTTAACTAAGGAGTCTTTGGAGGAGTTTTCTGATGCCTAATACCATGCTCTCTGCAATATCTATCAAAAGGACCAACATACTCACCACCATTATCTGAGCGGATGCATTTCAATGTCTTCCCTGTTTGTCTTTCAAGCAAGGCCTGAAAACTCTTGAACACGTCAAGTACTTGATGCTTGGACTTCAAAGGAAATACCTAGAGTTTGCGAGAATGATCATCAATAAAAGTCACAAAGTAAAGTGCACCACCATGAGATCTTACCTTAAAAGGACCACACAAATCAGAATGTACCAACTCCAGCAAATCAAGCTTTGTTGAAGGAGGATGACTCTGAAAAGAAACTCTTTTCTGTTTACCGGCTAAGCAATGAACACATTTCTTCAACTTTGCTTGTTTCACTCCATAAAGCAAATTTTTCTTAGCCAAACTATGAATTCCCTTCTCTCTCATATGACTCAGCCTTCTATGCCATAACTCTGATGAAGTATCATTTTTCCACCAAATTTACTGAGTCTCTGGACATGGAGCCCTGAAATACATACAAGTTAGAGAACTTGTCACCACGGTCCACAACCATCAAACCTCTAGTTAGCTTCCACTAGCCAACACCAAGTGTATCAACATAACCCTCATCATCAAGATATCCCACAGAAATCAAATTCAAGCGAACATCTGGAGCATGCTTGACATTATTGAGAACTAGTTTGGAACCATTGTTACTTTCCAAACAAACTGTCCCAATGCCAATAACTTCAACTTCATGATTATTGCCCATTTTCAACGTTCCAAAATTACCTGGAGTATAAGAAGAAAATAATTCCTTCTTTGGCGTGACATGAGAAGTAGCACCAGAATCCACAAACCAGCTAGACTCATCACGAACAAGATTAATGGCATTTGCATCACAAGAAACAAGAAGATCATCATTAGCAACAACAGCACCACGATTTTCATTATCGCCTTCTCTCTTTTGTTGTCTCATACATGTAATATTCTTGTATTTAGACTTTGACTTGCTTCTACTTTTACCTCTATCATTCTGACCTCTGGACTTGTTTCTCCCCCTATCTTCAGTAACTAAAACATCGGAGTGTGAAGCTGAAGAAGATGAGGCTTGAGGTCTTCTTCTCATTTCTTCATTCAAGACACCACTCTTAGTATATTCCATGGTTACAACACCACTGGGAGCAGAATTAGTCAAAGAAACTCGAAGAGTTTTCCAAGAGTCTGGCAGAGTATTAAGAGGCCAAAGTCCCTGTATCTCATCATCAAACTTTACACCCATTCCGGACAGCTGGTCAAGAACACCCTGAAAATCATTAATATGATCAGAAATAGGAGTGCCCTCTTTATACCTGATATTCATTAATTGTTTCAATAGGAAAAACTTGTTGTTGCCAGTCTTCGAAGCATAAAGTGTCTCGAGCTTGTCCCACAAACTTTTGGCATGTGTCTCATTCACAATATGATTTCTAACATTATCTTCAACCCATTGTCTAATATAGCCACAAACCTGCAGATGCTCAAATTTCCATTCTTCATCATTCAAAGACTAAGGCTTATTAGAAGAAAACACAGGTAAATGCATCTTCTTGACAAAAGGAAGATCTTTCATCTTGCCTTTCCAAATATGATAGTTACTACCATTTAAACACACCATTTTGCTCATATTTTCCTCCATCATTCAAAACGACAATCAACAATAACCAATGCTTTGATACCACTTTGTTGGGAAAGACAAGGCACTAACAAAGAATGTCTGACAGGATAACAGCGGAAGAATACCCAAGTCTATACTTTCCCTTCTCGATTTGAACCAAGAGAAGACAAACAACCACAAGAAATATGATAGTAAGGCAGCAAGTAATTCAACCAAACAAATATAACAAGGCAATAATAAATCAATCACACAAGACACCAAGATTTACGTGGAAAATTTTTCGATGTGAAGAGTAAAAAACCACGAGACCAAAAGCTCCACTATAATCACAAAGAGTTAAAATATTTTTATAAAAAATTGGCCACAAAACAAGTGCCAAACAACGAGCAACAACAAAATAAGATTGCACCAAATCTAGAGAATTAAAGGAGCAAAATCACCAATTTTGCAGCTACTGTTCACGACAGCAAAGCTGAAGCTGCAGGCCACCAAATCAAACTCTGTCAGTTTCTAATCATAGATTGAGATGAAGATAATATGCTGTCCAAAAATCAGCTCAATCGGACAAGAAACGAAGCGGGAATCGCAATTTGAAGTTGGCTGTTAGGGTTGAATTTTGACTGCGAAAACTGCTCTTTTTCTCTCTTTCTGGCTGCTGAAAAAACTCTCTGTGTATATTAAAATAAGACCTAAATAGACTTATATTTGCCTCATAAGAATGGGCCTATATGCAAAAATGGGTTGGTCCAAATTGGGCTTTTATTTATCCACATAGGAAGGGAAAAAAACCCATAACCCAACATACTTGAATGCATGTTATAGTGACTTTAAATCTTAGTTAGATCATACAATTTATTAAACTCAATACCAAATTGCAGAATAATTTTTAAGAAATTATTTAACAAAAAATAGGGATAAAAACTATTTGTTCTTCTATTATTTATGTTTCTTCACAGTAGAGATATTTGTATTTTATAACTTTACTTATCCTACATGAAGTTCTCTTCTAAGAATACAAACATATATAGAATACAAATTATCCCATGGTTTTTAATCCAGAAACTCATCTTTAAAATCCAATTTTGAAGATAACAGTGATCTCTCAAGAGAACTTTTTTAGACACATGCTTTTAATAATAAAGTATTTTCACTATTAAATGGACATTTTCAGCATAATTATTTTTGTAGTAATTACCTCGGAAGATTCCAAGTATATTCTTCTTCAACTAGAAAATCAAGGAAAGTTTATGAGATATAATAAAATTAAGTCTACAAATTTAATTTTTTATTTAGCAAAATATTTAAGGATCAGAATAAAATAAGAAATAAATTATTGCTCAATGATACTAATTTTAATGTAAGAGAATAGTATAGAAGAAGATATACATGAATTACCATGTAGAGGTTGGTGATAGAACAAAACTTTAAACATCTTGATATATTTTGTGTGATATGATATTTTTTTTTTTTTTTTCTGTTGTCAATAGTTTTGAGGCACAAATGACGCCATTTTCCTTTAAAATACCATAAAAAATCTTTGAACAACTCTCTTCCCGTTTGACTTTTTTGACCTCAGGCTCACATGGAAATAATACATAAACCAAATAACAGGGTATAATAGACATAGAAAAAAATGTGTTCAAAAAATTATTTTCTGAAAATCATGCTTAACCAACTAAAAAATAAAATAATTAATAGGGTAAGTCAATTGTAGGATGCTTAAATTAATTACTGCATACCATAAATAAATTTTTGTTTTTGTTTGTTAGGTACTATCTCCTCGAAGGTATTTACTTGATCCATTATTGTTTTACCTTCATTGTTTACTTTAGATTTTCAGTTCATTAAATTATTTGGAAAACTCCAATTATATTCCTCTTCGAGTGATGAGGATCCGTGTGTATGCTGTAAAATGAAAGGAAACTTGATCATCTAACTAAAATAATTATATACAATATCAATGGACTGAAACCATTTTTATGGATAGCTTAAATTACCTTGTATATGTCAATTAAGGAGTGGAATTTTATGCTTATTTTTACACCTTGCATCAATCGGTAATAATCTTGATCCTTTTAATCAATTATCAAAAATTTTGAGCCACTATCGGTGTTGTTTTCCTTTTGAATAAGACTGGTATCTTCCTAAAACTGTCATTACTTGTGATAATAGTGTGCTCCAACCCACCTTATTGTCATGCAAAACCAAATGAGAGGAGATGAAAAACATAGACAGTAAATAATAATTTGAATCCATTGATCTAAAATTATATGATTCTTCTCCATCTCCAAATTAAAATAATTCAAAAGAATTAATATACGTCAATTGTTTCACGTAAAATTTTATAGATACATTTGAAGTCTTCTTGTTGTTGGTGTTGCATTTCAAATGGTTCCTCCCCTTGAGAGCCATCTTGCTCCTTTTCATTTATACTTTCATTGTATTGTTTAGATCTCTCATTCTTTTTCACCTCCTTACAACTTTCCAGTAAACTTTTGTCCAGTGACTGAAAGTATAAAAAACAGTTTATGATAAAAAAACAATGAACAATGAATTCAAAAATTTATGTAAAAGCAAAGTAAAATCATACCTTATAAACAAGCTTGCATTAATCTTATTATATGGAATTAACTAGAGGTGGTCAATAAATTGAAAACAAAGTAATAGAGAAAAACAATTATATATATATATAAGAAATAAAAATTTCCGTAATGGTGAGTTCAATGGTATTTGAACTATTCATTTTTCTCTCCCTTATTCCTTGTTGAACGTGACAATTTGCATATTTTCCATCTTTCTTCGGCTGTTTTGAATTACTCCCTTCATTCTTGTTTGTTTGTCCAATTTGCATTTCAGACTCCCCTAGATAAATATTAATTAAATATTTGTCAACCAAATTATTATTGCTAATAACACTATAAATTTTCAATTCAACCACTATACTCTAATAAATTTTAAAAATAACGACTTACTCATAAAAATAAAATTAAAATAATAATTTACATGCAAACTTAACTACTTACTCTCTCAATCCTCTTCATATTTGCCTTCGTTGTGTTCTTCAGATTTTTGATTCTCATTGGAATTATCTTTCTCTTTCATTTGTAATTCAATCGTAAGGAGTGTATACAGTCAAATGCAAAAAGAAAATTTATCAATGAATTAGTTAAATTAATAATTCATTCTAAAACAAAGTGAAATCTTCCCTCCATTCTATTGGTTTCAAAGTTGAAAAGTAAATAAAATAGTTTTGACCAATTCAAGAAATATGAAAGAAAAAAAAACTTTCACTTATTTTTTCTTTCAATAAAAATATAATATGACAAATATTATGAAGCAAAAGTTTTTTTTATCATTATGCTTTTCACAAATCAAACTTAATTGGATCGAGAATATATTCGTACAAAATTGTAGAACAAAAAACTCCATAAGACATAAAACAATTAAAATCTAGGACTGGGCATAGGAAATATTAATTTCACTACAAATTCAAATGAAGCATAAAAGTTGGAACAAGCAATGCTAAACCAAAGAGAGCCACACATAGATATTTATTAGAGATAGCTCATAAAACGAAAAGAACCTGGAAATAAATGAAAAAAATACACCAAAAAATATTTGCAGATCTAAGTAGTAATCTCACTAAAAGAGAATTGTAACCCTGCTAATATATTTGCCTGAGAACAAAGAAGTGAAAGAGAATATCTCGTGTTTTATAAGTGTATACGAGGATGCTGAGTTGTTCCCTTGAAACCTATATTTTATGATCTTTTTGACGTAAATGATTTTTTTTTTTTTTGACTTTTCTTTCCATTCACACTACTAATAATACTCCCTTCAAATAATTCTCAAAAAGTTCATAAGAAAAAGTATATTTAGGACTACCCAATTTAATAAGATTATATATGCATTAATTGTTTAACTTTGACCAAATGAAATCAAATAAGTCTCACAAAGTTAATCCTATTTAATACCCCTCCATTCACTTTATAAGAACTTTTGACAAAAAAATTATGATATATATATATATATATATATATATATATATATATATATATATATATATATATATATATATATATATATATATATATATATATATATATATATATATATATATATATATCATATTGAAATGCAAAAAAATGCACTTTATAGTATTTTTCGTATATTTTTTGAATATTTTAATTTTTTGTTTAAAATTTCAAATTAATGTAATCTAATTTAACTTTAAATATTTGTCAAATTGATTTTTGAAAAATGAACATTCAAATTAAAAGTAGATAGAGATAATATTTAATTTGAATAATCAAATTCTCTATAAAAAATTAAGTTAGTCATGAAATTGTGATAGAGGTAGTATTTATTACCTTACAAAAAAAAAAAGACAATAACAAAAAAGACATTTGCAGTTAGTTTTGCCTTAAGTTTTTGAGTTCTATACTACATGGAAAAAAAGAAGATTGAATTAACTGAAGAATTCAATAAAACAAATTTTATTCTCTTGTATATATGTTTCGTGTTGACAGTTAAGTTATTTCATTGAACAGTCGTGTTAGATACTCTATGATTAGGATGCAAAAAATAAAATAAAAGTCTATAATATTGTCACGACCCTAAGTCGGGTCAAGATGACTACTACTACAGCCTACCGATTGGACAAACCTGTAAGACCCCAAAATGAGTTAGGGTGTCTAGATCCTAACATGCTTGTATTAAGGTTCTAAGGTCCTAAATTAACTATAATATGGTTTAGAGGCAGTGTGTAAAGGTTGAAGTGATTTGGAAGTCAAACATCAAGGGATGACCAAAACATTCTATGACTAGTCACCTATGTGTCTCATGTTTCTATCCATGATTATATTTGTATGTAATGATCTTATGAAGAATTTAAATGAGTTATAATGATGTTTAAAGATGGTATATGAAGTTTTGAGAAGTTTTGAGGTCAAACGACCAAGAACGTCCAAGGCGTTCGAAAGATAGCCCTTAAGACGCTCAACGTGTGTCTCCATGTGGCCTAGCCTGTTTTGATGAGTTGCAGGTGTTTAATTTGGGTGAAACTTATGTGGAAGTTCTAAAACTTATTATGGTTTGTGTTTACATTAGAAATGTCCGGGTACGACTTCTAAAGGGCCCCACAAAAGGCCCCACAAGAAGAACCCAAGGCTGGTAAAGACACTGCCTTGGCAGTGTCAATCGACGGACCAAACGACGGCCTGTTGGTCAACCAACGGCCCGTAGGTGAGGTATCATAGATTTGTACTTATCTTGGGCAGGTCTCAAGCGAAAATTTGGCCAAGGACCAAACGACGGAAGCCAATGCACGACCCGTCGACTGACCAACGACCAACAGATGGCTCCGCAATGGTAGCCTGTAAGTTGCAGCCTGCGTCTGTTTCATTAAAGGTGTGAATGAGAAATTCACACCATGTCCTAAACTGATTCTAATAGGATTATTTATCTAATTTCGGTTGTATATAAGTCTGCTATCATGTGAACTTAACATTCAAAAATCCTCTCATACAAATTGAACTTTTCCCTCCAATAATATTCTCTCTAGAACCTCCATTGTTGGTGAAGCTCAAGAACAGCTTGGAGCTTGTATTTCCATGGATTGATCATCATGTTTTAGAGATTTTTATGTAGATAAAGATATGGTGATCCTTCATCTCTAGTTATCCTTCCATCTACAGAGTTAATCTCAAAGTTTTCAAAGAGAAAAATATGATGAAAGTTCTTCTTCTTCATTCTAGCCATAAGTTCTTTCTTAAAATTGATTTCAAAAGCATCATATGAATTTATTGACAATTATCTAGTTATTTGGACGTGATTTTCAATCCCATTGCATGATGAACCCATGCTCTTTCACAAACTCGATTTTAGCCTATGTATGGCTTTATGATCTTGATCTTATGCATGTCGATTTGTGATTTAATTATGTTAATAAGCTTATGCATACTGTCTAGTATGTACATTTATGGGGAATCATTGATGAATTATCCATCTGAATCCATGTATGAAGATTTGAACAAAACTAGCCTATGTTCTATGTGTTCACTGTAACGTTGGTCTTTTGATGATTTAACGGGGAATTCAATTGTGTAGCGATGGTTGTATCTAATGACTTAATTGAATATTATGGATGAATTGTAAATAAGTGATTTCATGTTGATTAATGTTGGTTAGCCTATGATTCTTCTACTCTCCATGGATGTCTTAAATAACATGTTAACTGTAATCTAAAGGTTACAGCAATGATAGTAGGATTTCGTGTAGATTATATTGTAATTATATACTGCCTTATATTGATGATATTAATGAATTGTGGGTATGAATTCTTGATGATCAAAGAAAAGGAATCTTGGCATGAATTGATCTTTGTGTTCTAGCCTACAATTTGAATGTTGTAAAGAACATTATGTGATCTAAATTCTAGGGTAGATGAAGCATGATTTAGTTTTGATTTATATCTATTTGGATACTTCCCTAAAATTATATTATTGGTACATGATGATTTATTAACTAAACTAGGGAGGTTAGTTGATGATCTAGGACTCTGTCCTTAATATTACATGTGAGATACCTTGTAATATGTTATAGTATATCTTGTAGCGACTTGTACATGGTTTCTTTTATGATTGAAGTACATTTATCTACTGCCCTATATATGAATTGTTGATGAACAAGGTGTATTGATCAATGATGATCAAAGGGTGAGAAATTGATAAGAATGCTTATCTCATCTACATCCTATATCATAGTAATGTTGATGAAGCCTTGTATGACATTGTGTGGTATGGTCCACTTATGGTGGCGTGTTTACTTTATTGTCATTATATATGTGTTGACTATGGCCATGAAGGCAAATTGATGAATATATGAAGATGTGCTTATGATGATACTATGTGAAGATTATGCCTACTTTCCTATTCTAGTTGTGATTAAGGGTGCATGACTATTGTATGAGGATGTGTATATCCATGTTAAGGTAAAATATAGGTGCTGCCATTGATGAGTAAAATGGTTAATAATTCCTTACTTATGTACCCCTATGTGAATACATGAATAGCACAAGTTAGGAGTCTTAAGTGTTACATGAAGTTGACTTGTCTCCTATGATACTTTCTGTGTTGTGTGATTTATGATTGATAGAGTATTATGGTCTAAGAGGGTCGATGCCTCAATATGTTGTTGATAGCCATTATGTGATCATGCTGACCAATGTAAACACACACTCACTTTACATGCATGTTACAAGTAGTATAGGTCATGGTGTCTAAATGAAAGGTAATTCTGATATTCACCAGTGTCTACTACAATTCATGTTAAGATGATCTTTATGAAAGTATGATATGTGTTTCCTTAGCTAGGATTACTTGATAGGTGTACTAGTATGGCCAAGGTTATGGGACTTCGCCTATGCATTGCACATGTGTACCTTAATAGGATAGTTCTAGTTTTGGTTTCTATATGTATTAGTATGTATGTATGAACATGTGTGTATTAATATGTTATGTGAAAGGTTTGTTCACATATATGTATACACTCACACATGTATGAAGACCTAGTCAAGAGAGGGGCCTTGAATGGTGTATTCATGTGTACCCTAAACTAGATGATGCTTTACATATGCTATGTTCATGGGAAGGGATTCTTTACATGATTTAGGTTGATGAACTTTCATCTATGACCTATGAGTTAAGCATATGAGGGGATGACTTTCCTAAACCTATGTTTTATAAAGTAAAAATATAATAAAGGTTTTCAATGAATGTAACTTAGCATAGATCCGAGTGAACTTGAATATGAGTATGTGTCCCTTACTATGATAGGAAGGTAGGTCACCATAAATCTCATGAGGTGGATAACCACAATGCCTCAATAGGCATAAATAAGTTTTCCATAAAAGAGTAACTACAATGCCTAATCTTGGAATAAAGAGGGTTTTCACATGTACCTCTAAGTTCCATAACTATGTTGCCACCATAGGATACTAGCTAGTGGATCCGGCTAGAAAGCTCTGTCACATTTGGTTCTACTTTGGCCGGTAGACCACCTCCTTTGGGTGTGGGGTTCTATGACATCGGATTCGATGTTTAGCACTCACATGGTATATGTCGGTTAAGGCTATAGTTTCCCTAAAGTAAAATGGACAATGGAAGTAAATGACTAGGACTCTAACTAGAATGACTTAAGAGAGGTTACTTAGGATAGGTGGAAGTAATGAACCCCTGTAGGCATTGCACAAGTAGCTCCTTAGGAAGTTCAAGGATGGTGTTCTAGCGCATGTCACTATGTATGTATTCCTTATACATGACATTGTAGTATTTGTCTACTTGTTATGAAGATGTGCATGATATGAGTCTTTATGCATGATGTTGATCTTGTTGACTCTATAATGAAGGTCTTAATTTAACTATGTCTATGTTGTACTATACTTCTATGATGATTATGTGTTTCCTTGTATAGATTGTATATATGTTTTCTTGTGGCCTTAAGGTGATGCACTGTACCAAGTATAACTAGAGGGTTACTTGGGAAGTTAATGAATAAAAAAGAAATTAGTTCACTGTTAAGGGAATTGAGCGCACTGTAAATGAATACATAATGTAATAAATTCAATAAGTGATATTACAAAATTTTTGGCCTTTGAATATGCTTATATGAAGTATGTGAATCATATAAATGCTATTATTTGAAGATTTTATTAAGATTTACTCAAAAAAGCATGAAGTATGATTTCCAGAAAATGTCCCTTTTAAATGCATGTTTTTTGCATGGTTGCCATACTTAGTGCATTCTTGTACTAATCCAATTCTTCTCTACTTTTTACACAAAGTGTAGCCTATGGATTCTTAAAGCATTTATTGAATGTTGAAGAGAGATGATTTCCAAGGTGAATGAAGGGAATCCTTAAGTCCAAGGATCTCCTACTTACGTCTTTACTGTAAAGTGTCTCAATATTGTATAGGTATGTAATGTGTTTTTAAGGGCCGTGTCCCTAATGTACTATAATGGTATTGAGTATAAGATATCAAAGAGACTTAGATTCTATAGATATCAAAGAGACTTAGGTTCTTATTTTTCAAGCATTAAGCTTCCAAAACTTAAAACTCGCATAAAACTTAACCGAACACCTCGAGGAACATGCCACCTAACCCAACACCCCAAACAAGTTATAAGGAAGCTATAAGAAGGACTAAAATAGGAAAAAACACATAGAAAGCACAGAAATGACCCTAAGGGTTATTAGAACAAATGCCTCTAAAAGGAATGTTGTCTACGTAAATAAGACAAAGGCAATACTTGAAGCATAAAAATATGAAGATACCACATCTACATATCAAGATCAGTATCCCAAGTAGCCTACTCGACCGGATGGTGCCTCCACTGAACCATCACTAATATGATCTCCTTAGACTGCAACTACCTAACCTTCTTTTCTAGAATGGGCAAATGCTCCTCGTCAAATCATAGTCTCATCAAGCTGAATTGACTCTCATTGAAGCATGTAGAACTCATCGAGATCATACTGCCTCAATATAGAGGCATGAAACACATGATGAAAACTTGAAAGAGTTTAAGGTAAGGCTATCTCATAATTTACGTCTCTTAGCAACCTCACAATCTTAAAAGGACTGATGCACATTTGGCTCAACAAGACCTCCTCGTAAATCTCATCACACCCTTCATGGGTGAAATCTGCAAGAAAAGATGATTATTAACTATGCACTCTTAAGTTCGTAGCCTTCGATACGTATAGCTCTTCTACCTACTTTGGGAAGTATGGAGTCTAACCTGGATCACAGAGACACTATCCATAGAGTATCTCAATAAGTAGGTGCCCCATGGCCCAACCTTAAAAACATCTAACCAACCCACTAGAGAATGAATTTTTCTACCATATAATGCCTCAAATCATAGCTTTTATTATATGCAAAATCGTCCAAATCCAAAGACTAATAATACTGTCAACTAAAATAAATTACACAAGCATGTAACATATCATCCAAAACCTGAATAGTCCTCTCAGACTGCCCAAGAGTATGGGGGTGAAAAGTTATGTTTATCTTAAACCGGGTACCAATTACCTATAAATAGACCTCCAAAAATGTGAATACCACGTTCCTAAATAATAGATATTGACACCCATGCAAATTCACTCTCTAAGATAGATCAGATCCAATCTGTCTACTATATAGACTGTCTGAACGGATCGAAATGATGACTTGGTCAACTAATCAAAGATGACCCAAATAGAATCAAAACCTCATAATGTTAGTGGAAAGCCTATGACAAATTACTTTACCGTATGCTTCCACTTCAACTCAGCAATGGGTAGTCGTTGAGTTAAAACACCTGGTCTGTAGTGCTCGTATATCACTTACAGACATTTCAAGCACCCAGTTAAAAAAATTGCAATGTCCCTCTTAATCCCGAACCACCAGTAGTACATCATTGCTATACCAGATAAATAAATACATGGAATAATGAGACTCAGAAAGAATCAACCCAACTAACTTAGCATCTCAAAAACCATAAATATGAACTTCAATCATCAAGATGACCTCTAGATATAAGGTCTCCTTCCTAGCCTCGTTGCTAAGAACATTTGTATGAATCGTCCTTAAATACAGATTATCAAACTGTTGTGCTTAAATCTGTTCCATAAAGGAATATCTAGCCTCTACACAAGAAAATACTCTATCCAATTCAGATATACCAAGTCTGACCATCTTGTGGCTAAGGACTGACTTTACGAAGCAATAGGATGATTGATGAGTCCATAATTTGGAGTAATTTCAGTATTATTTTAATATATTTAGTGTCCCCAAATGCATATTTTGTTCAACTACTGATGTAAATCCTTGATTTTCAGGTATTTTATTTGAGAAACAAAGCATGGATAGTAATGAGCAAAGAGGAACAAGAAAGTTAAAAGAACGAAGAAAACTAGGCCTGAGGATTGCCTAACCTATTTGGAGGGTAGCCGAATGTACATGATCTCGCATAATATTTTAGTGTGCCAAGCCCTGAAGGAGAAAAAATCAAGTCGGCGGTAGAAAGGAGTAGTTAGTGAATTGCCGAATGGTTCCGTGATGTAGTGCTATATCTCCCAGAGTTACAGAAAATGAAGTTACTGAAGACTAAAGTAAAAAGGCGATGTAATTGATCAAAGGGAAGATCACCTAGTGGATCAGCGATCCCGACTTATTGCACCAAATGGACTTTCAGAACACATTTGTTGGTGACTATAAATACACTTTTGAAGTTTTTTTAATCCAATATAAGATATTTGTCTAATTTTTATTACAGTCCAATTTTCAAGTTTGGAGTTGAGAACTTAGAATAGAGAGACAATATTTCCTTATCTCTAAAGTTTTCCATTCCTCGGAAATTGGAAGTGGGTGTTGAAGATTCCTCATCTTAGACCTTTGTAAAGACAATATGAATCTTAACCAGTTGATGGAATACAATTTGGTAGCAAATTTTACCTTTTTATGATGTCTAGCTAAAATCCCAATTCTTGGGGTGTAATTATGTGATTATGAGTTGATTTATCTGCTGGGTATTGTTAATTGATAGCTTAAATGCTATCTAAAAGTGATTTCATTCAGTAATTGTGGCTTAGTCTAAAGGGTTTTAGTTTGAAATGCAACTCCAACTTCATGTTTTAGCTTACTAGAGAGAGATTTTAAAACAAAATATTATAAATTTGATGGTATATGCGTATTGTGCTGTCATGGGTTCAGCTCGAGAGAGTGAATCCTAAACCTTTTTCCACACATTTATCTCAAAAAGTGAATATAGTAAAGTGTAGTTCATTCTTAATTGCTTCTTGTTGACGTTCCATAGAAACCAATTTGATTCGGGTACATTGTTTGAGAAGAATTTTATCCCTAGTACAGTTTAGTTTATTTAGTGATTTACAACTATTTACTATGAACTACTATTAGCCATTTTTGTACCTTAGTTCATAGCCCAATCACATCCCAAAAACCCATCTTTATATTTGTCATTTCCGTGTTATTTGCTATTTTAGTTGATAATTACAATCAACCCCCCCTCCCCCCGATATTTGACACTCGTGTCACCCCAAACTTAAGTCATACTTTTATTCACAAATGTTTAACCTATGATTGACTTGAATATATTTGCACTTGGATGTTGATTCTTAAATACATACGACTCCTTATGGGATTCAATCCCAACTCACATAGTAGGGATATATTACTGACTGACAAACGTTGACACTTAGAATTGGATAAAGTGTCCTTATAGATGAAATCAAAATGGCATCACTGACAGGGAGTGGTGTTGTTTGAGAATTTAGTTAAGTTTAATTGCATTCTTGTTAGTTATAGTTGAACATATTTAATTTTTAATGTTGGTTTTTCTGTTGGTGTTTTGAGCAGAGAATTAAAGCGTACTTGATAGGAATAGTAACCCAAATAGATGACCCTCCTCTGAAATTGATGATTTTTAGGGATAACATCCTAAATTTCAAACAATTGGAAGGTGAATCCATTTATAAGTTGTGGCAAAGGTTTAAGTCCCTATTGTATCAATTCCTAACTCATAAATTTCCACATAAAATGTTTATGGAATGTTTCTACCGGGGCCTGGGCCCTAATAATAGAAAAATTGATGATATTCTTAGGAGATTTCATTCCAACTACTTGATTGTGTGGCCAAAACAAACAATGAGAATATGGAGAAAGAAAAGGACCAAGACCTGGCCAGTTTGTTAGGTCATCTGGATATCTAGGCCCAAAAGGTGAAGGACTTGGAGGTACTATAAAAAAAACAAGGACATGTACATCCCCCCTCACAATGTCGAAAGATGAAGAAGAGAGAGGTCAGACAAATAGAAGAGGTACACTTACTAATTCTTAACAAAATCGAAGAACACAACAGAGTGTTAAGTGAGGTAACATAGAATGTCTTGATGCTAAATCAGATGATAAACCTCTCATGCCATTTTCGTCTAGCTTCTAAAGTCCCAAATGGAATAGGTGCTTCCTTCTGTGTACCTAGAGCCAAAAGCGGGGTGACCTTATGAAAATGAGTCGAACCCCGCTAATTGAACTTAGTGAGGAGTTGCGCCATGCGTTGATGTTAACTAAGGTGATTCTTTGGAGGCACCCCAATAGTTCATAACTTTAATTTGTATTAGAAATAATTGTGTGTTGATTGTGCTAATTT
This sequence comes from Solanum chilense, assembly GCA_032847665.1. NCBI lineage: Eukaryota > Viridiplantae > Streptophyta > Magnoliopsida > Solanales > Solanaceae > Solanum > Solanum chilense. The sequence continues at coordinate 67,580,965 of CM064963.1, read as the reverse complement.
AAGTGTAGAAAGTATTTGAGAAGTGCCGGTTGGTGAGCTAGACGTCCAGTATTTGCCAAAGTAGTCAGTGAGCTCGACCTATATTGCTATTCAACTCAAGAAATTTTCAAATTGGAGTTTATAAAACTCAACAAGTCCAGGAGAAACTTGGCAAATCACCGACCAGGTCGACGATCAGGATCTAGTCTGTCGTTTGGAACCTCACATTAACTAGAGGTCGTGTAAAACTTGGTTAGGTAAGTGATTATGCAACGTATCACCGAGTGGGTATGCAAAAAAGACTAATGTCAGCAAATTGTGAAGAACTGGACGGTTCGTAAAAGGCCAAAGGTTTAAAATTCCAACTCTTTATTTTTCCTTCACTCTTGAAATTCTCAAACACACGCCCGAGCATTAGTTTCTATATTTTTTTGCATTTTTAAATGTATTTGAGTCGTTTATCCTGTTTTGGAGTTGATTTCTTTTCCGCTTAGCATTTGAATCTTTATTATTATGTATTAAAGTTTGGTTTTCCGAACCCTTTAGTTTATTCTTAGTATTTTGTACTCAATCACAATGATCTTATCTTGTTATGGTGTGTTAGGCCTCTCTGATTTTAATTGTTTATGTGTGTGCTTGTGTTAATTTGAAAATCTATCCCATAACCTTTGTATTGTTAAATTTCCTTAATTTTGTGCCATAATATTGATTAAATCTTGTGGGGTTCTGCTTTCGTGTTGTTTGGCCTTGCCAAGTGAAGTTTGAGTAACATGTATTTGCATGTTGTTTGGTCTAGTTTGGTGACATCATTATTAAGGGAAAAAAGTCATGAAATGGCAAAATTTGACAGAACCGATAGAAGTCTGAGTATCTCGAGGTAATGGGTGTGTTGGTTACTGATTTAATTTAGTAAGTGCATGCTTTGATTTTGTTTTTAGGGGTTGTGTCATTGAATTTAAGAAATTGTGTTGAAAGAAGGCACTTTGGGTCGTTTAGCAAGTAGGGTCGAGCTCACAAAACCACTCGGTGGTTCGCTGAAGTTCACTATATCCCCTTTAATTTCATGATAAATGTGAAATTTAGTTATGTAAATTTTTGTGATAGGCCTGATATCACAGAAAGCTCTCAGCGACTCGCTGGTAGTTCTTCTTTATTGACCTTTGTCTGTACCTCTATCCCTTAATAGCACTATACCTTTCAGCGGTCTAACCCTTGCTCGCTGATTGATGTTGGTGATTCATCAAAATCCCTTTCCATCGCCGACATGCCAAATTTATCTATGATTTTAGTGCCAATCCTTTAGGCAAGCCTAATCTAGCTCACCAAAGCGATTTGATGACTCACAAACTGGTTCGCGATTTTTTCTGTAATTGTTACTAAATTGTTGTTATTGAAGTGTTTTTAACTTTTCCTATTGTTTTGCAGGCATGGGTGGACCAAAGGTTTTTACAAGGTACGTTCCACCCCGAAAGAAGGATAATGGGATTAAATAAATGAGGATGTAGCTGCATCTAGGGGAAAGGCTAGCAAATTTTCCACAACTGGTGGGAAAGGAAAAGGTAAAAGAAAGGCACTTGTATCACTGGAGGCCAGCTCCAACAATGACAACATCTAGGCTACTCACTTCACAATCTTTGAGAGTGGGGGTGAGCACCATGAGCCTCATACTATAGTTTCTGATGATGATAAGCTAGTAACAACACAGAGTGCAGAGCTGTGGTCCAAAAGAATGAATGGTCCATCTAGGATTAGGAATCCTTAGCCCGCCACCATTCCTCCTCCCATTTCAACACAGGAAGTGGGGCTTGCAACACAATTTTAGGGTCCTCCTCCAATGTCTATGAAAAAATTAAAGACTGAGGGGTTGAGGACAATTATTGAGGAGAAGCGTCTGTCCAGGGATGGTGTGATTGATAGGTACCCGGATATTATGAGATGTTTGAAGTCTCATATTTAAAGATCATCCCCAAGACCTTGGCACGTATATTCCTAATTGGTTCCAAGAGTTTTACGCTGCCTATAGGGCCTTCATACCATATAGAAAGATGTAGGCAACAACATTCAAACCAGTTGCTATGTGGTTGTCCGAGGAAAGAAGGTCAAGTGTGATAGAGATGCTATTAATGCTGTCATGGATTGTCCCGATGACATTGATGATGAGTGCCATCACCTGATTAAGACAAAGACTCCAGACAATATGATGAAATGGTTGAACCAGCTCATATCAGACGGTACTCCCAATTGGCTGGATATTGGAGAACCGATTGAAAATAAGGATCTTAACATTGATGCAAGGTTATTCTTTGGCTTCATCAACATTACTATCATGCCATCCTAGAACGAGTTGGTCCTTCCCTTTCCTAGTTAGCCTTCTTGGTTGTATCATACATGAGACCAGGATAAATCTTGGGATCAGGAGGAACAAAAAAAACCAAACCTCACTTCACTTTATCGGTATTGATAACCGAGCTATGCAGATGAGTCGGGTCCCTAGAGATGCAAACATATACATGGAAGTGATTCCCACGATAATTAAAAGATCATGCAGAGAAGAGGAAGGTAGAAATGGTGGATTCTTTCCCGGTTGTGGACATAAACTCACTACCTTTAGAGGTATCTTTGATTAATCCAACCCTGCGACTTCAGGTACCTCTACTACTATGTCTTAGGAGACCCCTAGTTCCTCTGGTACTACTTTGCATCCTAGAGATATTGTTGTTGCTGTTTCCCAGACTCGACTCACTCAGGCTGTAATACACTGGTTTGGGCAGGTTGACCTTTCTGTAGATCATCGGTTGCCAGATTCCAGGCCTTCATTTTGGACATGATTCAGACTGCGTGGATGATGTTGTAACACCATTGAGCGCTACAATTGACACCCTTGCAGCTAGGATGGAGGAGTGTGATTGTGACCAAGGGGCCACGATGGAGGTGTCAGCTTTAAAGGCCGCTATTGCTATTTTGAGGAGTGATACAGATCAGCTGAAGTGTACCAATATTGTTTTGGGGTTGTGGAGATCCTATATGTATCAAATATGACTCCGGCTACCATCGGATATCAAGTATAAATTGATGATATAGCTGATCTCGAGTCTAAGGTGGAGATGGATGACGAGATGTTGGGGGTTGCTGGGGTTTTTTGTATAAGGGCCTTAAAAGACAGTAAAGAGTCCATGATTGATGCAGATGTGTGGACCTATTATGTAGATACGCCCTTCGCTGATCCTAGTAGAGTTGGTAGTGTTGTGGGTGTGACTATGGGTGATAAAGCCCGAGATTAGATTGATACACCGAGAACTAATGCGCAGATAGATAGAGTGATTATTTAGAAATGATTCCTCTTTACCTCTCTCAGTCTCACTTGTTGACTTTTTGATATTTTTAATTGCATTTTTTAGGATAAACATTTTTTCTATGTGGTGGGGGTAAGTCCCACCTTTTTTGACCTTTTGTGAATTTGTTTTTGTTTATATATATGGTTTTCAAGCTATAATTGTGTTTTACACTATTTTTATTGATGATTGTGCTTGTGGATCCTTATTTTCAATTGTAAATGACTTTTTACCGTCCCAAAAAATTTATGCCATGTATTGTATGTGTTTGAATGTGGCTGTTCTTTTACAAATTTGAGTCTCATTCTTGCTCACTACCAATGACTTGAATAGTTTTTTCAATTCAACAAAAATGAATATGCATCTACAATGAGCCCAAATGAAATCACTACCAATGACTTGAGTAGTTTTCCAATTCAACAAAAATGAATATGCACCTACAATGAGCCCAAATGAAGTTTCATAGGCAATATGTGAACTTTTATCATTTTGTTATGACTAGCCAGGTATCGAATTTAGTCCCTTATGATGAACATTGCACACTAGCAAAAGCGTGGAGTGTTGTTTGAAATTAGTGTTAGTGCCTTGTGCGTGATGAGCTTCCCATGAACCATGTGTAATGACACGTAGAATTTTCCCTGTTAGTCCAGTTGATTAAGTGATGCAATCTCTTGATATGATCTTAGACAACGTTAAAGTGTGTGAAACAATTTGACAATAAACCTCTTTTTGTGGCCTTCCTTATAAGTGTTTGAACTTTGTTTGAACACCCTTTGAGCCTTAGACTTTCCTTGTAATAAACTTGATGAAATTATGACCTTTCTCGATCCATTACCCATAATCCTCACGATTTGTGGCTTTTTTGAATAGCCAACTTAGTCCAAAATCCTAAGTTGGGGGTTTGGTGAAAACAGAGGTAAATCAAGAAGTGCAAGAAGGTCCCCTTTGACCCATGGTTTGAGAAAAATGGAATCCCTTCATATAAAAAAAAGAGAGAAAAAGAAGAAAATAATGAAAAAGAAAAAGAATGAAAACAATTTGTGGAATAAAGTTGTGAAATTGTAAGAAGAAATGGGGTTTCCAATCGTCCATGTAAAGTGAATAATGAGATGACTTGTAAGCACCAAAGAAAATGCTGAAGAAAAGGAATGGAATTGTTCACACCACATTTCATGAATATTACAATCACTTAGCATAAATGACCATACCTTTGAACTTATTTTTGATCTTGTGTGAGCTGAAACAAGGGCTGATTGGAAAAAACAGGCAAACCTATGGGTGAAGTCATGCATTGTGTTTATCTTTGTGAGTGTGAGTGTAGCATTTTATTCTAGTGTGCCAAGCCTTGAATGACAAAATGAAATCGGTGATAGAAAGGAGTAGTCGGCGAGCCAATGAACGGTTTTGCAAGCCAGTGTTATATCGCTCAAAGTTACATAATTTGAACTTGTTGAATGCAAAGCAAAAAGGAAATGGAATTTACCAAAGGGAGAATTTGTGCCCAATATACCCTCGCAGCACATTTTTGGGCGACTAAAAATACAATCAACCCCCCCCCCGATATTTGATACTTTTGTCACCTCTAACTTAAGCCATGCTTTTATTCATAAATACTTTTACCTATGATTAACTTGAACATATTCGCATTTGCCTATTGATACTCAAGTATGTACCCCTCCGTGTAGGATTCGACCCCAACTCACTTAGATGGGTAGTATTACTGAATATCGATCCTTGGCACTTAGTATTGGATGAAGTGTCGTGATCCATGAAATCACTACTCTTATAAGGCTAAGAAAGTTAAACTTCCTATAGTAACTACCCTTCAAGTCATATCATCTACCATCATATAATCCTTGCCTTGCTGATTTTGTGATAGGGCCCAATCACCCCCCTTCTTACCGACCTCTGGTAGTCAAAGCTATAGGGAGACGCGCTTCGGTCTTTCCATGTATAGAAGCAGTAGGTATATAACGCATGCATCTAGTAGGCGATAGGAAGATGTAAGCCCTGGTGGCAGCGGTACTTTGGCGAACTAGGTGTCGCTTCTATTTCATTTTTATGTCTGGACGTTTACTTAGATCATACGTGTATAACGTATTTTCCAAGTAAACGTTTGATGATCCTTTTGTAAAGAAATTGAGGCCGAACCTAAACCTGTGCTTGAGAGATAACTCTCCATACATTGATAAGGGATGTATGGATTCAGAGATATTTGGCATAAATAAAGGAGGTAAAGTCTTTGGAACACTAATTGGTATCTTTATCACATTAGCCAAAACTTATTTGTTTTTGTTCATTCCCATTGGAACAAAATGGACTTTACCGAGGTTGAAAATGGACCAACTATTAAATCTACCAAGGGAGATCTCATTGTTGCATAGCTCAGGTCGGAGCAAGGTGCAATCGGACGTTCAACTTGTAGTCTCACGATCGGGCGCTCATGCCCCGACATTGTCATTTTATACTCCCGCGGGTCGGAAGGCAGTGGGGGAAGAAGGGTGACAGTGGGCGATATCTATCAGCAGCGAATTCCTCATACAAATAGAGGCACCTATCAAAAAGATACTTCGAAGGCTTCGGGATCGAGGTCTCATTAGCACATTAGTTGTTGTTACTATGGGGTCCTGAAGCACAAGGAGATTTTACTCGTTGGTGTCAATTGGGGGGTCTGTGGACTTTTGTTGCTCTCCATGGAGCTTTTGGCCTAATAGGTTTCATGTTACGTCAATTTGAGCTTGCTAGATCTGTTCAATTGAGAACATATAATGCAATCGCATTCTCTGGTCCAATTGCTGTTTTTGTTTCTGTATTTCTGATTTATCCACTAGGTCAGTCTGGTTGGTTCTTTGCACCTAGTTTTGGTGTAGCAGATATATTTAGATTCATCCTATTTTTTCAAGGGTTTCATAATTGGACCTTGAACCCCTTTCATATGATGGGAGTTGCCGGTGTATTGGGGGCTGCTTTGCTATGCGCCATTCATGGTGCTACCGTAGAAAATACTTTATTTGAAGACGGTGATGGTGCAAATACATTCCGTGCTTTTAACCCTACTCAAGCCGAAGAAACTTATTCAATGGTCACCGCTAACCGCTTTTGGTCCCAAAACATTGGGGTTGATTTTTACAATAAACGTTGGTTACATTTCTTTATGTTATTTGTACCAATGACCGGTTTATGGATGAGTGCTCTTGGAGTAGTCGGTCTAGCTCTGAACAGCTGAAGCAATTGTCGCAGCTCCAGCTGAATCAATTGTAACAGCTCCAGTGGATCAGAGCTACTCGAAAACCGTGATAGGTGAGGGGAAAGAAATTTCAAAATCCTTCAGTAACTCAAACCACCAAAGTTTTTTCAAGTTAAGATCCCTCTAGCTGAAAATATATTGAAGAATGTGATAGTTCGTGAATACCTTGCTGTGAACTCCATACAAATAGTGTTTCCGAATCATCAACTCCAAGACTACCACTTCCAACTCAAAATCATGAGTGGGTTGATTCCTTTTATGAAGTTTAAGGTGCATGGAAACATGAGAAATAACTGTACCTTGCTACATGAATGCACAACCAAGGATCAAATCTAAAGCATCCAAGTAGAACGTAAACCCCTGGCCGTCAATAGAAAGAGTCAAAATCGCTGTGAATTCAACGAGGTCTTGAACTTTAGAAAACTCACCATATATTAAACCTACTGCTGGAAGGGAACATCCTTATAAGACAATCTAGTTAAGGGTGTTTCAATAAAAGAAAATTCCTCTATGATCCGTATATAGAAAAATGGTAATCTGATAAAATAGCGAACTTCAGTAGGAGAGGTAGGTTTGTCCCAACAATGAACAACCTCAATCTTCGCTAGATTTACCATAATGCAATTCTCGTTCCCAAATAATGATATAGACTAAAGACAACTCTCACATTTAGTGATTTGGCATACAAATTATGCTCTCTCAAGGTCTATATTACAATCCTCAAATACTACTCCCTACACTTAGTGTAGAAAGGGATATTAAAGATTAACACAATTACAAATGAGTTAAAATAAGTCCTAAAAACACAATTCATAAACTCATTAAATGTTGGCAGACGTTAGTCCACCCAAAGGACATGATTATGAAATTTTAATAGCCATATTGAGTCCTAAAAGAAGTCTTAGGACTGTCAACTATCCAAATCCTCATCTGGTGGTAGCGTGATATCATGTCAATCTTAGGGAACACCACTGCACCCTAAAGCTGGTCAAATAAATCATCAATATGTGGCATATAATACTTGTTCTTGATGGTCACTTTATTTAGATAATGTAGTCAATGCATATATGCAAGGTACCATTCCTTTTCTTCACGAGCAACACATAAGAACCTTAAAAAGATACAGTCGGTGTGATGAACCCTTTCCCAAAAGGTCTTAGAGCTACTCATTAAGCTATTGCAACTTAGCTTGAGCCATCCGGTAAGGCGGAGTAGAAAATAGTACAGGACTCAACATTAATCCAAAAATGAATATCATTGTTAGGAGGAAGACTTGATAGAATGGTAGGAAACACAAAAATAAATTCTCTAAACATAGGACTGCATAAGATGAGAAGTGCTGACACTAGTATCACAAACATAAGCAAGATAAGATAAACACCCCTTCTCTACTATCCGCGACACTGTGAGTAAAGAAATCACATGCATCGCCATATGACTATAAAAAATGGTCCATAAAAGATAAATAACAAGAGATATCCACAAAGTAATAGACTTAGAGAAACAATCCTATACTGCATGATAGGGAGACAACTAAGCCATGACTAGGATCACATAAAAATCCATCATGTATAACACAATAAGGTCTACCCAAGTTTCATACCCCAAGACGGTTACCAAAAAAGCTCTATAAACTGGGTCTAGTACTAAAGAATCAGCTTCAAGGGAAGCTACACCTATATGCACATACATGGGTACAAACACATATGACAAGGGTGACCCTTGATAGAATAAATCATAAGAAAGCCTATGTGATACAAAGATAGTACTAGTGATAGAACAACTGATGTATACCTAATTAACATGTAAAACACACCTCATCCAATTCTAGGTACAAACGATTGCAAAGTAGAGTAAAACCCAAAAAATGAGCTGGGGTCGAACCTACAAAGAGTGGTATGTGTTCAAATTCAATTAAGTAATTAAAAATGTGATGTAACTAAATATATGGATATATATTATCGAAAAAGACATGAAATTAATCAAAAGGGGTGACATAAAAGTAAGATGGGGCATTTGTTTACAATTATCAACTACTGAACTATCACATAAAACTTAAATAATAATACAGAGAGGAATTCTAAGATGTATCGTTTATACAAAATTCCACTAAATGGGTAATTATAACTACTAGTAAGCATTTAAATATCATTGGGTAGGCAAGACTATAAGGGATATAACTTTCTTTTGAAAAACTAAGTTAAATTAGGTGATTTCTTTTGAATATAAACAAGCATAGCAATGAAGAACAACCCACACCTTAATTCATCAACTCGTAGATGGGTAGGATTAGGTGTAGAATTCACTATATTGATTTGAACCCATATCAACCCAATACATAGAAACCATTAATCCAAACCTAATTTCCTGAACTTCTCCCTCAAGCAAGCTAAGAACACAAAAATAAAACAGCATTTGCATAACATAAATTAGGCATTTGAGGAACTAACACTATCGAAACAAGGCCTCAAATGAGTCCAAATCTAGAACTCGTGAATACACCTCTAATCTCTTTGAAAATTCATACATATGTCTTTGTCAACCTCACCTTCCAGATAATCTTGCCAAAGGACCACCTCCAGAACTCTAAGGACCACCCCTAGTACCTTGAATAAGAGCCATAGAGGCTTTAACATGTTGACCCTTTGGAACTAACTGACTATAACTCATACGATGACTGATTGTAGGAAACTTTTGGGACAAGTTACCTAATACACCACACTTTTAGAAACCCCTACAAGAACTGCCCCTCAGAGAAGACTCACCTTACTAGCCACCATGACCTAAATAGCCTCAATGTGAATCCTGAGAAGTCTAAACTATCTGACAACTGGCACCTATCATTCCACTATCTAATGTATATTACTCTACCTGAACTGAACTTCTAGGTTCATACTATTGTTGATACCCTTGCAAAAAACCCTCTACTACGGGATAGAGACTCATTGAAACTATCCTAACAATGGGGTTACCAGTTCTTGTCTCTATAGGTCTCACGATGAGTCCCTTTGATGGTATGTTCATGATCAACTATATACAAAAAAACAACTAATACCACTATCTACTCTATTACTAATTTAATAGGAAATGAGAGCCATATGAAAAACATATGTACTCTCTCTTTCTCTGTTGGCATAAGCATAGATAGAAATCTCATAAACTAATGGAACCGTGCCTCATACTCAACAACTAAAAGTAGTCTCTGAGTAATATTTGAGAACGTATCTTGCAAAAACTCTCTCAGAGTATGAGGTACATACTTCTACAAGAAATCCTAAGAGAACTAAGCCCAAGTCATTATAAGTGACCACACTAGTTAGTAATCTAAAAAGGATCTCCACCACTTCTTCAGTGGCCCCTCTAACTGGTAAATAGTGTAATTGACTCCATGAGATTCTACCAACCGAAGGTTATGAAACCTATCATTATATCTAACTAGAATAGTATGGGCATCCTTGCCCACATTATCGGAGAATCTAGGAGAACCCTATTTGATGAACCTTTACAACATATTATACTTCTTAGGGGTCATATCTAGCCTAGGATCCCAAGGTGTAGCAATAGTTGTAACCATCTAAACTACTGTACAAGGAGATACAATAACGTGATTTGCCTATGGGAATCAAGTACCCTAATCCCCTATTTGGGTTGAAGTTCGAGCCTGATCTCTAACCAGTGGTAAGCCCAAAATTCTAGGCATAGTATCATTCAGAGACATTCACTCTATGAAGGGGATAATCATCTCCAAAGTATCATAAAGTACTATCGTGTCCATGAATCTATGTGGAGGCTTGTCTAGCCTACACCCTCTGGATTATATTAAACATGCTTAACCTTTTTATGGGGCCTTAGAGCTGGTGTCCAGTCTTTTCCTATGGTCGACCTCTAACTCATCCCATAGTTGGGGATCCATCGGAAGGTGCATGAGGTCAACGCTCATCCACAGTCGATCTCATCCAAGCCATCTTAAAAAGTGTTAAACTAACAAAGTTTATATATTAATCCAACCATGAATGCATGAAAAGAAAACAAAAAAGGTTAATTATCACTATAAATGCCATATAGCCTCTCAAAAATTAGATAAGGACATCATAGTATCGATCCACTAGACTGTACTAGACACATGCTCCTATTCTACTGAGTTAATAGAACTTGAAGCTCTAATATCACTCTGTCACAAACTTACGTCAGGTCATGATGGAGTCCACTACAACCCACAAAGTGGACAAACATAAAACACAAATCATATGATTGTAGAAGGCACAAATTATATAATACATAAGTAATAACAGCAAAAGACAATGATAATTTATATTGAAATTAGGTTCATATCATATATATATATATATCGTATGATACAACATGTACAAATAGACCCAGAAGCGACCAAAAGATAAAATAACACAAGATACCGATCCCCGGGACCAGTTTTCACCTATACACAAGCTAGTATGAATGGAAAGTAACATATACATGTACAAAGAGAGGGAGTGAGAGATAACAGATTAATCAATAATACAACATGAGAGTCAGTACAACATAATAATAGTAGAGACTTTTTGAACACAAGGATCTCACCACAATCCAAGCCTGTGATAGCAACGGGATATCCAAATACTCATTTAGGGTGATGAGAACTATGAGTTATATGAGAAAAAAGATGAAAAAGGGAAGTATAGGTACAAAACATGGAGTACCCTGTAGGCTTTATAGGTTGACGGAGCTTATAAAAATCAAATATAAATAAAGAGCATGATCACACTAGAAAGACAAGGAAAACTAAGGTATAAAAAGAGAATAATAGAGGACATGCAAATCATATCCATAACCAACTAAAACTATACACAAACTAGACGATTCACACACTCAAAAATAAAATTGTGCAATGATTCAATGTAAAACTCAAAATAAGAAAGATCTAAAGCCCAATAGAAACATCATGCCTCCTTAAGTGGTACCTTAAGGTAATTTGTTGCTTCTTTTCATATTTTCACAAGGATATTTCTCCTTCTTTTCAACTTCAATTGCCTGATTTGAAGTCCAATGTGACAATAGAGGTTTTGGATAAATAGAAGAGTTGAAGATTATGTTGGTAAACCTTCTTTTTATGTGAATTGAGCTCAAAGATGTTTCCCCTCTTTTTCTTGGTACTTACTTTGTAAACTTTTTGCATGTGATGTCTTTGAGGTTTTTGGGCCTCTGATTGTGTTCAATTTTGCATAGCATGTTGTTTTGAACTTCTTGCATTTTTTTTCATGTTTTTTTGCATGTTCGGATTTAGTCCTGGATAGACTAGTGTTTCCCTAGAATCGGGAACCTTGTAGCTTTATTATATTTCCAACGTCATTTTACATGGACTAGGAGTATTTGAATAGAAGACTTGGGTCTGAGAGTATGAGCCTTAGTCAAAGCCTTTGCACAACTTTTTACACTTTCTATCTACTCTCCCTGTTTCTAAAGCTCGATGAGTTACCAGCCACTGCACAACCTTAGCCTACGGATTACCTAGTAAGCTTCATAGGCCTAAAAATATTAGAAAGATAAAATATAAATAAGGAGCACGGTGATACTACCAAGAAAAAGGGAAATTAAGGCATAACAAAATATTATGAATAACCAACTACAACTATACGCAAACCATACAATGCACACACTCAAACTAAACTCATGCAACAATGAAATATAAGACTCAAAATAAGGATGATCTAAATCCCAAAAGGAACATCGAGCCACCTTTAATTATACCTCAAGATAATTTGCAGCTTCAGTTCTTATTTCAAATGGCAATTCCTCGCTCGTTTTAACTACTATTGTGGTGACTAAAGGTCCAGTGTGATTTTAGAGGTTATGGCTAAATGGTAGAGTGATCGGATTGTGTTGGTAAACACCCTTTTGAGTTAAATTTGAGCTCAGAGTTTCTGCCCTACTCTTTTTCGTACCTAATTTGTGAACTTTTTGCCTGTTCTTTATTTGGATATTTTTGGGCCTTAGATTATGTTAAATTATAGAACACAAGTTAAGGCAATAGCTTATGACCTCTTAATGGAGTCAATTATTGTAATCACAGTACAGGTCCCACAAATCCCATTTGATTCTTAAACTTGTTCATCTCTTTTTATGTGCTTTTGGTTTCTAAATGATCGTACTAACATGGTCACTCTATTTTTGATAGTCTGGAAGCATTTAAATGTTGTTTAGAAAGGAAAAAACTTTGACCTTGCAATTTGAAGCGTGCGCAGTCAGCCTACAAGTAGTTATGAATTTCTTTTTTTATAAAGTGAGCTTGATTGCATAAGTTCATGTTGATTAGAACAAATGTTGTATGGTACCTAGTTATTCCTTTTTTGACTCCTTATAAACTATGTTTTAGGGTCGATCGATAGTAATATTAATGGTAAAACCAAGCTAGATTGGGTTATAAGTGTGTTATTGCATGTTGTTGTGAACTACTTGAATTTTTAATCATTTCCTAAAGACTGTTCAGACTTAGTCTAGGATATACAAGTGTTTCCTAAGACTCGCAAACCTTGTAGCTTTATTATGTCTTTAAACATCGTTTTAGACAGACTAGGACCTTGTAGATTGGAATAGAAGACTTGGGTCTGAAATTATGAGCCTTAGTGTCTAACTTTATCTTCTCTTTCAATTTTTATAGCTTTGATGAATTACCATAGGTTTTGTGGTTTATCGAGATTTGATTAGTTTAGGCTTTGATCCTTTTGTTATCCCTTCGGAGTTGATATCAATCCAATGTGGATATAAGCCTTCTTGAGAACCTTTTTAAGTCGGTACGCCCCCGGTCACTCTTGCTAGTTCGGCATCTTACATCCATGGTACTGGACTGGCTAGTTAGGCGACCTTGATACCTGATATCCTTTTTGGACTCCACATGCCCTCAGGTTACTCTTGATAATTGGGTTGGGAGTGGAGCGATTGGCTGGGCGGCCTTGATTGATTGTTAATATTGCTAGCTAGGCTGGGATTTGACTTGCAGTGATGGTTACTTGGGCTAGTATATTGGCTTTCGGTTTATGACACTCTTTACTTAGTAGACTTAGCTATTATATCTGCCAATCTGGCTTATGGGGGTTTAATACGAGTCTATATAGACTTGAGCATGAGTTTACATTCTGGGCTTATAAGGACTAGGTAGGTTTAGTTATCTATTCTTAGATTAAATTTTGGCTTCTTGTATTCTTTCTTTCATTTATTGTCGGACCATTGTATCTGTCGAGATTCTATCTTTTCATATTGTGTTTATATGACACTCTAAATGTGTAAAACATAATCTAGAGCCTCACAAGAGTGTCTAAGATTTGTAACACTATTTTAAGGTCAATAACAATGTATAAAAGTCATTTAGGAAGTATTTGAGACAAAATTTCAAGGAAAGTTCATGAATTCAGGAGACTAGTGCAAACGGTGCTAGTGTTCCTTAGACTATTTGACGGGGTTTTAGGAGTTGAATTTTCTGATATTTGGTGGTAAGATGATTAACACATATTAGACTTTTGTTAGGGTCTAAACGTCAGGGTACGACTCCCCAAGGACCAACCAAGGGCCCTTGAAAAGGACCCTTGAATTTTGGCTGAAGTTGTCTAAGGTAGTAGCCAACGACGAGGGGCAGACTACGAGGTGTGGTCCAATAGACGGGGCGTCGATGGACATCGTAGATGGTCAACTATCCATTTTCATTAAGGGGTCATTTTGTAAAGTCTTTGACAAAAACAAAAACTGCATAAGACGGTGGAGGTCCTGGCTGTCGACTGACCTATGACCCCATAGGCCGGAGTCTCGTAGGTCAGGCCTTCTATTTTTTGGTGAGTTTTATGTGTTTTAATTTAATTTATTATTGGGTAGTTAATTAGTTAGGGGTTAAATGAGGTTTGGTTACGTTATGTAAGGACTTATATAGAGACCTAAGCCTAATCAAACTAACCTAACTCTCACAATCCTAAAAACCCAATAGCTCTTCTTTCTCTCTACTTTCTTTCTCCCAAAGAAAATCCATAGAAGACTAAAGTCAATGAGGGTTATAAGGAATCAAGAAGAATACTTTTCTCCATCAATCTTCAACAATTAACAAGGTATGGGATCCTTTTATCATTGGTATTCCTTTCCCCAAAGGGTTATTCCAAAATAGATTTCAAAAAGATGAGTTTCATGTGGGTTTCTTTCTATTACGAAATTGATTCTCTCAATTACATTGTCTATGGTTCTTTTTATTATTATGCTTAGATTATGATGTATTATGATTCAATTATACTGTTCTTGATTACTTAACCTAGAATGTTAAGTAGATCATGAAATTGACCCAAGTCCCTAACCCTAGGATATGAACTAGTGATGAATTGATATGTACTGATTCAATTGAATTCATTATTTTATTAATTACTATTGTTTGATCATATTACACCCATTTTGGGTTTAATTGGATGGATTATGGTAAATCTTGGATGATGGCTTGTCAAGGAGATCGGGGTAAGTTTTGTGTCCTCAAACTTTTAGTTCAATTGTGATTACTTGTGTTTAGTGATGAAGTTATATCGGAGTATAAGTTATGATGAAATTTATTAGGGTTTGCATGAATTTGAATAGAAATGTCTTATATTGTGAATTGTGAGATCATGTTAAGGTTGTGATGCTATAAGTATGGTGTTGATTCACCTGTGTGCATTACTATGATATGATATATGATGTTGACCTCACTATGAGGGTTGTATTGAATGGTTATTCTCATGAAATTCCTAATGAGATAATGATAATTATATATAAGGGGTTAGTCTCCTATGGTCTAAAACTAAGTTATGATTATTAACAAAAGACATTTCAAAAGAGACTAGCTTAGAACCGAGTGAATCAGTAGTGTGAAGTGTCCCTTCCTACATAGGAAAGGTAGGTTAACTATTGTACTCATGAGATTAGAGACTATAATGAATGTACCATAAAGAGGGTCCCAACAACATTTCCTAGATCTTCAACTATGTTGCCCCCATAGGAATACTAGCTTGTGAATCCACATATACGTATGTTCATGTTTTTATACTACCTTAGAAACTAGTCCACCTCTTTCGGTATAGGGTTCCATGCCACCAGATTCCACATGGACTCACGTGGCCTATCTTGGTTAAGAAAAGATGTTCCCGAAAGTAAAATGAAGTAATAAAGTGAACTCTAACTAGGATGACTTAATGAGTTTGACTTATTATAGGTAGGGGTATGGGACTCTACCTATATATTGCCCTAGTTGTCCTTGAGGGAATCCATAAGAAGATGTTCTTAAGTTTTATGCTCTTATAAAATGAATGAAATTAATATGTTGAATTTGTATGTTGATGATACTTTATGATGTTGGTTTCACGTAGTAACATGTTATTGGTCTAGATTGCTAAATTTGATGATGATTACTATTGACGCTATGTTATGAGCTTATGATTCTTAGTTGGGTTTAGTTGATGAAGTCAGGTTTTTGGGCTTTACTTGGTCATTGCACTTGTAGACTTGATAGGGTATTATAAGTAAAGGTGTTGTATGTATTATTATGACATAAACTCTTATATGTGCTTTGTTGATATAACATGATATGGGAGCGGTGTTCGTTAAGGTTCTAATATGCTATTAATCATGTTGACTTGGTTATACTCGATGATGCTGGTCTTGTGTTGAATATGTTATTGTCTTAATGAATATGTGGTTATTGTCCTATATGAGTTCTTAATTGTGCATAAGGCTTTTCAAAGTAGATTGGCATGGTTTTGAACAAATGTCCTTTTTAGCATGATTTCGATATTATGTGTTCATCTGATTCCATACTTAGTACAAGCGATGTGCTAACCCCATTTGTCCCTCTTTCCCCAATATTTTAGGTACCGGTTATTGAAGGGTTCGTGACCACTTTGAAGGAAGGCTTGGATCATTTCTTAAAGTGTCGGTATGTCATTATGTTCTGAGGATGATCCCTTTCTATCACTCTACCTATGTTGCATTTTTATAGTGTAAAAACACTCATTCACTCATGTTGTTTCAACACATTGTCGTATGCCCTAAGTGGCACTTTTACATTTGTGTAAGCGCTATGCCCATATTGTTATATTCCGTTTAGATGGTTTAATATGAGACATCCCTTTTAAGACTATATTATGTTTATTTTCTATATATGGCGTAAAAGTAGAATACTATGTAATTTTCTTATACAAGGAGTCTATGTATACTCTCTATAGATATATTATGTGTAAGCGAGAGTTCTAAGTAAACATCATGAAGAGATGTAGATAAAAAGTTTTATTTTCCGAACTTTCTAAATGATAAATGTAATGATTAATGCCAAGAGGTTAGTCTTAGTCACTCGACGACATCGATTACTTTATAGGGTGCTCCCTGGATGTGACAGTTTACCCTTCTTGCTCGGTTTTGGTATACATGCTATGTTCTGCTTCTTTTTTGTGACCACCTGCTTGTGGCGATTGTTCATGTCATTTTTTGCAGCATTTGGGGATCGAAGACGAGTGTGAGCACCTTGAAGTTTTGTCAAACACTACTAGAAATTCGTTTGAACAATCCAAAATCCTCCTTATTCTCCCCATTCCCCCTATTTATTTTCCCCTTTTTCGTCCCAATAACTTCCCTTCATTTGATTTGTTTACCAAAAAAAATCAAAATCAACCAAGACACACTTTTAGAGATGCACATGTATTTAATGTATTCTTGGAAATTTAGCTGGCTGGTAATGACAATGATTTATGGTTAAATTGTTACACTGATATCCTTCAAAAACTCACCCCTTTCATTACTTTTGTTATGAGAATTCTAAATTTATTCATTTTCTATTTAGTTAAGCAAGCAACACTACCTTAAGACGTGGATCAATCATGCTAAGAATGGAATTCTTTGTAATGTAAAAGTAATAGAAAAGGGAGAGTTAGTTCCTATCCCTTCTCGACCAGATGTAGGAGATATGAATTCCATCTAGTCTGTGTGGCACAGATTGTCAGAGGTGAGAATTGATTTGGATGGCTGAAGTTCGTAAATAATACAAGGTTAGAGAGATCTATCAAATAAAAGGTACCTTTGCTCTCTTATGTCGGCAAAATTGGGAACCATATAAGTTATAGTTTTATGTTCTACAACTTTCTATATCTTGTGCATTTTTTTATAAACAAGTTTGATGTCAGCAAAATCTTCACTTCTAAGTATGTCCCATATTCGTCTAAAAAATGTTCTCAAGAGCCAAGACAAAATTGTGTGAGAGAAAGACAAACATTTCATAAGGGTGGACTCACTACATAAAAAATGATCATTAGCAGCAATTAATTCTTAACTGACGCTAAATATATATTTTTATCGGCAATTATCGCTCGTTGTATGTCCCTAAAGCCTTTAGCTACGTTGGTTCTAATGACATTTAACTAATTCCAGTAAACACAATTTAGCACTCTTTATTAATGTCAGTATTCAATGACGCTAAAAGTTGTTTTGTTTAGTTTCAGTATCTTCGAAAATGTGTAGTTACCCATGGACAAGTTTATTTTGTCATATCAGAGTAACACCAAAAGAAGAATTATCCATCCTTACCATAGATTGTGACAGAAAACACCCTGCATTCATAAAAAACTTGTTTTGAACAAAGTATAAAAAAATGTATGTCATATAATTGTTGGATAAATGAGACATTTCATATTCATTTTATATTTGTTTGGGCCATTACAAGTAACTTTACTATAAATGATGTACAAAGTCTAAAAGGTGACCAAATAGTGAATGATCATGGGTAAACTTAAAGAGGAACTTAACGAAGTATGTAAACATTCATAGGTTGTGAAAGAATTATATTTGGACTTTCTATGTTTGTTTAGTTTGAACTATCACCATAATTTGGAAATTGGAAAACATGAAATTGTTGTGGTTCATTGTAATTTGAGATAATTAAAAATAATAACAATAAAAAAGAAATGAAGGACGAGGAAACAGTTGTTGGCTTTTAAGGTGAGATATAGAAGGAACTTGTAGCACGACCAAATTGCAAAAAGCACCAACAATCGCAAAAGAAGTATCGTATAAGAAATTAAAATTCAAGCATGCACTAAATGAATATCAAGAACATGACACAAATTACATATCCACCAATCCAAGTATGCAAATTTTCCATTCTCGAGCAATTTGGCTTACTTATGCCTGTGTAAATAAATTGAAGGTGCATAGTTAACATATTTAAGTTAAATGGTGACATAGGTATAGTTCCTTATTATGTGAGTGCCCTAGTTGAATCACCCTAATATTATGAGGGCTTTAGAGTGTGTGTGGTTTGCCAATTGAATGATTTATATAAGGAAGGAGATGAGAAGATAAAAAATACACATTTGACGATTTTACTATCCTCGAGTAGGGTACTGACTGTTTACTTTTCATTATCTTAAGATAGGTTAAGTGATATCTTTATTTCTATTTTCAAGCTTTGGAAGGTGGAAGGGCCTTTGAAGTTCTCTTCTTGTTTTCTCTTTTATAGTCTTTGTCCTAATTGAGTGTACAACATTAAATCTCGTTAATTTTTTAGGGCACAGTGTCCGGGATTCCAAGTAAATTCACATGTCGTAGGTTGGGAATTTTAAACATGGTAGCATTGAAATCTGCTTGAATTTGAGAATATTAAAGAAGATAAGCAAAGCAATCAAGGGCGATGAAATTGTGATATCTCCTACCAGTTCTGTCATGTCTTTTTTATAGAGAATTAGTGCTAAAACTAACTAATACTTCTTTAGTTATATTTTCATGTGTTTACTATTAATCTTGCAAGTTAAACTAAAATCATATTCATTCAATTTATATCTCTTCTAAAAAAATTTAAAACAAATATATATAAATGTTAATACACACTGGAAACTTTTCTAATTTAGAATTATTTCAGACGGTAGAGTTGTCGTTATGATTTCCACGTATGCAATCCCACAAAGCATCTGTGTAGTAAATTAAGAATGATATTATTTCAAAATTAACTCATGTATAATATAGATGAAAATAATGAAAATATTTAAGGCACATAAAGTTATTTGATATAAATAATTACAAATATAGTGTTTTGGCATTATTCAGTATCTTTAAAAAGAATTGAAATATCCAGTTCTTTATCTTTAAAGACTCATTTCTACATTGGAAGAATTTTTTTTGGAATACAACCTTTTGATAAGTGGGAGTGCATAAGTGACATTGTAACGACTAGGTTCCATCGTTATAGAAATACCAATGAGGGAAAAATCGGGACCGGAAAAACTTTTTTAAAGTACTAGGATTTTCTCAACCTTGTCAAAATTTTGCGGAAATTAGAGTCATCAAGGTGTAGAGAAATCTTTTAGAAATCGTGCGGAGTAAATATGAATTAGATTACTTGAATAGATATATAACTCGTTAAGGAATTTGTACGACTTTACGAAATTGAATTTTGAGAAATAGATCCCGCGAATCGATCTAAGCATTAAGGGCCTTTTCAGAGCATAGTGGGTTAAGAATGTGTTGTAAAAAGGGGGAATTTAAAAGGTTCTACACTGATTTGTGTCGTTGAAGTGCGAAGTGTGCCACTGCAGCGACACCACTAAAACTGACGAAACAGACCTTAAAATCGTAGTTTTAATTGGGGGCTCACTATTTTGAAAATGCCATTGCTCTAGGATTTTATTCTTTCGTAGGGACGCAACTAGAGAGGTATGTGTGTTTCTATAGCGGGATGAACGTGAGTTAGTCGTTATTTAAACTCCTAAGTGGCCTTATTTGACACAATTCAACTGTTAGAGCTGAGGAATGACCCCTGGGCTATTTCAAATCATTTTCCACCAATATTGAGTCTAACGGTAAGATTTTGTAACAACCCAAAAATGACTATGCTAATTATGCCTAAACGTACCTAGAATGCCTAGATTAGACAGGGTCCACAAGGGTTGATGCACATGGAACCAGATTTCAGAACCTATGCACCAGCCAAGCCAACTAACTTGGTGAGTTAGTTGAGCTAGTCAAGGTTGGGTCCAGCCATGTAGGGCACCTGAATATTAGGATTCCGCCGGATGAGTCTTAACCGTACTTGAAAGGGGTAGTCTTAAGTTTGGAGGGTCTAGGGGTAAAATGGTCTTTTACAGAAGAGGGGTAATATTGTAATTACAATAAGATATCAATTTATTAATTAATTAATATAAAAAGGAGGATAATTTGTGTAGGGTTGGCAGAATTTGACCCTTTTCACAAGTTAAGCTTCACCTGGGTTCGATCCTTGGTGGAAGTAATGTTAAATAAAATTAATTTATATTAATTATCTGATTTATGTAAGGGCATTATTAGTGATTTCACCTAAGACTTTAAAAAAAATCAGATTTATAATAGTAAATGGCAAGGAGTCCTAGTCTGACTAAGTCTTTAACTAAATCTCCTACTCCTACACTTACTCCTATCTCTCTCCACTCTCTTTCTCACGCTTATTTACCCTCAATCTGAGTTTCATTAACAGTAAAAAGAACAAAATAAAAATTTCATCACTCTTGAAGAACTTGAACGCTATAACTCAAAAGAAAAACTAAAGTAAAAATTAAAAGCAAAAAAAAAACATTGCTCTTGACGGGTTGTGCATGAAGTATGGTGGTGGGGCTTTGGTGTCATGGAGTGGGCTGCCATTGGAGAATATTTGTAGGGTGTTGATCGACAAAAGTTATGAGTTTTTCTTCCTCTTGGTCCCTTTCCCAAGAGACCCCTAGGATTCAGTCGAATTCTAATCCAAAAACTACGAATGTTCCCTGTTCCATGTCCCTGTCACTAGCTCCCATCGAATTTTGTAGGTGGGGTATGTTTTATTTGTAGAATTTAGGGATTTGATGTGTTTTTGTGATGATTATGTTCATTTATGTATGTTCGGATTTATGTGAGTAATAAGCATGCTTTCCGAAACTATGTGTTAAACGTGTGTGTGCATTGTGTATGCCGTGACCTTGGTCACTGGTTGAAGTGTGTAATATGCATGTAAAATTCTTGTGTTTTGTATGCAATTAATTGAAAAAAATCGTGATGTTCATAAATGTTGTAATTTTGCTGAATTGAGTGAAAACCCTTGATAACACGTAACCACGAAAATGCACAAATTAAATGTACGAAATATCCAATGAATTATCAAAAAATCTAACGTATAAAATGTTGAGAAAATGGACTGGAAAGCGTGTTTCAATTTCCATATTTGCTGGAAATTTGGTTTTGGCTAAGTTACTTGAAGAATTGGAGATTTATTTTTTTTAAAAAAAATAAGTGAGGTCATAAAGAT
Source organism: Solanum chilense (assembly GCA_032847665.1). NCBI lineage: Eukaryota > Viridiplantae > Streptophyta > Magnoliopsida > Solanales > Solanaceae > Solanum > Solanum chilense. The sequence goes on along the minus strand of CM064963.1, from coordinate 67,559,118 downwards.
TGAACCCAAGACTTCACTATATGAAGGCTGCTGAAAAATTTAATATTCAAAGTAAGGTGAGGGGGATTCAAATTGGGGTAAGGCTGGTGAATAACAAGAAAAAAAGGGAAGACAAATAAAATGAGTTGTGTGGGGATTGAACCCACAACCTGTCAAATAGATAAGGAACTTAGGATAAAAATTAAATAAAAGAAAAATGAGGTTGTGTGGGATCGATCCCCCATATTCTCGGTCTAAATTGAAGAATTAATGAAAGAAAGAAAATAAAAGGGATGCGGGCGTGGGGATTTTTTCTTGAGTCTCCAAGCAGTGATCTTTAAGACAATGATGAAAATAAAGAAAGGAAGTGTAGGTGTGGGGATTAGATCTCGGGCCCCCAAGATGAGAATTCTAAATCAAGAATTTATTAAAAAAACTAAGTGTTATACAAGGTATTCGAAATCAAGTACCTTTTCCCAAATTCCGTATTGACACATAAGTCATACGTGATTAAATATTTAATGAATGCTGCCTATTGGAATTGAAATTGAGACCTTGGCATACTTACAAGATGCATAAGTCTTGTACCATATAATTTTTGGTAAGTATAAGTTACTTAGACGAATTATAAATGAAGCATCATGGCTTGTACTTATGGGTTCATAAGTCCAGCATATGTTAAAAGTAAGTGAACCTAAGATGTATGTGATGAATTGATGTGATCCCAAGAGGGTTATGTAAGGGCGTGAAACACACTAAAAGGCCACGTGCATTGGCATATAATGAAATGAACATTCACGTAAAAGGGGTGAGTAATTATGGTGAGCTAATATGCTAAAGTTAATGAATGTGGTGACAACGTGATAAGAGGCTAACGTGAAAGATGAGATCAAACTTAGTTGATCCTAAGTAAGTGTTACCAATAACGTACTCACCTATGAGAGTGTAAACTTAATGAGGAGACCAGTCAAACACTCTAATGAAATTATTGAGATTAATACACACTTAATACTAATGATGAGATGAGAAATCATCTAACGAACAATGATGCCCTCATCCTAGAAGCCATCTTCTATGATGTATGGGATGAATATAATGGAACTTTATACGGAGCACCGATAGGCTAGCTATGAGTAGTGATTCCTTCCTTTGGATAGGTAGAGGTTCATATAAATCTCATGAGATGACACTGTCCATTTAGACATGTATGGGTCTCCTTATATCTCCTAGTCTCTGAACCTATGCAACCAACATAGGGATCTAGCAGGGTTCAATCCCCTATATATGCTACTATATTTTGGTTTCACCTTGGCCCGTGATTCTGCCTCTTTTTGGTGTGGGGTAGACACTGGATTTCATGGAGCTCACATGATCTATGTCGATTAAAGTTATAATTTACAAAGAAAGAATGACGCCAGCCTCAATAATGCACAAAATGAAATGAATGTTACCAAAGGTGTTTGGTTAGGATAATCAAGAGGTGAACTAGACTAAAGTAATGACACTAGGTCATTCTTGGTCATAACACAGTGAACCCGATGAGAGTCTCCAACTACATGAAGGAAACAAATGAAAATGAAGTATGCATGAATTAATAAAGTGGACTCTGTGTTTGCTAAAGAAGGCTCCCTAGTTGAGGTCCCGTATGTTTAGCCATCTTTTTGGGAAGTCCAAATGTTTAGTCCATGATTCTACGGTCTCATGGCATATAAATCAATGATATGTGATATATTACGTGCTATATGATATATGTTATGTGCTTTGTGCAATATAAAAAGAATAATGATGCATGTTACTCTTAGAGCATGACTTTCCTATACCGATTCGGCAAGTCCAACTAACTGGCTTTCCATAACTCAAATTGTTAGGAGAGAGATTTCCTTAATCATTCATATCCTTGGTGTGTACTTTCATGCACCCATACTTAGTACAAGTGTGTACTAATCCCATACAATACTTTACTTTTAGGTGCAGGTGCCGGTGGATTCTAGAGCTTACGAGACTAAGTTGAAGCTATCCGGATGTGGAGCATTTATCCGGACTTGGTATGCCCTCATATTTTGGAGGATGATTATCTTTTATATTCCAGATTAGATGTAGGCATGAGCTAGTGGAGAGTGTTACACTGTAATTTCTTTCTTACTTATTTCAGAAGTTGTATTAATGCCATTTTGGTAACTTTATATTTATAAAGTTATGAACTATTTCCTCCATTTGACTATCTCATTATTAGATGGTTGTGGTGAACTGATGTGATGTATTCCAATTCTTACTTCAAAGCAAATGAATGTTTTAAATTTTCTGCTAAAATTAACCTATACAATGTAATGATGACATATTTAGGCTTGTCCGCGACCTCTGAGAGGTCAACGACGCCGGTTTAAACTAGGGTCTAGACCCCGGTCATGACAAACGTGGGATTAGAGAATTAGGTTATGTTTCAAGAATAATAAGTTCACATCAACCACATGGAGTAGTTTCTAACTTATTGTAGTGAAGTGCACCACTATCATGGATTAGAGACTGCATGATGCGTAGGAAAATTTCTCTTCGTCTGATCTTTTCGTGCTTTCCTTAATGTATGATTTTTTTATGTTATAAGATTATCTAACATATTATGTTTTCATACAATGAACACAAGGGGAAATGCTGGCCGGGTATGAGTAGGAGCAGCTGCTGGGGACGACCAAGTTCAACCCAGGCTCGAACTACAGGAGTGGCCATGCCTGTTGACCCAACTGGGTTGACTGATGCTGAGGTGCGGACAACTTTGGCACAGATGGATCAATCCATCACTGTGCATGATCAAGTTATGACGGCCTAGGCCAATAAACAGGAGGCCCAATGAGAGAACCTACTAGCCCACAACATGGCAAAAATGTTGCGTGATTTTACGAGGATGAATCCTTCAATCTTTACAAGATTTAGGAATGCTGAGGATCCTCAAGAGTTCATGTAGGAGGTCCAGAAGATTTTGGTGGCAATGGGGGACACAAATATTGAGAGAGCTGAGCTGGACTTGTACTAGCTGAAGGATGTTGCACATTCTTGGTGCAAGATATGGAAGAATAGCAGGGCGTTGGGCAAAGGTTCTATCACGTGGGAGCTGTTTAAGACAACCTTTATGGAGAGGTTCTTCTCCAGAGAGATTAGAGATCTAAGGTGGAGGAGTTTATAAACCTTAGGCAGGGCTTGATGACTGTTAGGGAGTATTCCCTGAAATTTGTTAAATTGTCCAAGTATGCCATTTCTCTTGTGTTGAACAACAAGGACGAGATGAGCAGGTTCCTTACATGACTCTCGGAGGAATTGGAGGAGGAGTGTCGGGATGCGATGCTCCATGATAGCATGGACTAGTCCAGGCTGATGGTGCATGTCCAGCAGGGTTAGGATAGCAGGAAGAAGAGGAGAGACTGTGTGGTAAGGAGGCCTAACCCTTCGGAACAGAGAGGTTCCAGCAGAGGTTCTGGTAGGAGCACTTTTGGAGTTCGTGATCAACCCAAATTTAAGAAGACGCATAAGAGTTTAGTGAACTCTAACTGTCAAAAGAGTGCAGCACCCAGAATAGGCAGACCCGTGCCCAAGAAGGGCAATGGAGGATATGTGCAACTTCTTAGAAAGGAATGTGGCAAGTGTGGCCGTATTCACAGTGGAGAGGGCAGACTAGGCACACATTCCTGCTTTGGTTGCGGAAAGAGATGAAGCGTGGTCAGGGACTGTCTACAGAATAGGGTTTAGGCTTGAGGTAATTCTCAGCCTATTCCTAATCCCCAGAATGCTACTCCAGCCGAGCCTCTTAAGAGGAACAAATTTTACACCTTGAAGGGCAGGGAGGAGCAGGCGAAGTCTGCTAATGTGGTCACAGGTATGACAACAGTTTTCTCAACCTTTGTTTATGCTTTACTTGATCTAGGGTGTACGCTTTATTTTGTGACTCCCTTGCTTGGTCTTACTTTTGAAACACTTCCTCAGTTTTTGCATGATCCTATCATAGTTAGTACTCCCTTAGGAGAAAATATGAGAGTTGATAGGGTACATAAAGACTCCGAATTGTTGTATGTGGTAAGACTATGTGTGCAGACCTTGTTGAGTTACCCATGAATGGCTTTGATATTATACTTGGTATGGAATGGCTCCATAAATATTATGCTTTCGTGGATTGCCGTTGTAGGGTTGTGAGATTCTGTTTCCCTAATGAAGTAGAGCTGGTCTGGGAGGGGTACAATTCGAGTCATTCAACTCCCTTGATTTGGAATCTAAAAGCTAATAAAATGATGTAAAAGGGATCAGTTGCAATCTTGTGAGTGTCAATGATCTAGATCATGACATTTCTTCCATAGAATCTGTGCCTGTAGTGATTGAGTTCTAAGATGTTTTCCCCGATGATTTGCCTGGAGTTCCTCCCCCTCGAGATATTGATTTTGGTATCAACCTAGATCACGATACCAAACCAATTTCAATTCCTCCCTACAGAATGGCTCCAACTGAACACAAATATTTGGTGAAGTATGTAAACAAACTAGACATACTGGGATTGCGGTGGATGGGCTCTACTAGTGGGGGTGTTTCTGTTCATCCTAGATCTGAATTATCCTTGGTAGTTGAAGTCAAGAAGGTTCAACATCTTCATCCTGTGTTGATGGAGTTTAAGGACTCAGTGCTGATGAAGATGAATGAGTCCTTTACCTTGGGAGGTGATGACATACTTAGGTACCAGGACAGGCTGTGTGTACTACACGTGGATGATTGGTGGACCAAGATTGTTGTAGAGACCCATGGTTCGAGATATTCTATATATCAAGGTTCCACCAAGATGTATCATGACCTCAAGCAGATCTATTGGTGGGATGACATGAAGAAGGAAATTGCTGAGTAAGTGGCCAAGTTTACTAATTGTCAGCATGTTAAGACGAAGCACCTTAAGCCTGGTGGTCTCACTCAGAGGTTCCAGCTTGGAAGTGGGAGGCCATTAACATGGACTTCGTGGTTTGTCTTCCGACGACTACCAGACAACATCACTCCATATGGGTTATTGTAGACAGAATGACTAAGTCTTCCCACTTTATCTCTATGAAGTCTACTTACATAGCCGAGGTTTATGAGAGACTCTACCATTGTGAGATAGTGAGGTGGTATGGGATTCCCTTGTCTATCATTTTGGATAGGGGAGCTCAGTTTACTTCGCATTTCAGTAGATTCTTCCAGAAGAGCTTAGGCATGCATGTAAAGCTCAGTACTGCCTTCCATCCTCAGACAGATGGGCAGGTAGAGCGCACCATTCAGAAATTGGAGGACATGTTGAAGGCGTATGTGATCGACTTCTGAGTTAATTGTGACGACCATCTGCCATGCATAGAGTTCTCTTATAATAACAACTATGACTTCAACTTTGGGATGGCACCGTTTGAGGAAATGTATGAAGGAGGTGTAAGTCTCAAGTTGAGTGGATCGAGATTAAAGAGTCTTGCATTTTGGGTCCATAGATCATTCATGAGGCCTTAGAGAAGGTCAGGGTGATTAGGTTGACTACTGCTTACAGTCAGCATAAGTCTTACGCAGATAACAGGAAGCGGACCTTAGAGTTTGATGTTGGTGACATGTATACTTAAAGATATCACCCATGAAGGGACTGATGAGGTTTGGCAGGAAGAGAAGTGAGTCCGAGGTACGTTGGGCCATACGAGATTCTACAGCGTGTGGGTGAGGTGGCCTATAAGTTGGCGTTACCTACGGAGCTAACTTTTGTTCATCCAGTCTTTCATGTCTCTATGTTAAAGAAGTGACTTGATGATCCAACATTGATTCTGCCTGTAGAAGGTTTGGAGGTTGATGAAGAATTGTCCTATGAGGAGGTTCCTATTGAGATTTTAGACTGGCAGGTAAAGCGGCTGAGAAACGAGGAGGTTACCGGAAGGTAAAATGGCTGAGAAACAAGGAGGTTGCCACAGTGAAGGTATTGTGGAGGAACCATATTGTTAAAGGATCTACGTAGGATGCTGAGACCGATATGAGATCCCGCTATCCTCATCTTTTCAGCTCTTGAGGTTAGACTTCCTACTCTTAAATCTAAGTTTCCTTGCCTTCTATATTCTTTGTTTAGTTTGCTTGACTGGGTAAATTACTTATATTATGATACGACCGACATTGTGCTAAATAATTAGATGTGTCATTCATCGACAAATATTCCTAAGGGGGGATAATTTAACAACCTGAAAATGACTATACTATGTAATACCTAAACATACCTAGAATGCCTACATTAGATCGGGTCCACACGGCTTGATGCGCATTGAACCAGACTTCAGAACCTATGCACCATCCAAGACAACTAACTTTGTGAGTTAGTTGAGCTAGGTAAGGTTGGGTCCAGCCAAGTAAGGCACCAGAATATTAAGATTCACCCGGATGAGTCTTAATCGGACTTGAAAGGGGTAATCTTAAGTTTGGAGGGTCTTGGGATAAAATGGCTTTTTCCTACCTAGGGTAGTATTTTAATTACTTTAATTAATAAATTAATTAATATAAATAGTTTGACAGTTCGGGTGGGGTTTGTCGAATTTGACCCTTTTCAAAAATTAAGCTTCACCCAGGTTCGATCCTTGGTGGAAGCAATGTTAAATATAATTAGTTATATTGATTATCTGGTTTAAGTGAGGGCATGATTATTCATTTCACCTAAGCCTTTAAAAAATCTGATTTTTAATACTAAATGGCAAGGAGTCCTAGTTTGAGTAAGTCTTCAACTAAAACTCCTCCTACGCTTACTCCCATCTCTCTCCACTCTCTTTCTCATGCTTATTTGCTCTCATTATTACATTTATTATCAGTAAAAATAACAAAACCAAAAGTTCATCACTCTTTAAGAACTTTAACGCTAAAACTCAAAAGAAAAACTAAACTTAAAATGAAAAAAAGAAGAAAACATTTTTCTTGACGGGTTGTGCTTGAAGTTTGGTGGTGAGGCTTTAGTGTCGTGGAGTGGGATGCCATTGGAGAAGATTTTGAGGGTGTTTATTGACAAAAGTTATGGGTTTTTCTTCCTCTTGGCCCCTTTCCCAAGAGATCCCAAGGATTCAGTCGAATTCTAATACGAAAAGTAGGAATGTTCCTCGTTGCATGTCCTTGTAACTAGCTCCCATCGAATTTTGAAGGCTGGGTATGTTTTGCTTATAGAATTTAGGGGTGTGATGTGTTTTCATGATGATTTTGTTCATTTATTTATATTCTGATTTGTATGAGTAATAAGCATGCTTTCCGAAACTAAGTCTTAAACGTGTGTGTGCATTGTGTATGCCGTGACCTTGGTCACTGGTTGAAGTGTGCAATATGCATGTTAAATTCTTGTGTTTTGTATGCAATTACTTGAAGTAAATCGTGATGTTCAAAAGTCGTGTCATGTTGCTGAATTGAGTGAAAACCCTTGATCAAACTTAACAATGAAAATGCACAAAATAAACGTAGGAAATGTCCAATGAATTGCAAAAAATCTAATGTATAAAATATTTAGAAATGGACTGGAAAGCGTCGTCAAATTTCTAGATTTGCTGGAAATTTTGTTTCGGCTAAGTTACTTGAAGAATTGGAGAATTAATTTTTCTTAAAAAGTAAGGTCATCAAGGATTGAACCCGAGATTTCACTATATGAAGGCTGCTAAAAAATTTAATATTTAAAGTAATGTGAGGGGGACCTGAAAAGGGGTAAGGTTGGTGAAGAAACAAGAAAAAAGGGAAGATAAATGTAATAAGGCGTTTGGGGATCAAACCTACAACCTCTCGAATAGATAGGGAAGTTAGAAGAAAAATTAAATAAAAGAAAAATTAGGTTGTGGGGGATCGATCCCACACTCTCTCAGTCTAAACGGAAGAAATAAGGAAAAAAAGAAAATAAAAGGGATGCGGGCGTGGGGATTTGATCTTGGTCTCCAAGCCGAGATGTTTATGACAAAGTGAAGAAAAGTAAGAAAGGAAGTGTAGGTGTGGGGATTTGATCTCGGGCCCCCAAGTCTAGAATTCTAAATCAAGAATTTATAAAAAAAACTGTGTTATACAGGGATTCGAAATTGGGTTCCTTTGCCCAAATTCCGTATTGACACAGAAGTCTTATGTTATTAAATATTGAATGAATGCTGACTATAGGAATCGAAATTGAGACCTTGACATACTTACAATATGCATAACTCTTGTACCATATAATCTTGGGTAAGGATAAGTCACTTAGACGAATAATGAATCAAGCCTAATGGCTTGTACGTATGGGTTTATAAGTCCAACGTACGTTAAATGTAAGTTAACCTAAGATGTATGTGATGAATTGATGTGATCCTAGGAGGGTTAAGTAAGGGTGTGAAACACACTAAAAGGCCAAGTGCATTGGCATATATTGAAATGAACATTCACGTGAAAAGGGTGAGTAATTATGATGAGCTAATACGCTAAAGTTAATGAATGTGGTAACAACATGATAAAAGGCTAATGTTAAAAATGAGATCAATCTCAGATGAACCTAACTAAGTTTTACCAATAACGTACTCACCTATGAGAGTGTAAAGTTAAAGAGGAGACCAGTATCTAAGAAACACTCTAATGAAAGTATTGAGATTAATATACAATTACTACTAATGATGAGATGAGAAATCATCTAACGAACAATGATGCCCTTATGCTAGAAGATTGCTTCTATGATGTGTGAGATGAATGTAATGGAACTTTCTATGGAGCAACGATACGCTAGCAATGAGTCGTGATTCCTTCTTCCAGGTAGGAAGAGGTTCGTGTAAATCTCATGAGATGAGACTGTCCGTTTAGGCGGGTATGGGTCTTCTATATCTCCTAGACTTTGAATTTATACAGCCAACATAGGGATCTAGCAGGGTTCAATCCCCTAAATACACTATCATGTTTTGGTTTCAACTTGGCCGGTGTCCACCTCTTTTCGGTGTGGGGTAGACACTGTATTACATGGAGCTCACATGATCTTTGTCGGTTAAAGTTAAAGTTCCCAAAGAAAGAATGAGGCCATTCTTAGTAATGCACAAATTAAAATGAATGACACCAAAGGTGTTTTGTTAGGATAATCAAGAGGTAGATACTAGGTCGTTCTTAGTTATTGCACAGTGAACCTGATAAGAGTCTTAAACTACATCCTAGGTACAACTGGTGCTTGCACCAGCCTATGAATGTATGAAACAAATGAAAATGAAGTATGCATGAATTAACGAAGTAGACTCCGTGATTGCTAAAGAAGGCTCCCTAGCTCCCTAGTGGAAGTCTCATATGTAGAGCCCTCATTTTCGGAAGTCCTAATGTTAAGTCCATGATTCCAAGGTATCATGGAATATGAACGAATGGCATTTTATATATGTATGTGCTATATGAAATATGTTATGTGCTGTGTGTAATATGAAAATTATGATGATGCATGTTACTCTCGTAGCATGACTTTCCTATACCGATTTGGCGAGTCCAACTAACGGGGCTTTCCATAGCTCATATCATTAGGAGAGAGCTTTCCTTAATCATGTATGTCCTTGGTATGTACTTACATAAACCCATACATAGAACAAGTGTTTACTACTCCCATACAATACTTACTCTTAGGTGCAGGTGCAGGTGAACTTTAGAACTTATGAGACTACGTTGAAGCTATCCGGACGTGGAGCATTCATCCGGATTTGTTAGACCCTCATATTTTTGAGGATGCTTATCTTTTACATTCTAGCTTATACGTATGCATGAATTAGTGGAGAGTGTTCCACTAGCGTTTCTTTCTTACTTATTTCAGCCATTGTATTTGTGCAATTTTGGCAACTTTATATTTATAAAGTTTTGAACTATTTCCGTCGTTTGAATATCTCATTATTGATGGTTGTGGTGAACTGATGTGATATATTTCATTTTTACTACAAAGTGTATGTATACTTCAAAGCAAACAAATTTTTTAATTTTCCGCTAAAATTAACATGTACGATGTAATGATGTCGTGTGTAGGCTTGCTACGACCTCTGAGAGGTCAACGACGCCGGTTTCGACTAGGGTTTAGACCCCGGTCTTGCCAGCTTTTCACTCCCTTAATTCACTTTGCAATTCGTAAAATCTAATAGAATGGGTCAATATTGACGGTGTGGGTTTCTTGATGGATTCTAAGGTGTAATTTAACCATAAATTGACAAGTTAGGATCATGGTTTGGTCTAGGGTTCATAAAATTTGTAGTAATTCGGGTAATTTAATGATTTTCTATTAATACTTGTGTATTATTGATTAACTGTAGGACCAAGAACAAGTTAAAAAATTCCGAAAGGGAAGGATCAAGTCTCTTTGGGTTCATGCTTATTTTGAGGTAGGTTATGTTTGTGATTTCATGATCTTATGATTTATGCATGTTCTTGATTCATTTTGATACTTGTATTTACCTGAACGTTGCAATGGTGATCACACTTGTTATAAGTTAGATAGATGACTGATGTAGCCATGAAATTATGATGTTAATGTATAATCTTAATGTCATGACTCGAGTCTACACCCTGGACGTGGCCGGCACCCAAAGACCATTGGTGGTCCCCAAGTGAACCCTCATCGTGGCTAACTACAAGTAGAAGACTAAGTTAAGCATGCAGAAGCTTAAAATAGAATGAAATTTATCATACTTAAATACGAACTTTAAGTCCAAAAAATACCTCTATAATAAAATATATAAATGTCCCCATAATAAAATAAATGAAGACTTCTAAAACTCTATTGTCTATATATGAAGTCTCTAAATGATACTGATGGAAATCAGAACAAGACCCAAGAAAATTTAATCCCTTAGAAGCAATGAGAATCACCATAGCTAACTCTAACTCCATGTGATATTAACAAGCTCTTGTTGATGATCCTGAATAACTGGATCGGCATCATCAAATGATGCATGCCAAATGACTCAGTACGTGGAAGTACAAGCATGTGCGGGGAATTCTAAAGCATAAACCATGGGCTTGAACTTGATAAAAAGGAAACATACTGATATTTTTTCAACTCAACTCAAATCAAGAATATGATACTAAACACAAAGATATGATACTTGACTCCATGAAGCATAGCTTAACTCAAGATACTCAACCTAAGGTACTCAACTTAAAATATCCAACTCTTGATACTTAACTAATCTCATTTCGATATAATGAAGTTTAAAACATGTGCAATTTAAAAAAAGCTATATAAAAACATGACGTGAACTCGGTTATACAAATTAACTCTTAAATGTATACTAAAACAGACAACTATAATTTAAGAGCTATAGTGATGATACATCACTTTACCTCACGCTGCCAAGGACAATCTTATACATGTCCATCAGTATAGGACATAACTTAATTTAGTGGAACACCTAGTATATTGTGAAAAGGATTCATCTAAGAATGAATCTTTTCATCCAATGGTGGCATCATGGTTTTATGAAGACATGATTTATCTGAAATCATGCTCACCCCTAGTTCGGTACACAATACTACTCCAAAAAATATACTAGATGTTTTTTTTTGAAAACATACTTCTTCAATGATTTGAGATAATTACTCAAAACTACCCTATTAAAGAGGTAAATGCTCTTGAAAACTCTTTCATAAAACCTATTAAAATCATATTTTAATATGATTATTGATGACTTGGGAAGTCATAGTGCATAAATATTGGTGGTATATATAGATACCATACTTCTTAAACATTGGTGACATACTCGATTGTCATACTAATAATGTTTTATAAACTCTTTCTCAAACACACCTTTTTTATTAAAAGAGATAGTACTGGAATTTCTCAAAACTCTTTTCGAAATCTAAGTTTCGTTTCATCTTAAATGTGAAACATTTACTCTTGGGATTACTGAGTACCCATATATCATTTTTTTAAAAATGAACTTTACTTTTAGTCTTTACTTATGTTCAATGATTAAGTCATAAAACAAAGTTAAAACATTTGTAAAAGACATTTTAAATATGGTTTATGTCGAATTATGGACGTGTAAAACTCAACACAAGGTTTTCAATAACAATATATATAAGTCAATTCTTAAGACATAGAACATGAATATAGAACTCCCCCGAAAGGTACTCAACTGATGGAGTTCATGCGGAAGTTATATACATGAACAACTCGACTCCAAGGGATACATAACTACATGGAACTAATGAGTACAACTCTTCTCATTCAATTATTACTTCCTCCAATCTTAGCTCAAATCAATAATCTATCTCAAAAGGTTCATAATTGAACTCAAAAGTTTTCTTGAACTCTACTCTTAACACTCTCTTGAATGTGAATTAGGAATTCAAGAGTTATGGTTCATGATTTAAAGGATCTCATGATGAAAAAAGCATACAGATGAATAGTTTTTCCTCATCCTTCTACTTACATACTCGAGCCTTGGAAAAAATTACTAGAAGTTTTAGAAGACTCATCAACATGATTCAAAAGGACTTTCTTAGAACGTTTAAAAGAATTCTCAAATCTTATTTCTGAACTCTACCTTGAATTTGAATTATGAATTCAAGGTTATGATCATGTTAGTAATGATTTTACATAGAATGAAAAAGTTTCTTGTAGAATGTTCGATAAGAACTTGAACAAAAACCTTGAAACCCTAGCTTGAAGGTAAATAATCAAGTAAATCTTTCTTGATATTCTTGAATTAGATTCTTGAAATCTCTATGACTAAGAATTATGAATTTCATTAGTAAGATGAAAAATTTGATTGTTTTGAACCTTTTATTAGTTAAGAAATTTTTTTTATGGTTTTCTTGTAGGTAAAAAAACAAAAAAACACTTTTTAATGTTTTTTTGTTGGCTAATTCATAACAACATTGTATATGATACTAAAATAGTTATAACTTTTTACTCAGAAATAGGATGATGCAACAATTAGTGGCATTGCAAAATAGATTCAATTACCTTTAATTGGATAGGTTATGACTCACGTAACTCTTAGTATTTTAATTTATATGGCTGTTTAAAGTTTACCCTAGTAGAATCTTACATCAAAACTCAATGACACTCAAGAATACTTATCAAGAACTCATAAAAAACATAAATCCTTAAATTTCAAGAACTAAATTATACTGAATAAATAATGATTGGCGTGTGGGTAAGCAAACCAAAACACCATGGAATCTTACATACCTCTTGGGGATTAGACCCATGGTGATATTCCGCAACAAGACACAAGAATCTCGACGAACGCTTGATCCTCTCCTCATTTGTCCTCTTTTCTCTTCTCTTCTCTTCTCTTCTTTTCTCTTCTTGGACCCTCAAATAGGCCTATATTAGGTTTATAAAACTAAATCTATAATTAGTAGAACCCTAAAATAATACTGAAGACGAATTACATATGAATGGGTAAGGAAAGGACCAAAATAACCCTCACTATTTTTGGTTAACTTTTCTTATCAGGACCACCTATCTTCAAAAGATCATATCTTACTCATCCAAACTTGAAATTTAGAAACTTGGTGGATTTGGAAAGATAATTTAGAGATCTTTCCTATGGTATCTTATAGAACACCTAAATCATCCTGGGGCAGGAGTTATGGTTGTTTGAAGTTGACCCAAAACCCATACTTAGATTAACTCTCCAAATTCCAGATTTGTGTTATGTCCAATTTAATTATTTTTGGAACTCAAGGTGCTACATCTAGTGAACTGACGTTAATACTTATGAATTTTTTAGTTTCTTGGTGAAATTCTCACTCACTATGACTAACAACTCAAGTCTTAATTCGAAAAAATTTATGGGGTGTTACACTTAATTATGTACTTATGATTGTAATTGTGTTGTGTGCACGGGGATAATATTTCCATGTTCGGCAAGCTATCTGGGATCAATTTTAACATTCTTGCATAAATTTGGATCGGGTTGACACATTTCAAAATTCTTTGGGATTGGATTTCCATGTTCTGACAAGCTAATTTGTTTTATTTGGGTTCATGAGAAGACCAATAATATGTTAAGAATGTGAAATATGATGTCGATTTGTTATGTTGATAATGTTGTATATGTCGATATATATATATATATATATGTATGTATATATATATATAAAATTATAATTATACTATTGTTTGACTTGCTTTTTTTGAACTAGTGGAATAGCTCTGTGATCCTACAATATACTGTTGTAGTGTACTGATTCTTCAAGCGACTATTGATAGACCTCACTTAGGAGACTAGAGATTATCTCATTGACTTCAAGAGTGTGTGTGTATATATATATATATATATATATATATATATAATTATACTATTGTTTAACTTGCTTTTTTTGAACTAGTGGAATAGCCGTGTGATCCTACAATATACTGTTGTTGCGTACTGATTCTTCAAGAGACTATTGATAGACCTCACTTAGGAGACTAGATATTATCTCATTGACTTCAAGAGATATCCACATCTTCAGGTCTGTCTTGGCGTTCTGCTTCGTCTATGTCCATCATTTCCGGACTTTGACCTTTTCTTTAGTTAGTTGAATAGTACAATAGTCTTTTTTTGTTTATACTTGGCTTTTGTTTAATAGTTTTGGTACATTATATTTGAGATCTTAGGTTTATCTTCCACAAATTTGTTGTTAGATATTTTATTTAGTAATGGGACTTTCTTTTAGTCATTTCACTTACTTCCATAACTTAAGTGCTTTAGTTTTAGAATAATTTCATTAGTTGGATAGTAGTAGTTGTTTCCCCACTGGCTCGTATATGTGGATATCAATCATAAATGACTTTTGAGTAGTGAGAAGTTGGTATTAGAGCCTAGGTTTGCTGATCTCGACGTACTGAAACTAGGCAAAAAGAGTCACGCTGAACAGTATGGGGACACCTTTACTTTTCTTTGAGAGTCTATAGGACTTCAAGAAATCTCTATTTTTCTCTTGTCTCATTAGTGCTATGACTGGATTGCAATTGGTATCTATCGATTCAAATTGATATCTAACTCTTTTCACGCTTTTGTCTGCATATGTTTAATAATCGATATAACGATGTTAGGCTCGTAGTTCCCATAAATTCTCCAATTCAGGAACCAGTAATGAGAGGTCATGATCAAGGCAGAGGTTGAGGAAGATCTAGGGGAATAGGTCATGGGAGAATTGTGCCTTCTGTGGGTGAGGTGCCCATTGATAATGTTCCGGTGAATGATAAACCTCTTACACATAATGAATAAATATAAGAGGAAGTTGAGATTGAGCATGTTGAGGAGATTAAACAAGAGGAAGGAGATCAGGCTAACGATGCAACAATACCTCCGATCGATCCAGTGTTAGATCAACATATTATGTCATTTTTGAAAGGGCTGGCAAGTCCAAGAATGCTTCCACCAACTCAAGCCCCTACTAACCCTCCGATAGCTAGGAATGTGCCCAAGATGGGTATTCCATTATCCATCATATTCGATAGGGGTGCACAATTCACATCTAGGTTTTGGAGGTCATTCCAAAAAAGTTTGGGTACCAAGTGAAGCTAATAACCTCCTTTTATCCCAACGAATGGCAAGCGTAGCGCACGATTCAAACTCTTGAAGATATGATTAGAGCTTGTCTAATTTGTTTCAAGCAAAACTCGAATATACACTTTCCATTTGTGGAGTTCTCATATTATAATATTTACCATTCAACTATATCTATGGCTCATTTCAAAAACATGTATGGTAAGAGATGTAGATCTCCAATGGAATGCTATGAAGTGGGCGAGTCTTCACTCTTGGGTCCCCAATTGATTTATAAGAAATTTGGAGAAATTTCATATGATAAGGAACTAGTTGAAAATAGCCTATTGCAAGAATAAGTCTAAGGCCAACCATAGGAGAAGGGATTTAGAATTTGAAGAGGGGGATAAAGGATATCTAAAAATTTCACCTATGAAGGGAGTAATGAGATTTTGCAAGAGAGGGAAGTTGAGTTCACGTTATGTGGGTCCTTATGAAATTTTGCAAAGAGTTGGCAAGGATGCATACGACTTGACATTACCTTGTGAATTTTGCTTCGATTCATTCGGTGCTCCATGTCTATAAGCTTAAAACGTGCATCGGTGATCCCGATTCTATTCTTTCTATTGAGTGTATAGGAGTAGAAGAGAACCTCTCCTATGAGGAAGTTCCGGCTGAAATCCTTTATAGACAAGTAAATAATTTGAGGAATAAGGAGGTGGATTCCGTAAGGTTCTATGGAGCAACAAGGGAGATCGAGGCCGATATGAAAGTTCCATTACCCTTGTCTCTTTGATCATTAAGGTTAGTTGTTCCTATTAATAATGAGAATAAATAGTTAATTCAATTGACTTGTTGTGAAAAGATATTCATATTTATGATGAAGGTTTTTGCTAAAATGAAGTTTCATGCGAAAATGTTCTTTTGCTTGTTTTTGTACCCATTGCGTATTTGATATGTTATTGCTTTTATGAAATGATATTATGCATGGTGATAGGTTGAATTTTTGGAATAATTGACTCGTTAATGATATTATGAGCCCATGCTGTTGCGAGAAGGAAATTCCTCATGTTGTGATGAGAGCTATTATTGTTGTAAATGATATTTTGAGATACTTTGTGTAAATGTTATGTTGATAGGAATTGAGTTTGTCACGACCCAAATCGGGGCCGCGACTGGCACCCACATTTACCCTCCTATGTGAGCGAACCAACCAATCTAACCTTACCATTTCAATGTATAACAACAGAAAATAATGCGGAAGACTTAACTCATTAATAAAATCTAATCCAATAACCACTAAAATTCAACATGTATTATTCCCCAAAAATCTGGAAGTCATCATCACAAGAACATCTATGATCAAATTACTAAACTAAAAATGTCTAAGAAGCTAAAACAAATAAAAGCTAGTCCATGCCGGAAGTTCAAGGCATCAAGACTTGAAGAAGAAGATCCAGTCCAAGCTAGACGCGTTAGCTCACCCTGAATTTCCGATGTAGTGAAGACTGGCTAGAATTACTGCTGAGTTGAAGATGACGGAACGTTTGCTGCACTCCACAAATAACAAAGAAGAAAACATAAAAGTAGGGGTCAGTACAAACCACGGGTACTGAGTAAGTATCATCGGCCAACTCAAAATAGAAAACAAATATATATCAATAATATCATAAATCAACTATAAAACTCAACATGTAGCAACAACAAGTACTATAATCATCAATAAGTACTATCAAGTTCATCCATGAGGGCTCAAGCCTCAATACCATACTCCTTTGGGAATTAAGTTCATTATGTTGAGTATATTATCATCTTTCAAGATTCATTATCTTTCTTCCTCTTGTGTCGGTACGTGACACTCCGATCCCCTACTACTATGTGTCGGTACGTGACACTCCGATCCCCTAATTCTACGTGTCGGTTCGTGACACCCGATCCCCTAATATGTGTCGGTACGTGACACTCCGATCCCCTAAATCTACGTGTCGGTTCGTGACACCCGATCCCCTAATATGTGTCGGTACGTGACACTCCGATCCCCTAAATCTACGTGTCGGTTCGTGACACCCGATCCCCTAATATGTGTTGGTACGTGACACTCCGATCCCCTAATACTATGTGTCGGAACGTGACACTCCGATCCACTAATGCTATGTGTCGGAACGTGACACTCCGATCCACTAATACTATGTGTCTGAACGTGACACTCCGATCCACTATCTCATTCTATCAATTCATCAAGCCTTCTCTATACCAAGGCATCATCAATCCCATTACTTTAATTCATCAAGCCTTCTTTTATACCAAGGCATCATCATTAATAACGTAGATTAAAGTTTCTTTCAAGATTTGGGATTCAATAGTTTCATCATGCTTGTTTTATCAAAAATCACAAAACCATATTCATACAAGCATACAATTAAGCATATAGAAGGGTTTTACAATACTACCAATACATATCATTCGCTATTAAGAGTTCACTACGAATAACGTAAAACAACCATAACCTACCTCCACCGAAGAATTGGAATCAACAAGCAATTTCCCAAGCTTTGTTTTCCTCCCTCTCGATCGATTTCTCTCTCTCTTTCTGTTCTTTCTCTTTTTCTTATTCCAAACCCTCTTCCTTTTACCCTAATTAGTATATAATTAAGAATAAAAGATGGCAATAATACACCACTAATTAACTTAAGGTTACCTCTTTTAACCCCCAAGTAATTAGACTTATTAATATAAACCTTCTAACTTATAATTAAATTAGGAATAATCCAAAACGTATCTTAAAACGTGTACAGAAATCCGACTCCGACTGGGATTACGCAACCTGTGACGGCCCGTCGTGCCTGCAACGGTCCGTCACGCAGGTCGTCGCAGCATCTTAGAACTCCATTTTTCACCAAGTAGACTGTGACGGTCCGTCACGACTGTGACGGTCCGTCACGACTGTGACGGTCCGTCCTGCACTTCAGTCATGACGTTCAGAAACTCGTTCCCCGTACCAAATTCTCAAGAGTTGAAGTGTTTTGCAATGGAATCTCACGACGGTTCGTCGTAGCTGTGACGGTCCGTCCTGCAGGTCCGTCACAGATTACAGAGAGTCGATTTTAGAACATAAATTTCAGAATTCTAAGTGTTCTAGGACGAGACACCCTCGACGGTCCGTCGTGCCCATGACGGTCCGTCGTGGTATCTGTTGTCTCAGCCAGTTATTCCAGAAATAAAATCTGCTGCTCAAAACGACTAAACAGGTCGTTACAGTTCGCCCACTTAAGGAGGTAAGTATGGGTGCCACTCGCGGCTCGTTTTGGGTCGTGACAAACTTGGTATCAAAGCGTTAGGTTCATTGATCTCATCACACAAGGACAAGTCTAGTAGAGTCTTGCGGAATGGTAAGGGGACGCCTTTACTTTTCTTTGAGAAGCTATAGGACTTTAGGAAAGATCATTTCTTTCTTTCTTTCTTGCTACTACTTGAATCCAATTGGTATCTAGGTGATACAAATTGGTATCTGAACTTCTTCACTCTATTTCAAATATGGGTACTACTAGAGTATTTGAAGTTGAAATAGAAACAACAGAAAGAAAAAAAATATGTCCTTAGAAATAGATATATTTTCTCGATCGCAAAATGTTATAGTAGTCTCATGTCGAGTGTCGGTTAATAAAGACACTACTATGACTTCATAGAGTGAGGGTATATTCGAGAAAGTCATTGATGCTTACTTGGTTAGAGTTAGGAAGTGTGTTATTTTGTTATTGAATTGATCTAAGAAGTAAAACAAATTGTTTGGTCTAGAGAGAGAACATATTCGTTAATGTTTTGCAATTATTCAATGGGTAGAAATATGTGGGCTATTTGGGTACGATATTATGAACAGGTATGATGTGTTCTAGTAAGGTATCTAATGGACTTTCACGGTGTGGCAGTACTAGGGTTATGTGGAAACAGGTACGTCGATTGTCAAGTATGAATACTAATTACTAAAGGAGTTACAAGTTGTACGACATGGTCAGATAATAAGATTTAGTGTTGCATTCACATTTGAGAAACCAACTAGTTTATTACTACACGAACTTAGATTGAGCATTATTCTGAAGGAAAATTTTAGTGGTTGAGCATTATTTTAAAGAAAATCTTTAGTGGTGGATCTTTGGTACAAATATTAACACAACTTAAACTGTGCAATGTATCTTGAGGGTTTTGAGTGAGGACTGGTGGTTTTATCTTAAGCTTCAAAAGGTAGATTGATACTAGCATGACAGACTTATAGGGAAAGAAAATCCTAGTCGGTATACTTTGGGTGAAGTAAAATGAAGATTTTAGTAAGAAAGTGCATATAAAATTTTTTAGTCCCTTCATTTTGAATACTATATCTGAGTTTAAGGTGTCATGTCAAGGAAAAAAAAAATTTGACTTTGTGGTGATGAAAAGGGCTTACAAATACATGATGGTGATAGGAGTAAGTGATGGATGGTGACGGAGATGCAAATTATAGAATACAAATTATTGGGCAAATAAATTTGTATGGTGTTAAAAACTTGCGAGTATCTAAGGTTGATATTTATACTAATTAGTGAGTGATGTGGTTGTATGATAAATTTTAGGAGATTTAGGGCACACTCGAATATAATTTAAAGGAGCTGGAATCATAACTAAAATAAGATAAAACTTGTGGGATGTGTAGCCTTAAGAAAAATAAGTGAGAGCAGAATTATTTTCTCTGATTGTAAGAACTAAAAATGTATCTTCGAAGGGATCGAGAATTGGATTCAAAATTGCGTGATTTCATCTATTTTGTTTTGGTTAAGGTAATAGCATAACATGTTAATCAGCTTGGTTAAAAGCTATTGAATAGAACTTAAGAGAGGAGTGTACAGACGTTCAACTTGAGTGAGATGATAGGTTCTGTTGTACTGTTGAATTTAGAAATAAGTAGGGTTGGATTTTTAGTGAAGCATATGGTATGATTGGTGGAGAGGCAATCAATGATAAGCTAAGATAAGGTGATTCGTAAAAATCTTCAAAGTATAAGCAAATGTAGATAATTAAGGGCATCGTGTTACACAATTGGACTTATAATTCAATTTTTTTTTTTTGTTATAAGTCTGAATTTCTGGTGGTATATTTTGTTAAGGTATGAATTAGTAAGATGAGAAACGATTGATTGCATCGTTATTGAGCACGTGAAAGAATTTATGCATGCTTTGGACCATAAAGTTGTTACTTTTGATTGTTAAAGGATCTAAGGAAGGGTTTACCCTCAGAGTTTTGATTTAGAGTGTGAAGTAAAATGTCATGGATTATTAGTAATACATGAGATTGGTAAGCAAGCTAGATAAACAAGAGTTTGATATATTGAAGGAGTGAGATATTTAGAATTTGCACCATGAAAAGAATTTGAGAAGAGTGAAAGAATAAGACCTCTCGAATAAATCCATGGGGTGTAGTTGATGGTTGTTTTAATTTTTGCCTATGAGTTTAGATATAATTGTGAGATGTGAACTAGTTCGGTACAGACTTACTAGGAGTTTATTATCGACTTAAAAAAAAATGAGTTTTGGTTTAGGTGACAAATAATGAGGTATGAAAATTTTAGTATTTTACAATGAGGTTAGATTGCTCAAATTAGGATAGAACACTTAAGAATGATGTAAAAGGTGAGATATAATTCTACATGGTTATTAAGAATAAAGTTGGGATAATACTACTCTATTAATGGGACGTCATAGAATGTTAAGGTGTGTTACATGGACATTTGATGGTTAATAGAGGTTATGAGCTTATAGTATAGAGAACAGTTTGAGTGACAAAGAATTTTCCTAAGTGTTGGCATGATATATATAATGGTTTAAAATGGTACCTTAAGCATGGTATGTGAAAGTGGTGTAGAGTTGACTTTGGGTGTGATTTAATAGTTTTGTCTCAATGAAAAGGTACTATCACATTTGAAATTAGTGCTATAGGCCTTATTTGGGACTCGTATCTGTCAGGAAATGCTTAAATAGAAAGAGATAGTCATAGTTTGAACATGTATTTGATAAGCATACTTTGATACTAATGATGGTTTGAGAGTAAGGTAGATGATCGATGTAGTTATACGTTTTGTTATTATTAAGAGTGTTGACTTCAATGAATGTGGAGTTTGATAAACCAAGTATGTGTGCAATTATATTAGAGACATTCTATGAGGGGAGGTGTAGATCTCTAGTTTTTGATACTATTGAGATGAGACAATGGGTATTAATATTTTGGAATAATCATTGAGATAACTATCCTTTCTTGCCTTGCCTTCCTTTAATCGTTCGAGGACGAACGATGGGTAAATTGGTATCTATTGTAACAACCCGTGTAGTCGGTTTGGGCACTAGAAATTTTATGTTAGAAGATACTTTATGATAGATTTAAGTGGGTGTTTTGGACTATTCATAATTATAATTATAAAATTAAGAGGGTAGTTTTAATAAGTAATTTAGTTGATGGTTAAAGAAGATAATACTAAAATTAATAGGATATAATATTTTATTAATCCATAATTTATACCCATATATAAATTAATTAAATAAAAGAAAGAAGGGTTTTATTGTTTAGTTATCAGAGGACAGATAGCATGAGCCTATTCTCTTGGTTCTTGGCACTGCCGACAAGTTTGACGGACGACTTCAGGTATAGAGATTTTTATCATATTTTAATACTTGTATGCATATGTAAATATTGATTTGACAAGGCAAATTGTTAATATTAGTGTGTGTAATTTGAGTGGATTTAATACCCACTAAAGTGCCTTGAAATTTGGAAAAAAATTTAGGTTGATGATTGAAAAGAAGAATAGAAATCATTAAGTAATTATATGAGAGAATATATAGACATAATTGTTGGTGTTGGTTAGTAATAATATAATAATGTTATTAATTTTTAGTTGATGGATAATATTATTATATATAGTGTTTTGGTTGAAAATAGGTTGAATGAAAAAGTTTTCTTGGCAACGTAGATGTTGGTTTGATAATTAAAGAAAATTATTATTAGTCTATTAAATGTGATGTTGTATGGCTATCGTTAAGGCCATTGGTGGAGTTGGAGTGTCATGCATGTAGAGATTATATAATTATTATTATTACATTGAATTAGTTTGTGAATGGAAAGAAGAGAATGGAGTGGTGAGTTAAATTGCAAATGGTAAATGTTGTTAACGTTCTTGGACTTGGAAAAGATAAGAATTAGTGGATAATTAGTGAAGAATAATGATTGGTTAGTTAATAAATTGACTTTAGATTAATGATCAATTAAGGTGTTGGTTGTCGCTGGTCCGTAACCACTGGAATTTATTTTAATAATATAATGGATTTGTATATCATATTATGAATGGAATTATGATATATTGAGATGGGTAATTAAACCTTATGTGTGTTCTATTACATTTATAATATTAAAGAAATTGAGACTAAAGCTTAGTCTTAAATTCAAGATATATAGGATTTGACCTATTAATTGAAATCAATGTTGAAACTTGATATACAATGGAGTGTGTCTACTTACAAATATCATATACTTTATAGATTGGGAAGATTCAGAGTCATTGAGGAAAGTAAAAAAAATCATTGAAAAAGTTGCTTACGTGACTTCGATTCTTCGGTGGAGGTAGGTTATGGTTTATGCTATTTGATAGTAAACTCTTAATAGTGATTGATATGCCTTGAATGATATTGTGAAGTTCTCTACGTACTTGGCTGTGTGATTGTGTGATTTGGTTGTGTGGTTTGTGATTGGTCTGAAATCCTGAGACCGTAGAATTTATATTCTCTAACCCTCTCTATCGAAGTGATGCCTTGAATAAAGAAGGCTTGATGAAAATAATATAACAATGAATTGAAAGTGGTGATAATAAAGGATAAATTAAAAGTATAATTGGATCGGAGTGTCACGTTCCGACATGGTATTCTTGGATCGGAGTGTTACGTTCCGACACGGTATTCTTGGATCGGAGTGTCACGTTCCGACACGGTATTCTTGGATCGGAGTGTCACGTTCCGACACGGTATTCTTGGATCGGAGTGTCACGTTCCGACACAGTATTCTTGGATCGGACTGTCACGTTCCGACACGGTATTCTTGGATCCGAGTGTCATGTTCCGACACGATAATATTAAAGAAAAACATGTTGAATTAATGGAAGGTACTCAATCTCAAAGAACTAACCTCCCAAAATGGTTTGGTTTGGAGGCATGAGTCCTCATGTGTGATTGTCACGACCCAAAACGAGACGCGAGTGGCACCCACATTTATCCTCCTATGTGAGCGAACCAACCAATCTAAACCCCAGTCATTTACCAATATTTCAACCATAATGAACAAAATACAATGCGGAAGACTTAAAACTCATTAATATAACCAATAAATAACTTCTAAAATTTAATACTTATTATTTCCAAAATCTGGAAGTCATCACCACAAGAACATCTATCCTCAAATTACTAAATCTAAGAGTATCTAAGAAGCTAAAATAAGTAAACAGGTGGTCCATGTCCGAACTTCAAGGACATCAAGACATGAATGAGAGAGAATCCAGTCTGAGCTAGGAACAATAGCTCACCCTGAAATCTGATATGCTGAAGACTGGCTAGAGTTGCGGACGAGTCGAAGTTGATGGCACGTTTGCTGCATTCCATAAATAACAAAGAAAAAGAATACAAGTAGGGGTCAGTACAAGGAACACGTACTGAGTAGGTATCATCTGCCAACTCTAAATAGAAAGAAATATATATCAAATAATAATATAAAATCAACTACATACTCAACAGGTGATAACAACAAATACCGTAACCATTGGCCACAACACCCAGCACATCTATGAGGACTCAAGCCTCCCCACCATACTCATTTGGGAAATAGTTCTTTAAATATGAGAATAATAAAATAATTCAAGATACATTCTCTTTATTATCCTGGTGTCGGAACGTGACACTCCGATCCCCTCAATATTCATTCTTGTTATTATCCTGGTGTCGGAACGTGACACTCCGATCCTCTACTATCATGGTGTCGGAATGTGACACTTCGATCCTCTACTATCCTGGTGTCGGAACGTGACACTCTGATCCTCTACTATCCTGGTGTCGGAACGTGACACTCCGATCCTCTACTATCCTGGTGTCGGAACGTGACACTCCGATCCCCAAATACTACGTGTCGGTTCGTGACACCTGATCCCCTAATCTCATTATTTTCCAGTTCATCAACCTTCCTTTATGTCAAGATATCATCATTAATAGAGAGGTTTTAAGGTTTAAGATTCAACAGCCTCATCATGCTAATTCATCACAATTATATAATCATGCAACGACACAATTAAGCATATAGAAGACTTTACAATACTACCCAATACATATCAATCGCTATTTAGAGTTTACTATGAGATAGCATAAACCATAACCTACCTCCACCGAAGAATCGTGATCAAGCAAGTTAATTCCCCAATGCCCTGCTGTCCTCTTCATTCCTCTCTCTCTCGATCGTTCTCTCTCTTTTTCTTTTTATTTTTCTCTTCTCCAAATTCTCTTTTTTTTACCCTAATTATCACATAGTTCATTATGATAAAAGTAACCCACTATTTAGGTTTAAGTTGTCTCCTTTAACCCCCAAATAATTAAATTATTAGCATTAACCCACTAACTTTATAATTATAATCATGAATAGTCCAAAACACCCCTTAAAAGCTTTTAACAGAAATCCGACCCAGTCAGGGTTACGCAGCCTGTGACGGTCCGTCATGACTGTGACGGTCCGTCCTGCAGGTCCGTCACAAAGTTCAGAGAGTTAATTTCTGTGGAAAGGTTTGTGACGGTCTGTCGTGCCTACGACGGTCCGTCCTGCAGTTCCGTCACGAAGTTCAGAGAGTCGATCTCAGTACCCAAATTTCAGAATCTAAAGTGTTTTGGAACGAGACCCCCTCGACGGTCCGTCGTGCCCATGACGGTCCGTCGTGGGATCCGTCGACCCAGACAGTTATTACCCAAAATAAACTCTACTACTCAAACCGACTAAACAGGTCGTTACAATAGATACCAATTTACCCATCGTTCGTCCTAGAGCGATCGCATGAAGAAAAACAAGGGCGAGAAAGAGTACACGAGTCTGTAAAAAGGCGTGGATATTTTTCTTGCATATAAGCCTCATTCTCCCAAGTAGACTCTTCAACTGGGCGATTCTTCCACTGAACCTTGATAGATGCAATCTCCTTTGATCTCAATTTGCGGACTTCTCTATCAAAAATAGCAACAGGCTCCTCCTCATAAGATAAATTTTCATCAAGAAGAACTGAATCCCAACGAATAATGTAGTTCCCATCTCCATGGTATTTCTTCAGCATAGACACATGAAATACCGGGTGCAGTCCTGAGAGTCCTGGAGGCAAGGCTAATTCATATGCCACCTCCCCTACTCGCTTAAGTACTTCAAATGGTCCAATATACCTTGGACTAAGCTTTCCTCTTTTACCAAACCACATCACCCCTTTCATGGGTGAAACCTTCAGCAAGACTTGTTCACCCTCCATGAACTCCAAGTCTCTAACCTTTCGATCTGCATATTCCTTCTGCCTACTTTGCGCCGCTAAAAGCTTTTCTTGAATGAATTTCACCTTCTCTAGTGATTCCCTCAGGAGATCAGTACCCCATGGTCTCGCCTCAAATGCATCAAACCAACCAATGGGAGACCTACATCTCCTCCCATACAATGCCTCGAATGGGGCCATATCAATACTTGAGTGATAGCTATTATTGTATGAAAACTCTGGTAAGGGTAAGAAGTTATCCCAATGACCACCAAATTCTATCACACATGCACGAAGCATATCCTCCAAAACCTGAATCGTTCGCTCAGACTGACCATCGGTCTGAGGGTGAAATGCAGTACTAAGGTCCAACCTAGTACCTAATTCAGCATGCAATGTTCTCCAAAACTTAGAAGTAAACTGCGTACCTCTATCTGATATGATGGAAAGTGGAACCCCATGCAATCGAACAATTTCTGAGATATAGAGTTTGGCTAACTTCTCTGCATTGTAAGTTACCTTAACCAGAATGAAGTGAGCAGACTTAGTTAACCTGTGAACAATTACCCAAATAGAGTCAAACTTACCCAATGTCTTTGGAAGACCAACCACGAAATCCATTGCAATTCTTTCCCACTTCCATTCAGGAATGGGCATTCTCTGAAGTGTTCCTCCGGGTCTTTGGTGTTCATACTTTACTTGTTGACAATTCGGGCATTGGGCAACAAAATCAGCAATGTCACGCTTCATCCTACTTCAACCAAAAATGTTGATTTAGGTCACGGTACATCTTGGTTGCACCAGGATGTATAGAATATCCTGAACTATGAGCCTCTGTAAGAATGGTGTAGATCAAATCATCAACACGGGGCACACATACCCTTCCATTAATTCTCAAAACGTCTTCATCATCAATTATTGCCTTTTTAGCCTCTCCCACATCACCATATCCCGAATTCGGCTTAGTTTCTCATCATCAAACTGTTTTCCCTTAATCTTCTCAAGAAAAGAAGATCTTGCCTCCACACAGGCCAAAAATCCTCCTTTCTCTAGCATTTCCAGTCTCATAAAGTCGTTAGCCAAGTTTTGGACCTCTCTAGCCAATGGACGTCTAGAAACTTGTAAGTGGGCTAAACTACCCATGCTCCCTGTTTTTCTACTTAAAGCATCTGCCACCACATTAGCTTTTCCTGGGTGATACAATATAGTAACATCGTAGTCCTTCAGTAGTTCCATCCACCTCCTCTGCCTCAAATTCAAATCCTTGTGAGTAAAAACATATTGTAAACTACGATGATCTGTATAGACTTCACACTTAACCCCATATAGATAGTGTCTCCATTGTTTTAATGCAAATACAACTGCAGCCAACTCCAAATCGTGGGTCGGATAGTTACGTTCATGCACTTTTAAATGACTTGAAGCATAAGCAATCACATTTCTCTCTTGCATTAGCACTGCACCCAACCCAGAATAAGATGCATCACAATAAACAATTATTCTTGCCTTCCACTGGCAAGGTAAGAATTGGTGCAGTAGTCAACAAGGTCTTGAGATTCTGGAAGCTTTCTTCACATTCATCCGACCATACAAATGGAACATTCTGCTTAGTCAAATTTGTCAGTTGGGAGGCAACAGAAGAAAATCCCTTGACAAATCGACGGTAGTAGCTAGCTAAACCAACAAAGCTCCTTACCTCTGTAACATTGGTAGGTCTTACCCAACTCTTCAATGCTTCGATCTTAGAAGGATCCACCATCACTCCATCCTTAGAAACCACGTGCCCCAAGAAGGACACTGAATCTAGCCAAAACTCACACTTGGAAAATTTGGAATAAAGCCTTTTCTCCCTCAACACTTCCAACACAATCCTCAAATGTTCCTCATGTTCTTTCCTGCTCTTTGAGTATATCAGTATATCGTCAATAAATACAATAACAAAGAGATCAAGATATGGCTTAAAAATCCCGTTCATCAGGCTCATGAAAGCAGCAGGGGCATTCGTAAGTCCAAAAGACATTACTAAGAATTAATAATGCCCATACCTGGTTCGAAAAGCAATCTTTGGCACATCTGCTGCACGTATTTTCAATTGATGATAACCAGACCTCAAATCGATTTTTGAGAAGGTACAAGCACCTTGTAACTGATCGAACAAATCATCAATGCGAGGAAGAGGATACTTGTTCTTAACAGTTACCTTATTTAGTTGCCTGTAGTCTATGCACATCCTAAAACTTCCATCCATCTTCTTCACAAATAAAACAGGAGCACCCCAAGGGGATGCACTTGGTCTAATAAAGCCTTTCCCCAACAACTCCTGAAGTTGGGCCTTTAACTCCCTTAACTCTGCTGGAGCCATTCTATAAGGGGGTATGGAAATGAGGCGAGTACCCGGCTCCAGATCAATACAGAAATCAATGTCCCTATCCGGTGGCATACCAGGAAGGTCTGCAGGAAACATATACAGAAACTCACGGACTATCGAAACAGACTCAATCGAAGGTACTTGGGAAGTATCATCCCTGAGATGTGCCAAGAAAGCTAAACAACCCTTACTCACCATTCTCTTAGCACGAAGGAAGGAGATGATACGAACTGGGGTGGAAGTATAGTTACCCTCCCACACTAGCGGATCTGTCCCAGGCTTGGCCAATGTCACAGTTTTAGCATTACAATCTAAGATTGCAAAATTTGGAGAAAGCCAAGTCATACCCAGAATTACATCGAAATCAACCATCTCTAGAATAATCAAGTCTACATGAGTATTGTTCCGCACAAAAGTCACAAGACAAGACCTATACACCTTCTCCACTATCACAGACTCACCCACCGGAGTAGACACACGAATGGGCATGTCAAGTAAATCACAGTGTAAATCAAGACCAATAGCAAATGAGGAATATACATATGAAAATGTGGATCCAGGTTCAAATAAGACAGAAGCCATGCAATCACAAACCAACATATTACCTGTGATAACAACATCAGATGTCTCCGCTTCAGACCTCCCAGGGAAAGCATAACAATGGGCCCTATCACCTGTGTGCCCATTGCCCCTACCGTGTTGCGCTGCAGTAGCTCCAGTTTGCCCGCCACCCCAGTTGATTTGGTGACCTGCATTACCTTGGCCACCACGTCCTCCAGAATGGCGGCCCCTTCCATGACCACCTCTACCTCTGACTATTGGGGGTCTGTAACTCTGTTTTGGACAATATCTCCTAATATGTCCAGTCTCCCCACATCCATAACACTCTCTGGGTTCAAGCATAAGTCTCTGTGAGAATGACGAAGTCTGGGGATAACCTCCAAACTCAGAGGAATGTTGACTGGTCTGTGATGGACCCCAACTATAGCCTGCAGTGAAGACTGAATAGGCCTGACTGTGTAACCTCCCGAACTCTGCCCCCTGGAGTAAGAGCCACTAAACTCGCCTCCCTTACGAAACTTCTAAGATGTCGAGACCATGGTGAAATCGTCTGGCTTCACCCCCTCTACCTCTATCACAAAATCAACTACTTCCTGAAAAGATTTTGCTGCAGCAGCTACCTGTAAGGCTGAAATATGCAAATCTGACATCAATCCTTTCACAAAGCGACGAATCCGCTCTTGTGGACTGAAGCAAAGCTGAGTGGCATATCTGGATAATGCACGAAACTTAGCCTCATAAGCAGCAACAGACATCCTGCCTTGCTCTAGGCTCACAAACTCATCTCTCCTCCTATCCCTCAAAGTTCGAGGTATATACTTCTCCATAAGTAAGTTAGAAAATGATGCCCAAGTCAGGGATGGTGCCTGTGCTGGTTGACATTCAACATACGACCGCCACCACATTTTTGCATTTCCTTGAAACTGATAGGTCACAAACTCAACGCCAAATCGTTCTACTATGCCCATCTTATGTAGCAACTCATGAAAATCAACCAGAAAATCATAGGCATCCTCAGATTCAGCACCCTTGAAGACTGGAGGTTTCAACTTTAAGAATTTAGTGAAAAGTTCATGTTGATCACTAGTCATTATAGGCCCTGTAGTCAATCGAGGAAACGTGCCTATTTCCAATGAGGCATCCATGCGGGGAGCCATAGCAGCTGCATGTTGTACTCCCGGAACCTGAGGTGATGGTGCAGAAAACACCGGAGGTGTCTGGCCCTGATAAGATAACCCGCTAAAATAGGCAAGAACCTGGTTAATCATCTCTGGGATAGGTTGGGGTGGTAACTCCTCATCTTGCACTTGTTCATTTTCCCCTTCCTCACCCTCTCTTACTACCTCATCAGTCGGTGGAGGAGTCACTGCCCTAGTACTAGCTGGGCCAGGTGTTTGTCCTCTACCTCTAGAGGACGTCCTCCCGCGACCTCTACCACGGCCTCTTGCCACTGCTCCTCTTCGAGCTACAGCCCCAGTGGCTGGCTCAGACGCATCCTGTCTTGCCGGTGTTGGTGCTGGCACAGTTGTTGCTCTGTTCTAACCATCTGCGAAATAGAGTGAGGATGTCAGATACCAATTTGTATCACCTAGATACCAATTGGATCCAAGTAATAGCACGAAAGAAAGAAAGAATAGAATTTTCCTAAAGTCCTATAGACTCTCAAAGAAAAGTAAAGGCGTCCCCCTACCGTTCCTTAAGACTCTACTAGACTCGTTCTTGTGTGATGAGACTAAGGAACCTAATACTCTGATACCAAGTTTGTCACGACCCAAAACGAGACGCGAGTGGCACCCACATTTATCCTCCTTTGTGTGCAAACCAACCAATCTAAACCTAGTCATTTACCAATATTTCAACCATATTGAACAAAATACAATGCGGAAGACTTAAAACTCATTAACATAACCAATAAATAACTTCTAAAATTTAATACTTATTATTCCCAAAATCTGGAAGTCATCACCACAAGAACATCTATCCTCAAATTACTAAATCTAAGAGTATCTAAGAAGCTAAAATAAGTAAACAGGTGGTCCATGTCAGAACTTCAAGGACATCAAGACATGAATAAGAGAGAATCCAGTCTGAGCTAGGAACAATAGCTCACCCTGAAATCTGATATGCTGAAGACTGGCTAGAGTTGCGGACAAGTCGAAGTTGATGGCACGTTTGCTGCACTCCACAAATAACAAAGAAAAAGAATACAAGTAGGGGTCAGTACAAGGAACACGTACTGAGTAGGTATCATCGGCCAACTCAAAATAGAAAGCAATATATATCAAATAATAATATAAAATTAACTACATACTCAACAGGTGATAACAACAAATACCGTAACCATTGGCCACAACACCCAGCACATCTATGAGGACTCAAGCCTCCCCACCATACTCATTTGGGAAATAGTTCTTTAAATTTGAGTATAATAAAATAATTCAAGATTCATTCTCTTTATTATCCTTGTGTCGGAACGTGACACTCCGATCCCCTCAATATTCATTCTCGTTACTATCCTGGGGTCGGAACGTGACACTCCGATCCTATACTATCCTGGTGTCGGAACGTGACACTCCGATCCTCTACTATCCTGGTGTCGGAACGTGACACTCCGATCCTCTACTATCCTGGTGTCGGAACGTGACACTCCGATCCTCTACTATCCTGGTGTCGGAACGTGACACTCCGATCCCCTAATACTACGTGTCGGTTCATGACACCCGATCCCCTAATCTCATTATTTTCCAGTTCATCAACCTTACTTTATGTCAAGACATCATCATTAATAGAGAGGTTTTAAGGTTTAAGATTCAACAACCTCATCATGCTAATTCATCACAATTATATAATCACATCATGCAACGACAGAATTAAGCATATATAAGACTTTACAATACTACCCAATACATATCAATCGCTATTTAGAGTTTACTATGAGATAGCATAAACCATAACCTACCTCCACCGAAGAATCGTGATCAAGCAAGCTAATTCCCCAATGCCCTGCTGTCCTCTTAGTTCCTCTCTCTCTCGACCGTTCTCTCTTTTTCTTTTTATTTTTCTCTTCTCCAAATTCTCATTGTTTTACCCTAATTATCACATAGTTCATTATGATAAAAGTAACCAACTATTTAGGTTTAAGTTGTCTCCTTTATCCCCCAAATAATTAAATTATTAGCATTAACCCACTAACTTTGTAATTATAATCATGAATAGTCCAAAACACCCCTTAAAAGCTTTTAACAGAAATCCGACCCAGTCAGGGTTACACAGCCTGTGACGGTCCGTCATGACTGTGACGGTCCGTCCTGCAGGTCCGTCACAAAGTTCAGAGAGTTAATTTCTGTGGAAAGGTCTGTGACGGTCCGTCGTGCCTACGACGGTCAGTCCTGCAGTTCCTTCACGAAGTTCAGAGAGTCGATCTCAGTAACCAAATTTCAGAATCTAAAGTGTTTTGGAATGAGACCCCCTCGACGGTCCGTCGTGCCCATGACGGTCCGTCGTGGGATCTGTCGACCCAGACAGTTATTACCTGAAATAAACTCTACTAGTCAAAACGACTAAACAGGTCGTTACATCTTGATATCATTGACTTATTACGAGTTTACTTTAATGTTGTTGATACTTGTTCATGTTGTTTGTTGTTTATCACCTGTTAAGTGCTATAGTTGAGTTCATACTATTATTTATTGTATATTAGTTACTATTTTGGGTTGACCGAAGATACTTACTTAGTAAATGTTGCCTCGTACTGAGCCCTACTTGTTTTCTTCTTTGTTTTCCTTTTATGAAATGCAGCGATTGTACCTATGACTTCTGATTTCCCTCAGCTCTAGCCAGCCTCCCGCATATCAAGTTACAGGGTGAGCTATCCATTCAAGCTCGTGTTGGATTCTCTCGGTCATGACATGATGTCCTATACTTTCGGACACATACCATTTTATTCTTTATTTTAGTGTATTCTATATTCTTAGACTTAGTATTGGAGATTAGATGTCCTTGATGTGATGACTATCAGATTTTGGGATGATAAGTATTAAACTTTAGAAACTTATTTAAATTGGTTGCTTAGTATCTTTTGAAGCTTCCGCATTATTGATATTATTTATAGTTGAACTATTGGTATATGTTGGGGTTTAGATGTGTTGGTTCGCCCACTTAAGGAGGTAAGTGTGGGTGCCACTCGCGGCTCGTTTTGGGCCGTGACACAAATTTTAAAACATTATACACAAAAAGACTAAATGTATATGGTGACAAAAACTGAAAAATCAAAGGTAATCATCGTTTATACAAATATAAATAATTGTATACAAATACAAATCAAAAGAAGAATTGCTAGTTGTGAATTATACAAATATGACGGATTATACAAATGTGGATAATTATACAACTAGTAGTCCGCCCACGTAACTAATGGTTAATGTTAGTCGCGAGTGATAATAATAACAAACTATAACTATGATGAGTAATTAAGTAGTATAAGTTTGTTTAACCGCGTAAAATTTCTCTATTTGAAAACTTGGGGTCAAACGCTGGCTAATATGCTTAAGTGGGTAAAACGAGAAACTACAAAATATAGCAAACCTCAATTTATATTTAATTTATATAACTACAGTTTATTTTTTTTTAATCTATATGGATATACTTACATATTAATTAGCAAACTTAATTAACCATGAAATATCAGGGTTTAAAAAAATTATATTACTACATAGGAAAGATATCAATATACACCTAATAAATGCATTATGCACGTTTATGGGGCTATGTTCTCCATACTTACCTTATTCAATGTTTTTATCTTTCAATATACATGTATTAATGTTTTATTATTATTATTTTTCCTCCAATTTCCTTCTAATTCAAGATCCTTTGCATGATTATATGAATGATTTTTGTAATCATCTTCGTTGGGTATTTTTTAATTGCATTTTTTCTCGTTTATATGAAGTTTATAATTGTATACATGTATATGTTTCTCGATTTTCGTAAGATTTTGTTTGAAGAATTTATTTTCACCGACATTCAAATACATAATTTAATTATGTTAAATTTACTTTGATATAAATGACGTAATAAATGAATACATTCCATTCTCCTAATACACATGTATAATTGTATTTGAATGTTGAACACAATGGAATACATATACATTTGAATACTTGTTATTTTTCATGAATTGTCCAATTAGATACACAAGTGCATTTGGATACATAAATATATTACATAGATTTGAATGTATACATATACAACACATCTATTTTTTATTTTTTTTGCATAGAGTGAAATACATATACATTTGGATAATCATATTGTAGTATAGTTCATTGTCTTTTTTTCGAGATTGTCCAATTGTTTGATATATCAACACAATTCTATTGAGCAATCTTAGAGATACAACTACGCTTATCGTGTATTTGAAATTAAAACAAACAAGATTCATCATATTACAATAAATTAATTTAACTAAAAAAAAGTAAGTGAAATGCCTTTACGTTTGAACAATAACAAAAGTGACAATGAAAATTTGTATACGATGTATCGAATTTTTTGAAAAAGTAATTGGAATCTGAAAGTATACACATTAACCAATTAATCTTTAGTTGTTAATGTAATAATGGGAAGTTGAGAGTTTCAACATATAATTAAAGGGATTCAGTTACCTTATGTAATTCGCTATAATTCTAATTGTATCATTGTATGATTAAAAAAACACAAATACAACTAGGTTTTCATATAAAGTGTAATTATTTTTAGTAAATAACATACTTATAACTATTGAACTTCAATAACCCTATAAATGTAGTCATTTATGTAGGTTCCTCATCAATTTATACTTTCAAATAATGACATATACATATAGCAGATACAGATGGATACATATATGTTTGGTATCAAATATACGAAAATCGTGAGAAATGAATAACAAAAAACAGTGGTGAGTGAGATTAACTAAAGGTAAAAGATAGAGAGTCACATATATACTAATATAGACCGATAAATCATGCATCTGGTCTCAATATATACATTGATACATTGATCAGTTGCTTCGAAGTATCATAATGATCGAGTAGTAAAAAGGGAGAACAAATGAGACAAGAAATGACAGAAATAGATTATATAACTATTTTGAAGTATAATGGAACTTAGTAGAAATATTTGAACTTTTCCAAAATATTAAGCACTCTTTGGATCTCATTATTCTATTACAACTGCTTTCATTTAAGAATTTGTACTACTACATGCATCATACACGATAGTAATTAGTTGATATAAAAGATATGTTACGAAAAAATTATTTTATTTTAATGATGTATAAGAAGACTAATTTTCTAATTGTTTTTTGCTGAATTCTTATAAGATTTTAAATTATCAGGAGAACTATGTTCCAAATTATATAATTTGAATGGTTATGAAGTCACTTTTACATAAAATATGAATGGAATATTATCAATCTAAAGTAATTATTCATGTTTCTTTAAATTTTATTTGTGTGGTTTGTTTATTTTTTATATGTTTAAAATATGTTGCAAATACTAAAATACATATAAATGACATAATTAAGACAATTTTTAACTCTTAGTTTTGAATGTTAATCTAAGTGTTTCAATTTGGTGTTGAATAAACTAATTTCATTGAGACAGAATTTCTAGCAAAATGAAACATTTTGTGATTAATTATCTAGAGATGAACCACTAAGTTATGTTGTATTAGAGAAAAAATGTGTAAGGAGGACTAGACGTGACCTTCGCCCAAATGTTTTTTTCCAATGCTAATGGAAGCTACATTCTTGTACTTTCTTCTCTTCTCAATGTTGGTTTTTTTTTAAAAGGTTTTGAACCTTCTTTTCTCTTGGCAGATTTTATATCTTGTTCTTGATCAAGTAGATTTAACATATAGGGGTTATTAAATATTTTTTATTTTTTATTCACATTTAAATCTCCATTGCCACCTAGTCAAGCCTACGGCCAAAAGAAATGCAAATCTCTAACCCAATACTTCAATCTTTGTAGGTTGATGATGTTTCGGCCTAAATATATCTGATCGAATTACTTTTGGGCTTTGGCCCAAGAGTTTCTTAAATCTGCTTCAATTTGGTAAGAGAATGATGTTGGCTTATTATCATTAGATACACAAATAAGAAAAATTAACATCCCACACACATTTAACAGGATAAATATCAAATTATAATCATACTTTTTAAAAATAAACTACTTATAGCATATTATTATTATCTTATAGTACATCAATTAATAATATATTAATTAAAAACAAAATTTAAAAATAAACTATTTATAGCATATTATTATCAAATTATAGAATATTAACTAATAATATATTAATAAAAAAATTTATTTTATTAATAAATAATAATTATTATGTTTAAATAATCAGTTTCATTTATTCACTTACTGTCACGACCCAAAACAAGTCGCGAGTGGCACCCACATTTATCCTCCTATGTGAGCGAACCAACTAATCTAAAGCCCAATCATTTACCAATATTCTAACCTTAACGAACAAAATATAATGCGGAAGACTTAAAACTCATTAGTATAACCAATAAACAACATTCTAAAATTTAATACTTATTATTCCCAAAATCTGGAATCATCACCACAAGAACATCTATCCTCAAATTACTAAATCTAAGAGTATCTAAGAAGCTAAAATAAGTAAACAGATGGTCCATGTCCGAACTTCAAGGACATCAAGACATGAATGAGAGAGAACCAGTCCGAGCTTGGAACAATAGCTCACCCTGAAAGCTTTCGTGATGAAGACTGGCTAGAGTTGAGGACGAGTTGAAGTTGATGGTACGTTTTCTGCACTCCACAAATAACAAAGAAAAAGAATACAAGTAGGGGTCAGTACAAGGAACGCGTACTTAGTCGGTATCATCGGCCAACTCAAAATAGAAAGCAATATATATCATATAATTACATAAAATCAACTACCATACTCAACAAGTGACAACAACAAGTACCATAACCACTGGCCACATCACCCAGCACATCTATGAGGACTCAAGCCTCCACACCATACTCATTTGGGAAATAGTTCTTTAAATTTGAGTATAATAACATAATTCAAGATTCATTCTCTTTATTATCCTGGTGTCAAAACGTGACACTCCGATCCCCTCAATATTCATTCTCTTTATTATCCTGGTGTTAGAACGTGACACTCCGATCCTCTACTATCCTGGTGTCGGAACGTGACACTCCAATCCCCTACTATCCTGGTGTCGGAAAGTGACACTCCGATCCTCTACTATCCTGGTGTCGGAACGTGACACTCCGATCGTTTACTATCCTGGTGTCGGAATGTGACACTCCGATCCTCTACTATGCTCATGTCGAAACATGACACTCCGATCCTCTACTATCCTGGTGTCGGAACGTGACACCCGATCCCCTAATATCATTACTTTAGTTCATCAAGCCTTCCTTTATGTCAAGGCATCATTATTAATAGAGAGATTTTAAGGTTTAAGATTTCCACCGTATCATCATCATTATAATCCATCACCATTTACATAATCACAACATGCCACAACACAATTAAGCATATAGAAGACTTTACAATACCACCCAATACATATCAATCGCTATTTAGAGTTTACTATGAATAGCATAAACCATAACCTACCTCCAGCGAAGAATCGTGATCAAGCAATCTACTTCTCAATGCCTTTGCTTTCCTCTTCACTTCTCCCTCTCTCGTTCGTTCTTCCCTCTTCTCTCTGTTCTTTCTATTTTTCCTTATTCAAACCCTTTTCTTTTACCCTAATTATCATATAATTAAGTATAAAAGATGATAAAAGTAACCCACTATTTATTTCAAGGTTATCTCCTTTAACCCCCAAGTAATTAAATTATTAACATTAACCCACTAACTTTATTATTATAATCATGAATAGTCCAAAACGCCCCTTAAAAACTTTTACCAGAAATCCGACCCAGTCAAGGTTACGCCACTCGTGACGGCCCGTCGTGCCTGCGACGGTCCATCCTGCAGGGTCGTCTTAGAGTTCAGAGAGTTAATTTCTGTAGAGGGGTTTGTGACGGTCCGTCGTGCCAACGACGGTCTGTCCAGCCATTCCGTCGTGCCAACGACGGTCCGTCCAGCCATTCCGTCATGAAGTTCAGAGAGTCGATCTCAGTACCCAAATTTTCAGAGTTTAAGTGTTTTGGAACGAGACCCTCGACGATCCGTCGTGACCATGACGGTCCGTGTTGTGGTCCGTTCAACACAGTCAGTTATTTTCAAAACTAAACTCTACTGCTCGAATCGACTAAACAGGTCGTTACACTTACCTTTTATCAACAAAACCTTTTAAATTGTTACTGATTAATCAATTACCTTTTAAAGTTTTTAATATAAAAAATAAATTATTAAATATTAATCAATTACCTTTTAATATTTTTTACATTGTCACGACCCAAATCGGGGCCGCGACTGGCACCCACATTTACCCTCCTATGTGAGCCAACCAACCAATCTAAACCTTAACATTTCGATATAATATCACAGAAAGTAATGCGGAAGACTTAAACTCATTATTAAAAATCAAATCAATAACTATTAAAATTCAACATCTATTATTTCCCCAAAATCTGGAAGTCATCATCACAAGAACATCTATGATCAAATTACTAAACTAAAAATGTCTAAGAAGCTAAAACAATTAAAAGCTAGTCCATGCCGGAAGTTCAAGGCATCAAGACTTGAAGAAGAAGATCCAGTCCAAGCTAGACGCGTTAGCTCACCTTGAATTTCCGATGTAGTGAAGACTGGCTAGAATTACTGCTGAGTTGAAGATGACGGAACGTTTGCTGCACTCCACAAATAACAAAGAGAAAACATAAAAGTAGGGGTCAGTACAA
>CM064963.1:67480456-67501175 GCA_032847665.1 Solanum chilense | reverse complement strand
GTTACCTTGTTCAGTTGTCTGTAGTCTATGCACATCCGAAAACTCCCATCCTTCTTCTTCACAAATAACACCGGAGCACCCCACGGAGATGCACTTGGTCTGATGAAGCCTTTGCTCAACAACTCTTGAAGTTGGGCCTTTAACTCTCTTAACTCCGCGGGAGCCATTCTATAAGGGGGTATAGAAATGGGGCGAGTACCTGGTTCAAGATCAATACAGAAGTCAATATCCCTATCCGGTGGCATACCAGGAAGATCTGCAGGGAACACATCCAAAAACTCTCGGACTACTGAAACTGACTCAATTGGAGCTACCTGTATAGTGTCATCCCTTAGATGTGCCAAGAAAGCTAAACACCCTTTGCTAACCATTCTCTTAGCACGAAGAAAGGAGATGATACGAACCGGAGTGGAAGTGTAGTCGCCCTCCCACACTAGCGGATCTGTCCCAGGCTTGGCTAACGTCACCGTTTTAGCATTACAATCCAATATCGCAAAATTCGAAGAAAGCCAAGTCATACCCAGAATTACATCAAAATCAACCATTTCTAAGATGACCAAGTCTACATAAGTATTGCTCCCCACAAAAGTCACCAAACAAGACCTATATACTTTTTCAACTATCACAGACTCACCCACCGGAGTAGAAACACGAATAGGTATGTCAAGTAATTCACAATGTAATTTAAGACCATTAGCAAATGAGGAAGATACATACGAAAACGTGGAGCCAGGGTCAAATAATACAGAAGCCATGCAATCACAAACCAAAAGATTACCTGTGATAACAGCATCAGACGCCTCCGCTTCAGATCTCCCAGGAAAAGCGTAGCAATGGGCCCTATCACCAGTCTGTCCGTTGCCCCTACCATGTTGTGCAGTAGTGGCTCCAGTTTGACCATCACCTCGGCCGTTTTGGTGACCACTATTACCTCGACCACCACGTCCTCCAGAAAAACGGCCTCTACCATGACCACCTCTACCTCTAGCTATTGGGGGTCTGTAACTCTGTTTTGGACAATTTCTCCTAACGTGTCCAATCTCCCCACATCCATAACACTCTCTGGAGTCTGGCATGGGTCTCTCTGAGAAGTGTTGACCGGTCTGAGGTGGACCCCCAACTACAGTCTGTAGTGAAGACTGAATTGGTCGAACTGAGTAGCCTCCAGAACTCTGTCCTCTAGTATACGAACCGTTGAACTCACCTCCCTTTCGAAACCTTTTTGATGTCGATGTCGTGGTGAAGTCATCTGGCTTCACTCCTTCCACTTCTATCACAAAGTCTACCACCTCTTGGAAGGATTTTACCGTAGCCGCTACCTGTAAGGCGGAAATCCGCAATTCTGACCTCAACCCCTTCACAAAACGGCGGATCCGTTCTTGTGGACTAAAACAAAGTTGGGTGGCATACCTGGATAATGCACGGAATTTAGCCTCATATGCATTAACCGTCATCCTACCTTGCTCTAAACTCAAGAACTCATCCCTTTTTCTATCCCTCAAAGTCCTTGGGATATACTTATCCATAAACAAGCTAGAGAATGATGCCCAAGTCATAGGCGGTGCCTCTGTTGGTTGACACTCAACGTATGACCGCCACCACATTTTGGCGTTCCCTTGAAACTGGTAGCTCACGAACTCAACGCCAAACCGTTCTACTATACCCATCTTGTTTAGTAGCTCATGACAATCAACCAGAAAATCATATGCATCTTCAGATTCTGCACCCTTGAAGACTGGAGGTTTCAATTTCAAGAACTTACTGAAAAGTTCATGTTGATCATTTGTCATTATAGGCCCAGTAGTCAGACGAGGAAATGTGCCTATTTCTAACGAAGCATCCATACGAGGAGCCATAGTGGCTGCATGTCGTACCTCTGAAACCGGAGGTGTTGGTGCAGAAAACACTGGAGGTGCTTGGACTTGATTAGATAATCCACTAAGATAAGCCAGAACTTGATTAATCATTTCTGGGGTAAGTTGGGGTGGTAATTCCTCATTTTGTACTTGTTCAGTCTCCCCTTCCTCACCCTCTCTTATCACTTCCTCAGTCGGTGGAGGAGTCACCGCCCTAGTACCAGATGGGCTAGGGGCTCGTCCTCTTCCTCTAGAGGACGTCCTCCCATGACCTCTACCACGGCCTCTTGCCACTGACCCTCCTCGAGCTACAGCCCCAGTGGCTGGCTCAGACGCTTCTTGTCTTTCCGTTGTGGCTGCTGGTGCGGTCGTTGCTCTAGTTCTAACCATCTGCGAAATAGAGTGAAGATGGTCAGATACCAATTTGTATCACCTAGATACCAATTGGACTCAAGTAATAGCACGAAAGAAAGAATGAAAGAATGGAATTTTCCTAAAGTCTTATAGCCTCTCAAAGAAAAGTAAAGGCGTCCCCCTACCGTTCCTTAAGACTCTACTAGACTCGTTCTTGTGTGATGAGACCAACGAACCTAATGCTCTGATACCAAGTTTGTCACGACCCAAAACCGGGGCCGCGACTGGCACCCACATTTACCCTCCTATGTGAGCGAACCAACCAATCTAAACCTTAACATTTTGATATAATATCAACAGAAAGTAGTGCGGAAGACTTAACTCATTAATAAAAACCAATTCAATAACTTATTAAAATTCAACATCTATTATTTCCCCAAAAATCTGGAAGTCATCATCACAAGAACATCTATCCTCAAATTACTAAACTAAAAATGTCTAAGAAACTAAAATACATAAAAGCTAGTCCATGCCGGAAATTCAAGGCATCAAGACTTGAAGAAGAAGAATTCCAGTCCAAGCTAGAAGCATTAGCTCACCCTGAAGATCCGGTGTGACGAAGACTGGCTCGAATTACTGCTGAGTTGAAGATGACGGAATGTTTGCTGCACTCCACAAATAACAAAGAAGAAAACATAAAGTAGGGGTCAGTACAAACCACGGGTACTGAGTAAGTATCATCGGCCAACTCAAAATAGAAAACAAATATATATCAATAATATCATAAATCAACTATAAAACTCAACATGTAGCAACAACAAGTACTATAATCATCAAGAAGTACTATCAAGTTCATCCATGAGGGCTCAAGCCTCAATACCATACTCATTTTGGGATTAAGTTTCATGATGTTGAAGGTAAGTTATCATCTTTCAGATCATTAATCTTCTTCCTCTTGTGTCGGTACGTGATACTCCGATCCCCTACTACTATGTGTCGGTACGTGACACTCCGATCCCCTATATGCGTCGGAACGTGACACTCCGATCCCCTATATGTGTCGGAACGTGACACTCCGATCCCCTATATGTGTCGGAACGTGACACTCTGATCCCCTATATGTGTCGGTACGTGACACTCTGATCCCCTAATTCTACGTGTCGGTTCGTGACACCCGTCCCACTAATACTATGTGTCGGTACGTGCCACTCCGATCCACTAATTCTATGTGTCGGAACGTGACACTCCGATCCACTAATACTATGTGTCGGAACGTGAAACTCCGATCCACTAATTCTATCCGTTCATCAAGCCTTCTCTATACCAAGGCATCATCAATCTCATTACTTTAATTCATCAAGCCTTCTTTTATACCAAGGCATCCTCATTAATAACGTAGATTAAAGTTTCTTTCAAGTTTTGGGATTCAATAGTTTTCATCATGCTTGCTTTATCAAAATCATACAATCATATTCATGCAAGCATACAATTAAGCATATAGCAGGGTTTACAATACAATCAATACATATTATTCACTATTAAGAGTTCATTACGAATATCGTAAAACAACCATAACCTACCTCCACCGAAGAATTGGAATCCACAAGCAAATTCCCAAGCTTTGCTTTCTCCTCTTTGATCGACTACTCTCTCTCCCTCTATTCTGTTCTTTCTCTTTTTCTTATTCCAAACCCTTCTCCTTTTACCCTAATTAGTATATAATTAAGAATAAAGGATGGCAATAATAGCCCACTAATTAACTTATGGTTACCTCTTTTAACCCCCAAGTAATTAGACTTAATAATATTAACCCTTTAACTTTATAAGTAAGGAAAGAATA
The DNA here is from genome assembly GCA_032847665.1 of Solanum chilense. NCBI lineage: Eukaryota > Viridiplantae > Streptophyta > Magnoliopsida > Solanales > Solanaceae > Solanum > Solanum chilense. The sequence goes on along the minus strand of CM064963.1, from coordinate 67,497,125 downwards.
GTCCAAAACGTCCCTTAAAACTTAACCAGAAATCCAACTCCAGCTGGGATTACGCAACCTGTGACGGCCCGTCGTGCCTGCGACGGTCCGTCACGCAGGTCGTCGCAACCTCTTAACATTCCATTTTTCTCTAAGGATTCTGTGACGGTCCGTCCTGCACTTCCGTCATGGCGTTCAGAAACTCGTTCCCCGTACCAAATTCTTAAGAGTTAAAGTGTTTTGAAACGGTGCCTCACGACGGTTCGTCGTGGTTGTGACGGTCCGTCCTGCAGGTCCGTCACAATTTACAGAGAGTCGATTTTAGTACCCCAATTTCAAAATTCAAAGTGTTCTGGGACGAGACACCCTCGACGGTCCGTCGTGCCCATGACGGTCCGTCGTGGTATCCGTCGTCTCAGCCAGTTTTTCCAGAAATAAAATATGCTGCTCAAAACGACTAAACAGGTGGTTACACCCCACCGTCTCTTCTCTCTCCCCTTGCTACTTATCTTTTATCTTCTTCCTTTTTTGCAGGGAACCAGCCAGCTGCGGACGACCAGCAGCCCGGCGAGGAGACGCAGCTCTGACCAAGCGAGATTCGGCAAAATACAAGGTTTGGATCAATTTGAAAACAGATTTCTTCAGATCCATCTTCGGTATTTTTTGAATTTATTACTCCCTCCGTTCTTCTTCTTTTAAGAGATTCATATTTGTGTATGTATAATTTCTTATTATTGTTTTATTATGCTTTATGTTGTTTAAGTAATATACAACTGCTTATGATTTTCGAGTGGTAGCTCGCTGAACATGCATCATGATACGACTGGCTTCTACTGCAAAGTTTACTGATACACTACAATATTTGTCCGTTAGTATTCAAATTTAATTGCTCACTATTTTCTGTCCCTTAATTGATAATTTGTCTACCTAGCTTAATTATAGGGTAGATTGTCTTGGTAATTAATCTGATTGATTTGAAGTGTAACTATAGAAAAGTGTGATTATTGTTGATCTTATTTTCCCTCTTGTTGTTTAAAGATAAATTAATATTTATTTTCCTTATGAAGTGTAGACATATAATAAGCATTATGTTATAAAATCTTCTGTTATTATGGTAAGTTTAATTAATATTTATTTGCATAGATTGTCTTTGTTTAATTGATTCATTTTGCTTTTTAATTGATTCTTCTCTTGTTATTAAGGAAAATATATATTACTTTTCCTAATTCATTCTGATTTGTTTATATTGGGTAAGTTAATAATAGTTTAAAATTTGATTTTAGCTCTTCTTTATTTAAGGGAAAATATTTTTATTTTATTCTTACTAGTTTATTTTTGGTAATAAAACATTTTAAATATTTTCTGATTTTTGGCTATCCTTGGAAATGATGAAATAGTATGTTGATTGATTCATTAAATTATTTATTTTCCTTATATGTTCCCCCCTCTTCAACTATATAAAGAGACCCCTTTTTATTCTTTTGCACATATTCAATCTTGAGAAGAACTTGCATTCTCCCAACTCACACAAAACTCATTAATTCTCTCTCTCAACACAAGAACTAGACTCCTCACTCTCTCATTGCTCTCTTGCTACTCTTTAAAATAAATTAAGATTCTGGTAAAATATTCAAGTGCTCTTCTTTGTTACTTTGCTACTTTGCTTTTGTTCGGAAAAAAGTTGAATCAACTTGTTTTCATTGCTACTATTTCTTTTCTGCTTTACCGGTTAGTATTCTTAAATAGCATTTTACTGTTAGTCACCCCTCTATTATTTTTAGTTTATTTATTTTGAATTTATTATTATTGTTGTGAGGAAGCACTCTTTATCTTTTCCCCTACGTGTGTTGATATATCTTTGCCTATGTTTTGTCCTTTTTATTTCTTACGTGTGTTGTATATAAATGTATATGCGAGAGTAATTGGTTACTATGAATATTTTACATTACAATCATTCTTCCATTGTATACGAGTTACCTTACTTATTCTAGCAGGTTTTGGACTTAAAGTTCAAGATGAGGAAGAGTGGCCTAGAAGAAAATTCGGACAATGATTTGTTTATTTTAATAATGTGTATATTTTCATCCGTTACTACAATATGTGTATAACACTAAAGCAACTCTTATATGGGAAGCAATTTGGGGGATCACCTAGGGAGGGGGAAGTATGTGTTAATCTTTTTTTATTGCAAACTTGTTTGTCTTTAAAAAAATGCCTATAAGTTTATAATTTGTGTGATAAATGTTTATGTAATAAAATAAATTTTAGATCTAACCAAAACAAAAAAATAAAAATAAAGCAAATCATATTCGCTCAATCATATAATTAATTATCCCAATCAATGTTTCATGTTAATTTTATCCAATTTGGCGTGTTATGCATTCATATGTCATTTGGAGTTAGAAATCAGGCCTATAGGTCTTATTTAAATGTGTTGATTATTAAATCACTTAAAAATCATGTTTAACTAATTTTAGCATGTTCGTAATTGATTTGTTTCTTTACTTTGTCTTTTTAGTATGTTAAACACCTAGAGATCAAGTCAATAGGCTTGTAATTTTTCAGCATATCAATAACTAAAATAGAATTCGTTGTGCATATTTTTTGACCATTTTTTTTTATAAAAAGGATAAATAATTCCTATTGATTTATTGCATCTAATAAATTTACTATATCTTAACATAATTTCTGCATTAATAAATAAATTTGCTATTATAAAATGCTCCCAATTAACTAATTTTTGCATGTTAAACATTGTTTAAAATAATTTCCCGTACTCATAACATTTTGCTACTGCTTCTTTTCTAGAAAATAATTTTCCGCATTAAATCTATTGTTGTTCTCAAAATAATTTTTTTTCCTAAATAAATAAAATTTGTTGTCCTAAGTTTTATTTTGCATTAATAATTAATTCTCTATTGTTTTAAAAATATGTGTATATGGATCATAAACTTTGCTACTTGAAAATAAAATTAAAAAAAAATTGTGTCACTAATAATGGCTCACTCTAATTTTAGTTCAACACTAAAATGTAATTTATGTCATATTTTTTGCCTTCATAATTTATCTTTGCTTTGTTACTATCAGTTTGTATGCTCACGATCTTAGCATGAGATCTTTCACCATTATGTATTATTTTGCAAAGCATGTCTATTTAAAATCTAGAGGCCAAATTGAAATGAACCGTGCTACAATGACCTTCTTGTCTGCCTTGTTTGTTTGACTTGGTGTCTAGGAGGGTCTTATATTCTATTTTGTATAAATCCGCCCTTTAAGAGTCTAATGCCTCTTGGACAGTAAATGTGGGACGATTAGGCATCTTTAGGTACGTTATGCATGCGCTGGTTGGGTAGGGGTAGTTGGCCCTACGGAGATGATGACATTGACTCAGGCGTGAAAGATAAACTTCGGTTTTGTCTCTCCCTATATGGCAGCCTATGGGAAAAATAAAAGAAAAGTCGAGTGCTGATCCAAAGAGTCTCTTAGAGTCTCCCTTCCCTTTTATCCCTTTACTTATTTGTTTTAAATTATATTTATTTGGGGTAGATTACAATAAAAATAATAAAATTATTTGCTTATTTATTTGTCGCTTTTCTATCCTTTCGCTTATCTCTTTATTAGTTGTTTAGTATATCTATTTTATTATTATTACTTAGTGTCACATGTTTAAATATTAATTAAGATAATAATGAGCTATTTGATTCAACTTGTTGCTCTATCACATAGTCTCACATGTTAGATTTAATAAAAATGATTTTAATTGTTAATATCTACTATCACCTAGTCTTTATTAATTAATTGGTCAAAATGATAAAATAGTCTCATTTGTTTTATATTTCTTATCAACTAGCAAGCATAATACTTAAATAAACTAATAAATTAAGTGGCATTGATTGCTACTTGTAACCCTCACATAGATTGCATGAGATACAGTCGGGACCCACACTTGTGGACCTTCAGGGATGCCTAACACCTTCCCCTCGAGGTAATTTGAACCCTTACCCTGATCTCTGGTTTGTTTACCTTAGCTAGACTTAGTTAGGTTAGATAGGTGCCCTAACGCGCCTTAATTCGTTAGGTGGCGACTACAAACTCAAAATCCCAAAAGAGTTGTTAGGTCGTGCACAAAACTCGTTTACAAAAAAATGGAGCGCGACACCCCAAATTTATATAAACTTTATGAATAAAGCTGAAAAGGAATACATAATAGGGAAAATGGGATAAAAAATAATTAGTCGCACGCAGGGGTATGACCCTAAAGTATGCCTTAACGGAAGTTCCTTCTTCTTTCTTGATTTAGAGTCATCTTCGGGTGCCAACTTCTTTGGATGAACTAGTAGCTTGTGACGTTATTTATTCAACTAGAATAAACTATAATCTAAAACTTACCCCCATGGGACAATGATTTTTCCAAACTACGTATACATCCCTCATATTTAAACACATAAGTATGAACATCCGTTTAGGTCGTGGGTTATTTCTAACTCCAGGTGGTCTCTCTAATGGGCCCAACACACCTAGGGTGTTGGGTCATCTTGGTTCAATGCACTTAAAGGTATTTGGTTTAAGCAGTACGCTAGTTGACTAAGAGGGGATTTCGAAAGACCGGAAACCCAAGTAGACAACTTAGCCATTGGACGCATAACATACAAATAAATTATCGATTATTTCGGAAAAGGTTTGAGTTTAAAAGAGTTTGCTTTCAATTTTACGAAATTGTCCTTTAATATACTATACGTATAACATAAAATTCCATAAAATACAATGACAATAATAGCATTTTAAACACATTAAGCACAAATAAACAATTCAGCAATTATTAAAAATTAGTCAAATAGTCAAATCTTATGGTTAGAACTTGATTAAGTCCCGAACAGAATCATCATTTCTATTTTACTAAAAAAAATAAAAGAAAGGAAATATGACTAGGGTTTCCGAAAAATTGATTAAATTTAGTGTTGAAAAGAAATCAAATTTCCACAAGGACAGAGTCAACACTTAAGTTTTTAGAAAAATTTAAGAAAAAACATAAGTTTTCAAAAGGATTTAAACAGATAAAAGTCAATTTGATAAACGGGTTGAAGTTCAATTTCGAGAAGGTGTTAAGCCCTCGGAATGTCCGCTAAGTTGCGATTGACTGGTGATTTGACTAAAATGACTTTTCAAGTAACTTTCTAAATATAACTATGTTAAAAAAAAGAAAGATAATTTTTAGTTGTTACTTTTAGGGGAAAGATGACATAATTTTTATAAAGACAAAGTAAATCATATGTAACTGAATATAAATGAAAAAGTAAATAATATATATTTTTAAAAAAAAGAAAGGCTATCTTGAGGGACTTAATTGAATTAAACAATAAAAAAACAAATAAAGTTAGCTAATCAATAACATTGAATAATAATAATAAGGAAAGAAGAAACAATTGGACTTGAATCCAAATGAATTGGGCTTTGGCCCACCTGTCCTGAAGTGTAAAATAATTTTTAAAATGATGGATTTGGCCCATTTTGTACTCTCCTTCATTCTGCTAGATTTCAAGAGAGATTTGAGACAATTTTCATCAAAAAATCCATTGTTGAAATTCGTTACGTTGAAGGAATAGCATTGGTAGCTATTGGGTCTTTGTTGGTGAGCTAGAGTTGGGTCGGGTATGGGAAAAAGAGTGGACTAGGATTTGGATTTAAGTGCTGGATTGTTACGGACTGCAAGAAAAGTTGCTTGAAGAGTTAGAGAAAAGGCCCAAAATTTGGCCATTTGATGAGTTTAAGATGAATTGATTAGGTTTGGTTAAATTTGTAAATAAATAATAACCCCAAATAAAGTTCAATCATAAATAAATCGAATTCAATCGATGAATTTATCAAAATTCAACAAGACGGATTAATATAAACTAATAAATTACCTTCTTGATAACGAAATAAAATAATTAACTTAATTATAAACTAACTAATTTAAAATATAAACTATTATATATCTAAAAGAATTAACGAAATATTTAATTAAAACAAAAATTTTTTAGACTATTTTTTAATATTCATAAAATATATTGATTGGTGATTACATACATATTTATGTAAAACATATGTATTATCTAAAAGTTATAAAAAGTGACAAAAGTATTTTATATAATTTGCAAACTTTATATGTTTTTCTTAAAATTTTATAAAACTAATTATTTTAAATACTTTGAAATTGAAGGAGCTTGAAATGATTAATTTATATTGTGGAGGTCCAAAATTAGGTGTCAACAAAGTGAATTTTCGCAGTTGTAGGTTAGTAAATTGTTTTTCTTATTTTATCATGTCTACAACCACGAATATCCACTTTGAAATCCAGCCCCAAAAAAGCTATGAAAGCTTTGCCTCGAAATGAAGGGAAAGTTGTGAAATCCTAACTATCGTGATTTGAAATCGTAAACATAATAAAATAAGAAAAGAGTTTTACTAACCTACAACCACGAATATCCACTTTGAAACCCAACCCCAATAAAAATACGGAGCCCTAGCCGCAAAATGAGGGAAAGTTCAGAAAGCCTATTTATCATGCTTTGAAATCGTAGGTATAATAAAAGAAGAAAAAATGTTTTACTAACCTACAACCACGAATATGCACTTTGAAACCCAACCCCAATAAATCTATGGAACCATAGCCGCGAAATGACGATAAAGTTGTCAAATCCTAACTATCATGCTTTGAAATCATAAAAATAATAAAATAAGAAAAAAGATTTACTAACCTACAATCACACATATCCACTTTGAAAATCAGCTCTAAAGAAAGATATGAACCCTAGCCGCGAAATGAGGAGAAAGTTGTGAAATCTTAAATATCATACTTTGAAATTGTAAACATAATAAATAAGAAAAAAGATGTACTAACCTACGACCACGAATATCCACTTTGAAACACAGTGATGAGTCCATGATTTGGACTAATTTAGGGCAATATTTTGATAGATTTAGTGTCCCTTAAATGCATATTTTGTCTCAATAACTGATCAAAAGCCATGAGTTTCAAGTATTTGGTTGTGAAGATAAAGCATGGACACTATTGGACTAAAAGGAACAGGGCGGCTGAAAGAACATAGAAATGAAGGCCTGAAGATCGCCTAATCTATAAGTCGAGTCGCCGAATGGCCTTGATCCCTCCAAATGTTCCAATGAGTTGAGCCCTGCAGGAGAATATCACTTCGGCGGTGGAAAAGAGCAGCCGGTGTGTCGCCGAACAATTTTACGAAGCAGTACTATATCGCCTAATGATCCAGAATGCAATATTAAAGGCAAAAGCAAAACGGTGATGGAATATACCATAGGGTGGATCGCTGAGTTGGCCGGTGATCCTGACTAACTACATCGAGTTATTCTTCGCAAGATAAATTTTTGAAAACTGTAAATACTCATTGACATTTGTAGCTTAGTATCAAATTTTTTATCTAGACATTGAGTATTCAGATAGATAATTATAATTTTAGTTCTTAGAGATTTTGGGAGACATTGTTCTTGTGATTTGAAGATTTGAAGGTTTATAACTTCAAGAAATTGGAACTGGGTATTAAAGAATCTTTATCCTAGACGTGTGATAAAGACATTCTCTAAAGTGTCGAATTGATGGAAACACTTTTCAGTATCAATTTCTATCTCTTTACCATGCCTAGCTAAAACCCTAATTCTTGGGGAATGATTATGTTAATTGAATTGAATTTATTGTAAGGTCTTGCTAATTAATAGATAAATTGTTGTTTAAACGTGATTCATTCAGTAGTTTTGTATGAACTTAATGGGATTGTAGTTGCAAATATGATTTCATCTTTGTGTCTTTGGCTTGCTCAAGAAAGAGGTCTTAAGACCAAAACTACTGAATCAATAGCTGGTGGTTATTGGGTTGTCATGGGTTAGCTCGAGAGAGTGAGTCCTAAACCCTGTCTCATACATCTTAGCTTGAGAGAGTGAATGGGCTAAGGTGAAAATCGTATATAATTTTGGCTTATCGGTGTTCGAGAGAAACCAATTTAACTCGAGGTAAATTGCTCGAGAGAGAATTTACCCCCACTAAAGTCTAGCTTAGTTACAAATTTACAACGGTATACTATCAATAACATGTACCCAGTTGTTTATATTAGCTCATATTCATATCACATCCCAAGAATCCCGTCTCCACATTTGTATCTCTATTTTTGTTGTTTTAGCTTGATAAGTAACTACAAACCCCCTTTTTTGATAATAGACACTTTTGTCGCCCCTTGAATTTATTATGTTTTATTCGTAAATGTCTTTTATCTATGACTAACTTAAATTGATTTGTACTTGACAGTTAATAATAGAAAACCACTCCCTGTGGGAATGATTACAACCCTTTATTGGGTTATATTACTACTCCCGATCGTTGGCACTCAAACGGGAAGTAGTGTTTTAATAATTGTGAAAACATCAAAAATGGCGTCGCTACCGTGGATAGTTTTACTTTTTTTTTAATTTTGTTTTTCTATGTGCTATTGTTTTTAAGCAGATATTTTGAACATGTGTGATTGAATTAATATCCAGGTGACTAAGACTGATCGGAAAATGGAAAGGGACCCCTCTTTGGTCCAACCATTAACCCAACTGGATGAATTGTCTAACAAAATACTAGAGGTAGAAATCCAGTGCATTAGAAAAGAGGAGGTACATACCCCCTCAAGATCTACGAACAATGAGAGTAGATGTGTCGAGGATACGTTGTTGATCATTGTCTAAAAGCTCAATGAGCAAGATAGAGTGCTAGCATTGATGAAGGAGAATGCTCAAGTGCTAAATCAGATGGTTGACTCTCACTCCAGATCCATCCGCCTAATTGAAACACTCATGGGTCACGTGTTGCCTCATCTCTACCTCACTAAGCAAGAGGGCTCACCTAGTGGCATCAAGGTCGACCCTAAGAATGGAACATGAATGCGGATGTACATCATGCCAGGATGTTATTAAAGTTCTTCTTCGGAGGAAACCCAAGGTTTTATAGCTTTCAATTTTTATGATAGAATAATGGTGTGTTGGTTGTACAGGTTAAAATGTGGAAAGTGTTAAAAAGTGTAGGTTGGCGAATCGCTAAAATTATTGGCGATCTCGACCTACTCCATAATTTTGACCCTTACTATAATTGGAGGTCCTGTAAAACTTTGCTAGGTAAGTAATTATTCGGCGGGTCACAAAGTGGGTAAGAGACCTATACTAACGTCATCAAATGGATAAAAATTGGATGGTTTATTTAAAACCCAGTGGTTTAAACTTCCAACTCTTTCGCTTTTCCTCATTATTCAACCTCTCAAACTCTCATCTGCATAGTATCGTCCATATCTCATGCATTATTTAAGTATTTTAGTTTTCGAAGTTGTGTTCGGAGTGGACTACAGTGTAACCTAGCATTTTAATATTTTGTATTTAGCATCAAAGGTTAGTTTTTCGAACCCTAAGATTATTTTTATGAATTTCGAACTCATTTGCAAATGATCATATTGTGTTTCTCTGTGCTAGACCTCTCTAACTTGATTAAAATATTTAATTATTTGTTGTATCTCTTAAATCTTATCGTAGTATATTTAATGTGTGAACCCCCATCTTGTCGTGTTTTATATTTGGTTAGATATTATGGAGTTGTGCTTGCTTGTCATGTTACGTAGTTGGGTGAATTCTGTGTAGCCCGTATATTTACCAAACAATGTAATTTTCCCAATGATAGAAATGATGACATCATTCTAAATGGTAAAAATCATCAATTAGCCAAATTTAGCAAAACCAGAGGAAGTTTGAGTATTTCGGGGTATGGGGTGTTATAGGTCTTGTGCGAATTTGACTAGTGTATGGTTTGATTTTTTTTCTGGGGTTGTGGAATTGAATTTGAAAAGATGAGTTGAAAGCAGGAACTTTAGGTAATTTGGCGACTTGGGTGAGCTCGCAGAACCACTTGATGGTTTGCCTAATATGCCCATCTCGCTTATAATTTCATGTTGTATGTGTTGCTTGCCTCTGTAACTTTTGGCGAGAAACCTAATGTCACAGTAGTCCCTCGGTGACTCACCAAAAGTCTTCTCGATCGCCTTTTGAGGTGCACTCCTGAACCATTTTTCCACTGTAACTTTAAGCGGGCTATCCCTTTCTCGCCGAAAGGTAGGCGATCCACCAAATGGACCTTCAGTTCGCCAACTTGTCATAGTATTTGAGTCAATCCTTTTGGCGAGCCCGATTTAGCTTGCCGAGTCCTTTTTCAACTGCTTTTCAGTAAATGTGATTAACTTATTCCTAATTTTTTCTTAATATTTTGTAGGAATTGTGAGGAGAAACGTAGATGAGCCACCCCGTAAAAAAGTATGGGGGAAGTGAAGAACCACCACCAGGTGACAAAGTAAAGGCAAAAAAGCCCATGTATGACAGGTCTACTGCTATCCCTCGGGCTAATTTATTGAAGACTAACGATGACCAGCTTCTAGGACCCCAACATTCAGAGCTCCGGGCTAGATCTCACTCCACATCTACCAAAGCCTCTACAGTTTCCACACCACCACACTCAGTGCCAGCCCAAGCACCTTCTATGGCTCTTGTGCCCCCAATGGTGCCTCCACTTACGCTCCTTAGCTGGTTGAAGTGTGATGGGCTACGAACTATTTTTAAGGAAAAACTGTTATGGACAGAAGGCCTTTCAGGAAAAACTCCAATGTAAGAGACACCTCAACTTCCATAGATTGGGGTACTTCACCAGGCACCGAGGCCCTTATATTCCTTCGTGGGTCTAAGAATTCTATACGTCATATGGTGATTTGGTCCCAAAGAGAAAAAATAAGGCGAGTGAGTTCAAACTGGTTAACTCAATCATGGAGGAGGAAAGGAATTTCAATGCAATACTGAGTACATCAACTCCTTACTTGAGAGATGGCATGACTTCGACTACCCCAACCTAACTACCACTACAACTTTATTGGATTAACTTAAGGGCTAGCTGGCCCCTCATTTCAGGCACAACCCCGAGGTAGATCGAGGCGAGAGTCCTAATTGAGAAGAGAGACTTGAGTGTAGTTGCGTTATTGATATAGATTTATCAGCAAGTTAATTATACCGTCTCAAAATAAGTCCGCTTTCTGTCTTCCCAAGTAAGAATGTCTGGGGTCGATTATTTCTTGGAAGATAATTATATGGGGGTTCTTATTGAGCAAGAGATGGTCATAAGGGCCAAACAGATTTAGACATCATTGTCATTCCCGATATTGATCACGGAGCTAACATCTGGCATATTGAGGTCGAGTATACTAGAGAAGAGGGTGATAGCAGAAGGAAAACCTTGATGTATATATCTCTGGAGGTAGATGTTGATGATTGAAGATAACATAATAGCTACGGTGAATCCCCTCCGTGCTTCTATTAATGATCTAACTGTTAGGGTCAAAACTTGTGAGAGAAGGCAGAGGGAGACTTCTGAGGTTTTGACTTTGAAAGTCGAGGTAGAAGACATGAGAAATGACGTATCCTATCCGACGTCTACCGAATTTACTTCATTACTGGAGGCTGCAAATGATTTAGATGTCCTAGAGAGTTCAGAGATTCCTCTAGCTACCACCGGAGAGATATATAGGGAGGAGGCTAGAGTTGATGGGTCGGATGCTGAAACCGATGAGAAGTAGATAGAGATACGGGAGAAGAGCATATACAGAGACTGACCGGACCATAAGAACGCTGAGAAAGTTGTATGTGGAAACCTGCTGAGACAAAGGAGATTGTGGTGATGCGGTTGTGCGGGCTTCCCTAGCAGATACAATTTTATTGTATCTATTGGAGCTAGTACTTCTAAGGTGACTCCGGGCACTGATGCCTAGAAAGATGGAGAGAATGATTATACATGATCCTCTCTTCCTCCCTCTGTGTCTTACTTTATTTCATTTTTTGGATACTTTTCTTTCATTTTCACTTCAGAACAAATGATTTTAATTTGTGGTGGGAAGAGGCCCTCCTTTTGTGTGAATATTGATGTTTGATGTTGTTGATATATTTGGGTCATTATGCTTAAAATTGTGTTTTATACTGCTTTTTGTGGATGTTTGCTTGTGGCTCCTTCTGCTTTAATTGTAAATGATTTGACCTATCCGGAAAAATTTAGCCACCTCTTGTATGTAATTGAATTTGGATTTTTTTTGGAATTTTTGAGTCTCGGTTTTGATCAATATCGATGACTTGGATAGTGCTCACAATCAAAAGAACATGAATGTGAAGCTACGATAAGGCCAAATAAAGTTGTATAGACAATATGTGAACTTTTTTTCATTTCGTTGTGATTAGCCAAGTATCAAATTGAGTTTCTTGTGATGAACATTGCACAATAGCAAAAGTGTGGAGTCTTGTTTGACTTTGATGTCAATGCCTTGTCAGATGAGTTTACAGTGAACCATGCATGATGACACCTATAATTTGTCCTATTGGTTTGGTTGACTAAGTGGTGTTATCTCATGATATGATATTTGGCAAATTTGAAGAGTGTGAAAAATTTGAAACATACCTCTTTTGTGGCCTACCTTGTGAGTGTGCGAACCTCTTTTGAACACCCCTTGAGTCTTACCTTTCTTTGGAAGAAACTTGAGAAACATATGACCTTTGTTAATTCACTACCTATAATCCTCTTGATTTGTGGCTGATTGAATAGCCAACTTAGGCCACAAGCCTAAGTTGGGGGTGTGATGAAAAGAGGAGGCAAGTCAAGAAGTACAAGAAAAGTCTCCTTTATCCCATCGTGTTGAGAAAAATAAAACCCCTCCATACAAAAAAAAAGAAGAAGAGGAAAATAGAAGAAAATAATAAAAAAGAAAAAGATGTGAAATAAAATTATGTAAATGCCAATCCATCGAAAGTGAATAATGGGATTACTTCTGAGCACGAAAGGAAATGATGAAATAATAGGAAAAAAAGTATTGTAAGCACCACATTTCATGAGGATAAAATTCACTGAACCTAAATGACCATACCTTTACACTCAGCCCCATTACAAGCCTCTTGAGTGACCTGAAACAAAGGTTGATTGGAAAATGAGGACAACCCTATGGGTTAATTCATGAATTGTGTTCATCTTTGTGAGTGTGAGCATTGTATTTGATACCAAAACATAAAATGTTTGAACCATTCGGTGAAGAAATAGAATCATTCTTTATGTAAGGGCATTTGATCACTTTCGTTGAGCTTGAACTTGCATTTGAAGCAAGTATCGTGAACTTAAAAATCTGTTATAATGATGTGTCACAACTTGAATCTTTGAGTACACAATTGATCCTTGCATGAGTAAGTTGAGTCTTGTTGTGTATACTCATGGTTGAGTCTTGTATAAAACTATTTGAGATATCCTTTTGGAACTGCTGAACTTGGGTTTTACTTGAGGACAAACAAAATTTTAAGTTAGGGGTGTTGATGAGTCCACGATTTGGATTAATTTAGGGCTATATTTTTATGATTTAGTGTCCTCAAATGCATATTTTGTCTCAAAAGTTAATGCCAAGCCTTGTGTTTCAGGTATTTGGATGTGGAGAAAAAACATGGAAACTATTGGGCAAAAAGGAACAAGGCGGCTACAAGAAAGAAGAAATGAAGGCCTGAAGATGCCCTAATCCCTTAGGCAAGTCACCGAATGGCCTTGATCTCGCCTAATATTCCAGTTTGTTGAGCCTGAAGGAGAACAAATTGGCGATGGAAAAGAACAGTCGGCATGTCATCCAACAATGTTGTTATATCGCCGAATGATCCAGAACACGAAGATATTGAAGGCAGAAGAAAAACGACAATCGAATATATTAAAGAGTGGATCGTCAAGTTGGTAGTGATCCCGACTAACTGCCGTGTGATCTTTCATAACACAAATTTTTGAAAATTATATATACTCCTTGAGATTTGTAGATTATTATTCGGTTTTTAATGTAGACTTAGAGTATTCAGATAGATAATTATAATTTTAGTTCTTAGAGTTTGGGGGAGACATTGTTCTTGAGCATTGATTATTTGAAGGTTTCCAACTCCAAGAAATTGGAAGTAGTGTTGAAGAATCTTCATCCTTGAAGTGTGTAAAGAAACTTCCTATCATACTCGATTGATAGAAACACTTTTCCGTATCGATTTCTATCTCTTTACCATGCCTAGCTAAAACACCAATTCTTGGGGTGTGATTTTGTGAATATGGGTTGAATTTACTTTGATTCTTTCTAATTAATAGTTAATTTGTTGTTTAAATGTAATTTCGTTCAGTAGTTGTGTATGAACTTAATGGGATTAGTTGCAAATTAAATATAATTTCATCTCCATGTCTTTGTCTTGCTCGAGAGAGAAGTCTTAAGACCAAAACTACCGAATTGATAGCCGGTGGTTATTGAGTTGTCATGGGTTCAGTTTGAGAGAGTGAGTCCTGAACTCTCTCCCACACATTTAGCTCGGGAGACTGAATGGGCTAAGATGAAGGATAGGCATAATTGCGACTTATCGATGTTCGATAGAAACCAGCTTGATTCAGGTTAAATTGCTCGACGAAGAATTTGCCCTACTAAATTCTAGCTTAGTTATAAATTTACAATAATTTACTATCAATAACATGTGCCCGATTGTTATTGTAGCTCATATTTCTATCACATCCCAAGAATCTCACCTCCATATTTGTATCTCTATTTTTGTTGTTTTAGTTGATAAGTAACTACAAACCCCCTTTTTTTTTTTTTATAATTGACACTTATGTCACCCCTTGAATTTATTATGTTTTTATTCCTAAATGTCTTTTAGCCAGTACTAACTTGAACTAATTTCTACTTGGCTGTTATTTTTTCGAAAACCACTCCTTGTTGGAACGATCCCAGCCCTTGGTTAGGTTATATTACTACTCTTGATCGTTGGCGCTTGAACTAGAAGTAGTGTTTTGACATCGTGAAAACATCACTTACCTTGAAGAAAGCTATGAAACCCTACCCACGGAATGAGGGAAAAGTTGTGAAATCCTAACTATCGTGCTTTGAAATGGTAAGCATAATAAAATAAGAAAATACCTTTACTGACATACAATTTTTGAAAATTCACTTTGAAACCCAACAACGAAGAAAATTGTGAAACCCTAGCCGTTAAATGAGGGAGAAGGGGTCAAATCATTTATGGAAAATAATTAAATGAGGAGAGAAAAAAAGAGTAATTAGGATTTAGGGATTCTCTATGTGGCAGTAGAATCGTATTGGCATGTAATTTGGCATCCACATGGCATTTAACAATTTCCGTTAATAAGAAGGGTATTTTTGACCTGATAGTTTGACAGGAAGGTAGTTTTGAGTCGAAATATAGTTTAAGAATATGAATGAGCTATTTCGAATAGTTTAATGGTATTTTTGAACCTTTTTTGTTTAGTCTATGTGGCAGTGGTACCCTATTGGCATGCAATGTGACATTCAGATGACATTTAACAACTTCCGTTAATAATGACAATTTTTACCCAATAATTTGATAGAAAGGATAGTTTTAAGCTGAAATATAGTTTAAGGGTAAATATGATCTATTTGGTTGTAACGACCTGTTTAGTCGTTTTGAGCAGCAGATTTTATTTTTGGAAAAACTGGCTGAGACGACGGTCACCACGACGGACCGTCATGGGCACGACGGACCGTCGAGGGTGTATCGTCCCAGAACACTTAGAATTCTAAAAATTGTGTTCTAAAATAGACTCTCTGTAAATTGTGACGGACCTGCAGGACGGACCGTCACAGCTACGACGAACCGTCGTGAGATTCCGTTGCAAAACACTTCAACTCTTGAGAATTTGGTACGGGGAACGAGTTTCTGAACGTCATAACGGAAGTGAGTGACGGACCGTCACATGCGTGACGGACCGTCACGGAATCCTTAGTTAAAATGGAGTCTAATATGCTGCGACGACCTGTGTGACGGACCGTCGCAGGCACGACGGGCCGTCACAGGTTGCGTAATCCCAGCTGGAGTCGGATTTCTGGTTAAGTTTTAAGGGTGATTTGGACTATTCTTTCCTTAATTATAATGTTAGAGGGTTAATATTAATAAGTCTAATTACTTGGGGGTTAAAAGAGGTAACATTAAGTTAATTAGTGGGCTATTATTGTCATCTTTTATTCTTAATTATATACTAATTAGGGTAAAAGAAAGAGGGTTTTGGAATAAGAAAAAGAGAAAGAACAGAAAGAGAGAGAGATAAATCGATCAAGAGGCAGAGGGAATATCAAAGCTTGGGAAATTGCTTGTTGATTCCAATTCTTTGGTGGAGGTAGGTTATGGTTGTTTTACGATATTCGTAGTGAACTCTTGATAGTGAATGATATGTATTGATTGTATTGTAAACCCTGCTATATGCTTAATTGTATGCTTGCATGAATATGATTGTGTGATTTTGATAAAGCAAGCATGATGAAAACTATTGAATCCCAAATCTTGAAAGAAACTTTAATATACTTCATTAATGATGATGCCTTGGTATAAAAGAAGGCTTGATGAATTAAAGTAATGGGATTGATGATGCCTTGGTATAGAGAAGGCTTGATGAATTGATAGAATGAGATTAGTGGATCGGAGTGTCACGTTCCGACACATAGTATTAGTGGATCGGAGTGTCACGTTCCGACACATAGTAATAGTGGGACGGGTGTCACGAACCGACACGTAGAATTAGGGGATCGGAGTGTCACGTACCGACACA
>CM064963.1:67432126-67477846 GCA_032847665.1 Solanum chilense | reverse complement strand
ATACATATATATATATATATATATATATATATATATATATATATATATATATATTTATATATAATTAAGCTCTTTAGTAGGCCTTGGTGTAATAAAATGTTATTAAATTACATAGAGATGAAACATGCTGAGCATATATAGTCTGAAACTATAACTAATACTTTTGCATATTATGTCATTCATCAATGTATCTATATATTTTTAAAAAATGAAGATGACTTTGGTCAATTGGAAACACCAGACAGCTAGAGAATATTCAGCAGAAATCAATTAATAATAAAAGCTGCACTTGCCATATTTATAGCTAAGAACAACCGCCAGACAACCACACATAGCAAGAATCGAGACCCCAATCATGCTCGTCTCAATTTAGTCGGAACTTCAATGTGAACAACTAGATATTTTTTTAAAAATTTATCTTGCCTCGCCCTATCCTGCTAAGACACTGAAATTATCATTTTTCTAATTTCATATCTAAACTATTAAGAGTGTGAATTTCATACATATACCATTGCTTATTAAGTTTGAAAAACGCACCTCAATAGTGTGTAATAGTCTCTCTTTTATTTGACAAAACCTTGACACATGACATTCCACATAAATAAAATATTTTACATTGATAAAAATTAAATAACAAACTATTAATATTAATTAAAAATTAAAAATTAATTTATTACTATCCAAAAAAAAACAATTATAATTATTTTCCTTACCCCACCGTCCCACTCCACCACCTGCCCCACCCCCACCCCCACCGCCCATCCACCCACTCATTCCCCCAAAAAATTTGATATTATTTTATATTACTAAAAATAATAAAAATTCTACTTAAGAATTTCTTTTATTTTTGTACCGAATTAAACAATTGATTTTTTTTTTTAAAAAAAAAGTTTGGTCACATTTTACATTTAATTATTGTATTTGAAGAGAAAGTATTTTATGAGTCATTTCTATACATTTTTGCAGGAAGCTAAAGTATGAGCATATAGACAACAGATTGGCTTCTAAAGTTGAAGGAGAACTGTTTACTTTAGTTTATTAAAAATAACACCCTATATACATTTAAGGCTATATATATTGAGTTATAAATATATTTTTTAAAAATAAATTATTCATAGCAGATTATTATCGAGTTATAGCATATCAATTTAAATTATATTTAATTAAAATTAAACCATAAGTAATTATTTAAATACTAATTAATATGTTCAAATATTTATTTTATTTTTAAAGTTACCTTTTTTTTAAAATAAACTCTTTAAATTTTTGAACAAATTATAAGTATTAGTAGTTTACATTTACCTATTTAAAAATAAATAATAAATTAATATTAATAGTACAATTACCTTTTTGAAATCAAAAACTAAATTTTAGAGATTTGATTTTAATCAACTTCCTATTTTGTGGCTGCCCAATAATAATCCATCCCCATCACACCCTATACACGATCACTATTCATCTTCCCCAAAACGCCTCACTCATCACCCATCACGCCTCACAGATCACTTTCTTCCCCAAACCCACAACTCAAAGATCCAGAATTTCTCCTCCAAAACAGCATTCAACTATATTGTACGTTTTTAGAACCTTCATAAAGTATTTTCTTTTAAGATTGTATATAATGTCGAAGAAAATTAGTGGAACACCCCGTAAAAATCGAAGATTGGTTGAGGAGTCATCATCTGATAAGTTTCATGTTCCTTCGTTTAATGTTTTGACTCAAACTCAATCGCAAAAATCCACTGAAAAAGAGACGGATAGTTTTGTTAAATCGAACCTTCAAAAAATAAAAATAAAATGAGGCAAAGGAAAGAGAGTCTCCAAAGAAAGGGAAGAAGAGGAAGGGAAAAGCTATTCGAACATTTTCATAATTTGATTCTCACTTTGTTGATTAAATAAAAAATAAAAAATCAGAAAAAATTAACTGATGTTAAACTTGGTCGATCAACAAGAATACCATCAAAAAAGGAGTCAGAGATACAAACTACAACGAAAGTGAAAAAATTGTTAAGGTCGGTACAAGATTAATTTAAAATTTGATTAAAATGTTATATGTAGGTGAGTTTAATTTTTTATTTTGTTTGACAATCATATTGTATGAAATTTGTATGAGTTATGTGTGAATTGATTTTTTAGTATTGTATACGAATCTAATTTTTGATTTATTTTGTAGTTTTAAAGTCACAGAGTAGATTTTTAATAATTGTAGTATGTATTAATATTGTATGATATATGCGTGAATTGATGTATTAGGTTGTACGACTTGTGTATAAATGTTGTATGAACTGAGATATGCATTGATGTATTAGTGTTGTATGAAGTGTGTATGAAAATACCTTACAACTTCATTTATGCTTCGTGTATGAATTGATGTGGTTGTCGCTTGATATGGTATTGTATGAATGAAATTTGTATGAAATTATAAATTTCGTTAAACGTCTTAATTAAGTATTACAAGTTATTTAGCAGAAGAAGGTACACGCACATTGATCGTCATGTAATAACATGAACGTGTTCGCTGATCTGTTGACCTTTCTCGGTCAAGATAGGTTTTAACAATTTCTGCAAGAAATACCATTTTTTTTATGAATTACATAACATAAAAGTTCAATGTCAATTATTGCGTCATATTTTTCTTCTTGAATCTAAAATGTCAGAGATGACATGTTTGTTATTAACGTTAATTGTACAGAATTACACTTTGGATTAAAAGAATTTGTCACTATAACCAGTCTCAAATCTAGACCACTTTCTGATTTTGTTTTGAATCCGTCTATTTCAATTATACTCGACTAATTTCATTAAAAATACAACTTTATTTAGTTATCATAATGTTTCTTCTTTAATTTTTTTTACAGCAATTGTGATATGTACACATCTCTTTTTGCTGAATACATCATTAATGGTGTTTTGATATGTCTGATGTTGATATTGATGCAACATACCATCGACAAAGGTATGCAACAATATTGTGGCATTAAGGAAAATCAAAGAATAAAGAGGGTGCAATAAGTGATAGTGAAGTTACTGGTACGGTCGCTAGCAAAAATGGTGGACCTCGCACACCAAAAGAATATGATCCGAACACCACCAATTATCCGACACCAAGACCACGGACAAGAAAATAGAAATAGTTTATTGCACTTTCACTTTTTTTTTGGACTATATTTTTTTAAAACTCTTGAATAATTTCTTTATGTTTAAGTTTTTCTTTTTATAATATCATATGTTTTTTTCCAGTTATACCATCTTCATATGATTACAGATTGGGTTGTACATAAATCATACTATATACATTTCATAGTTCAAAGTAAAAGTTTCATTTCAAAATGCAACATTTTAATTGAATGAAGTATATATAAAATATTTATAAACTATGCATTAATCTTTTATTTAATTTTTTATTATTTCAATTTCATGATATTGTATATCGATGGTTTGTCAATATACCATTATTGGATGAAATATGTATGAAATTTGATTACTAATTGTATGGGCATGACATTAATTTGTTGGCTTTTTGTATGAATCTTTCTTCAATTATTGATTATGTATGTAGTCTGATTATTATATGGATGAAATATATATGAAGTGTGATTACTACTAGTATGAACATGACATTACAGTTTTTATTTATAATCGCTTTAGTATGATAAATATCATACATTTTTTTATCCATATGTATGAACTTGGTATGAAGTATGTATGATCTATGTATGAACTAGTTTAACAAGAGTTTCATTGTACAATTACATGTTTAAAAGTTCTTCCATATATATAATTTTTGTATGAACTCCATATGAACTTTGTACAAAGTATGTGTGATCTATGTATGAACAATTTTAACAAGAGTTTCATTGTACAATTATATGTTCAAAAAGTTCTTCCATATATATGATTTTTATATGAACTATGCATGATTCTTGTATAATGGGTATAAAGTGTGTTTCAATATTATTTATAGTTGGACAATATTAAGAAACCACAACTACTCAAAGATTAACGCTGCCAAATCCATTCCATAAAACAAAACATGTTGTGTAACAAAAAGTGAAAATCAAGAAATTATTTTTCTAATACTAACAGGTGGACACGTATCACTAACTATATATTTTATCTCAATATCGTTTATATTAATATTTACCTTAACTTGTCACATTATCGCACTAACTAGACCACTATAAAGACTAGATGCATCGTATATGATCCCCTCCATCTGAAAAGAGACACATTTCCTTGTTTAATTACAATAAAATAACAATTAGTATAACCACTACAAAAGAATTAATATAAATCACAATTTCATACAACCGAAATTAGAAATCATGCATACACAATAATATTTCATATTTCATATTTTATACACAATTAATACACAATTCATAAAACAAAATAAAAACATTTCATAACAAAATATTACCCATTTCATATAATAAATATCAAAAAATACAAACATTGCATTACAAATCAATAATAGTCAAACAAACTATCATTTCATATTTCATACAATCTTAATACGCAATTCAGATAATTAACATCATTTTTATCAATTTTATACGCTTTTTTCACCAATATTTCTATTATATTACCTATATCCACAAATAACAAAATATTAATTACGAAACAAAAAAAGAAATATCATACATTCTTATAACACTTTTAATACAATGTTTTTGAAATACAAAATAATACACTATAATATCAATTTGTTTTATATTTCAGGAAATAACTTTTACTTAAATTTTTAATTTTAATAAACGTATATAATGTAACATGTTGTTTCATGTATGGTACCTACCAAAATGTGTTGTGAAACAAAAACATCAAAACCTATGTTATTAGTAGAGATGACTAAAAACAAATCAGAAAACTACGAGAAAATACCAACCTGACGGATCCCTTCTTCTACCATGTTTAATTAATTTTGATAAATTGTTGTCCATCACAACAAATCACGATTTTTTCAAAGAAAAAAATACTTTAATCAGTAAAAAAATGGAATTACGTTCTGTTAAAAAATGGAGATTGAGAAACGCGATAGACAGAAAAAAGGGGAAAAATCATATTTTGATTTGATTACTACTAATTTGAGCGTTTTAAGGAAACTAAATAATTTTAATTTTTTTTTAATTCCTTAATAAGTGCTAGTTTGTAAAATTATCCATTATTAATTGAAATTATTTTAAATCCCACAAATCGTGCTACTTGCCAATTAATACATTGATGTTTTTTTCCTCTTTATTTTATTTAAAAAACAAATGTTTTCAATTATTTTAAATCAACTTTTTTTTTTCTAAGTATATGTTATAACTTGAGATATTAAATGTCATATATTTAAACTCAAAATCTAATGCTATAGCTTGAAAATATTACTATAAAAGATGCTATATACAAAATTTACACTTTATTTTATGGTTTGCTGTTGAAGATTTTTGACCCGTTACTTGCCTGTCTGCCCTACCCTATTAAGTATGGATAAATTTTAGGAATCACATCATTTTAATATGAAATTACAACCTATTCCCTTTTAGTTTGTAATTACACTAATTTCTTAAAAAGTATCACAAACCGAATACATTAATATGTAGCTCAGATAAATAATTTTTAGTTCGGATACATTAAAAATAGCTTGGATGCATAATATGTAGCTCAGATACATTATAAAATAAACTGAATACATAATATGTTGCTCGGATATTAAAGAAATAAAAGACCTTAGAGGTTTTTAGAAATAGAAGGAGATATTGGAAATAAGAGAAATATAAGACGTGTATTTCAATAATTTTTCCTTTTAGTATGTTTCCCTGCACTACTCTGTTAAGGTTTTGCTCTACTCCGCGCTATTGTCATCCCGACTCCCATCCCTATTTCCTTCTGTCTGACATGGAACACATAGGTTTGAGCCTTGAGGAGAACTGTCATGACTGGGAAACAAGCACTTTTATGGCGGCAAAATTAATTTCAATCCGCCTAAACGGTTTAAGTTTGAATCGGTAATTAACTCAATTCATTTCAATTCACTTAAAATTGATTAATAATACCCAAAATTGACTTATGAGAAATATTGTAAAAATATTTTTAAAAACAATTTCAACCCACTAAACGGTTGGATCATTGTTCATTACCTGACCCATTTTGACCCAAGTAAATTTGGATTGGGTAAGGCCTTGACCCATTTAGGGGTCGTTTGGTACAAAAATTAGTAACGCATAGATTAGTAATGCAGAGATTAGTAGTGCATGGATTAGTAATGCATGGTTTATTTTTATCAAGTGTTTGGTTCATTGTTTCACACCTCATCTTATGTTTGGATTAAAACTCTATAAAAAAAAGTTTTTTTCCTATTATACCCTTTAATTATTAGGTAATTGAGTCAAGATAGATAATTACCGGACAAAATTATTTTTTTATGGAACTAGTTATGGGAGAAACAATTTTGTTATCATATTTGCTATTTTTTCATTTGAATTATTTGAGGATAAATAATTGTCATCTTAATAAATTAATCACTCACAAAATGTCATTTTTTAAGTTAAAAATGATAAACCAACTACTTTTAAAATCGAAAAGACAGTCAACAATGGTAAAATTAAATAAATCATCTATATTTACACATAAAAAGGGCTATGATGGTCTGCCACGCCCGATGTCGTCTGACCGTGTCAACTAGTCCAAAGGCGATGATGGCATGCCTTACCCGACGTTGTTCGACCGCGTGTGAAGTCCAAGGGCGTATTTTGCAGTCCACGCCCGTTCCGCGCAGGCCTTGGCAGATGCCGTCTGGCCACGGACGTGGAACGCCCGTGCTGCGTACGCAGACCCATTTGCCCATTGACATCTCACTTGGCTTTAAAAATCGCACCCGACATCCCGAAAACCTCTCATAGAGACATCGTTATTAGTCCCTTAACATGTCATTAGGCTTGACAAATGAACTCAACGTCACGAAAAACCTCGCAATGGGGCTTAGTTATTGTACAAGTGTTTGATCGCCATAGAAAGTATAGCTCAACACTTAGCGGTAGACTAGTGATCTACACGTGCCATGTTACTTCCGGTACTTATACTTCAACACTTAGTTATTTTTTCCCCTTCCAAGGATGCAAGCAGTACGCGAACCTCTCATTTGAAAAGTTAGAAATGATTGGATTTGAGGTTGGGGGAGGGGGAGTGTAGGGGGACGAATCGGAGCGACAAAGGGCTGAATCTCAGTGGATCGTGGCAGCAAGGTCACTCTGCCACTTACAATATCCCGTCGCGTATTTAAGTCGTATGCAAAGGATTCCACCCACCGCTCGATGGAAATTGTACTTCAAGGCGGTCACCGCGACGCTTCCGTCGCGGTGACTTAGCCAACGACACGTGCCCTTGGGGGCCAGAGGCCCCTACTGCAGGTCGGCAAGCGGACGGCGGGTGCATGCATCGCTTCTAGCCCGGATTCTGATGTATATATATATATATATATATATATATATATATATATATATATATATATATATATATATATATATATATATATATATATATATATATATATATATATATATATATATATTTATAGTAAGATTAGAAAAAGGAAAAAATGTTGAACAAGAACTACCATTAGATTATCAAGAATTAATGAATGAAAAATCTAATACTTTAATATGTAATGAAGATAAAAATATAAATACTGTTAAAATACTAGCAAAATTTCAGATTGGAAAATATGAAATAGAGACTTTAGCATTAATAGATTCGGGATGTACCAAAAGTATTTTAAATAAAAAAATTGTACCTCCAGAATTAATAAAAACTTTAGAAAAAGCACTTGTAGCTATGCAAATGGACGGAACACATAATATATATAGATACTACATAGATAAAGCACAAATAAGTTTTTTAAATACTTGTTCAAAATTCTAGTTCTTTTCTCAGAAAATTTAACCTAACAATGTCCTAGGAATTTACAGGTTAATCCATCGATACTTTTAAGAAGCTAAGAGACTAACCATATACTAAGTAATATAGATTCAAGATGATATTCATAAATTTACATGAATTTATCAAATAATTAAAATTTTATAAAAATAAACACACATAATTTACATATATGGGAAGTTAACTAAAAGCTTAAATATGAAAACTTACATTATTTAGAAAAGAGTGAAGTTTCCCTTTCGGGAAACCCGAAAAGCTTCCAAACATTTACTTAAAAATAATTTTTAGAATAAAGAACTGAAATCTTTACTATATTCTTGACACAAACTATTAAAAGATAATTTTGAAGAGGAAAGGGGTTTTTTGAGGATTTTGAGAGTCTTTTCGTAGTGGTTTTCTTTGCCTTTGGTCGCCTTCTGCTTTTCCTCTTCTGATAATGTCACGACCCAAAATGAGTCGTGAGTGGCACCCACACTTACCTCCTTAAGTGGGCGAACCAACACATCTAAATCCCAACATATACCAATAGATCAACTATAAATAATATCAATAATGCGGAAGCTTCAAAAGATACTAAGCAACCAATTTAAATAAGTTTCTAAAGTTTAATACTTATCATCCCAAAATCTGATAGCCATCACTTTAAGGACATCTAATCTCAAATATTAAGTCTAAGAATATCGAATACACTAAAATAAAGAATAAAATGGTATGTGTCCGAAAGTATAGGACATCATGTCATGACCGAGAGAATCCAACACGAGCTTGAATGGATAGCTCACCTTGTAACTTGATATGCGGGAGGCTAGTTAGAGATGAGGGAAATAAGAAGTCATAGGTATAATCGCTGCATTTCGTAAAAGGAAAACAAAGAAGAAAACAAGTAGGGCTCAGTACGAGGCAACATGTACTGAGTAAGTATCATCGGTCAACCCAAAATAGTAACTAATATACAATAAATAATAGTATGAACTCAACTATAGTACTTAACAGGTGATAAACAACAAACAACATGAACAAGTATCAACAACATCAAAGTGAACTCGTAATAGGTCAATGATATCAAGATCACACATGAGGACTCATGCCTCCAAACCAAACAATTTTGGGAGTTGAGTTCTTTGAGATTGAATATATTCCATTAATTCAACATATTTTTCCTTTAATATTATCGTGTCGGAACGTGACACTCCGATCCAAAAATACCGTGTCGGAACGTGACACTCCGATCCAAGAATATCGTGTCGGAACCTGACACTCCGATCCAAAAATACCGTGTCGGAACGTGACACTCCGATCCAAGAATACCGTGTCGGAACGTGACACTCCGATCCAAGAATACCGTGTCGGAACGTGACACTCCAATCCAATTATACTTTTAATTTATCCTTTATTATCACCGCTTTCAATTCATTGTTATATTATTTTCATCAAGCCTTCTTTATTCAAGGCATCACTTCGATATAGAGGGTTAGAGAATATAAATTCTACGGCCTCAGGATTTCAGACCAATCACAAACCACACAACCAAATCACACAATCACACAACCAAGTACATAGAGAACTTCACAATATCATTCAAGGCATATCAATTACTATTAAGAGTTTACAATCAAATAACATAAACCATAACCTACCTCCACCGAAGAATTGAAGTCAAGTAAGCAACTTCTTCAATGCTTTTTCTTTCCTCAATGACTCTGAATCTTCCCAATCTATAAAGTATATGATATTTGTAAGTAGACAAACTCAATTGTATATCAAATTTCAACATTGATTTCAATTAATAGGTCAAATCCTATATATCTTGAATTTAAGACTAAGCTTAAGTCTCAATTTCTTTAATATTATAAATGTAATTGAACACATATAAGGTTAAATTACCCATCTCAATATATCATAATTCCATTCATAATATGATATACAGATCCATAATATTATTAAAATAAATTCCACTGGTTAGGGACCAACGACAACCAACACCTTAATTGATCATTAATCCAAAGTCAATTCATTAACTAACCAATCATTACTCTTCACTAATTATCCACCAATTCTTATCTTTTCCAAGTCCAAGAACGTTAACAACATTTACCATTTGCAATTTAACTCACCACTCCATTCTTTTCTTTCCATTCATAAACTAATTCAATGTAATAATACTAATTATATAATCTCTACATGCATGACACTCCAACTCCACCAATGTCCTTGACGATAGCCATACAACATCACATTTAGTAGACTAATAATAATTTTCCTTTATTATCAAACAAACATCTACGTTGCCAAGAAAACTTTTTCATTCAACCTATTTTCAACGAAACACACTAAATATAATAATATTATCCATCAACTAAAAACTAATAACATTATTATATTATTACTAAGCAACACCAACAATTATGTCTATATATTCTCTCATATAATTACTTAATAATTTCTATTCTTCTTTTCAATCATCAACCTAAATTCTTTTCCAAATTTCAAGGCACTTTAGTCGGTATTAGATCCACTCAAATTACACACACTAATATTAACAATTTGCCTTGTCAAATCAATATTTACATATGCATACAAGTATTAAAATATGATAAAAATCTCTATACCTGAAGTCGTTCGTCAAACTTGTCGGCAGTGCGAAGAACCAAGAGAATAGGCGCATGCTATCTGTCCTCTGATAACTAAACAATAAAACCCTTCTTTCTTTTATTTAATTAATTTATATATGGGTATAAATTATGGATTAATAATATATTATATCCTATTAATTTTAGTATTATCTTCTTTAACCATCAACTAAATTAATTATTAAACTACCCTATTAATTTTATAATTATAATTATGAATAGTCCAAAACACCCACTTAAATCTATCAGAAAGTATTTTCTAACATAAAAATTTCTAGTGCCCAAACCGACTACACGGGTTGTTATAATAGATATCAATTTACCCATCGTTCGTCCTCGAACGATCTAAGGAAGGCAGGGCAAGAAAGGATAGTTATCTCAATGATTATTCCAAAATATTAATACCCATTGTCTCATCTCAATAGTATCAAAAACTAGAGATCTACACCTCCCCTCATAGAATGTCTCTAATATAATTGCACACATACTTGGTTTATCAAACTCCACATTCATTGAAGTCAATACTCTTAATAATAACAAAACGTATAACTACATCGATCATCTACCTTACTCTCAAACCATCATTAGTTTCAAAGTATGCTTATCAAATACATGTTCAAACTATGGCTATCCCTTTCTATTTAAGCATTTCCTGACAGATACAAGTCCCAAATAAGGCCTATAGCACTAATTTCAAATGTGATAGTACATTTTCATTGAGACAAAACTATTAAATCACACCCAAAGTCAACTCTACACCACTTTCACATACTATGCTTAAGGTACCATTTTAAACCATTATATATATCATGCCAACACTTAGGAAAATTCTTTGTCACTCAAACTATTTTGTATACTATAAGCTCATAACCTCTATTAACCATCAAATGTCCATGTAACACACCTTAACATTCTATGAAGTCCCATCAATAGAGTAGTATTAACCCAACTTTATTCATAATAACCATGTAGAATTATATCTCACCTTTTACATCATTCTTAAGTCTACTATCCTAATTTGAGCAATCTAACCTCATTGTAAAATACTAAAATTTTCATACCTCATTATTTGTCACCTAAACCAAAACTCTTTTTTCTTTTTGAAGTCGATGATAAACTCCTAGTAAGTCTGTACCGAACTAGTTCACATCTCACAATTATATCTAAACTCATAGGCAAAAATTAAAACAACCATCAACTACACCCCATGGATTTATACGAGTGGTCTTATTCTTTCACTCTTCTCAAATTCTTTTCATGGTGCAAATTCTAAATATCTCGCTCCTTCAATATATCAAACTTTTTTTTATCTAGCTTGCTTACCGATCTCATGTTTTACTAATAATCCATGACATTTTACTTCACACTCTAAATCAAAACTCTGAGGGTAAGCCCTTCCTTAGATCCTTTAACAATCAAAAGTAACAACTTTATGGTCCAAAGCATGCATAAATTCTTTTACGTGCTCAATAACGATGCAATCAATCGTTTCTCATCTTACTAATTCATACCTTGACAAAATATACCACCAGAAATTCAGACTTACAACAAAACAAAAAAAATAATTTGAATTATAAGTCCAATTGTGTAACACAATGCCCTTAATTATCTACATTTGCTTATACTTTGAAGATTTTTACGAATCACCTTATCTTAGATTATCATTGATTGCCTCTCCACCAACCATACCATATGCTTAACTAAAAATCCAACCCTACTCATTTCTAAATTCAACAGTACAACAGAACCTATCATCTCACTCAAGTTGAACGTCTGTACATTCCTCTCTTAAGTTCTATTCAATATCTTTTAACCAAGATGATTAACCTGTTATGCTATTACCTTAACCAAAGCAAAATAGATGAAATCACGCAATTTTGAACCCAATTCTCGATCCCTTCGAAGATACATTTTTTGTTCTTACAATCAGAGAAAATAATTATGCGCTCACTTATTTTTCTTAAGGCTACACATCCCACAAGTTTTATCTTATTTTAGTTATGATTCCAGCTCCTTTAAATTATATTCGAGTGTGCCCTAAATCTCCTAAAATTTATCATACAACCACATTACTCACTAAATAGTAGAAATATCAACCTTAGATACTCGCAAGTTTTTATCACCATACAAAATTTATTTGAACAATAATTTGCATCTCCGTCACCATCCATCACTTACTCCTATCACCATCATGTATTTGTAAGCCCTTCTCATCACCACAAAGTCAATTTTTTTCCTCGACATGACACCTTAAACTCAGATATAGTAATCAAAATGAAGGGACTAACAAATTTTATATTCACTTTCTTACTAAAATCTTCATTTTACTTCACCCAAAGTATACCCACTAGGATTTTCTTTCCCTATAAGTCTGTCATGCTAGTATCAATCTACCTTTTGAAGCTTAAGATAAAACCACCAGTCCCCAAAGATCCACCACTAAAGATTTTCTTTAAAATAATGCTCAACCACTAAAATTTTCCTTCAAAATAATGCTCAATCTAAGTTCGTGTAGTAATAAACTAGTTGGTTTCTCAAATGTGAATACAACACTAAATCTTATTATCTGACCATGTCATACAACTTGTAACTCCTTTAGTAATTAGTATTCATACTTGAAAATCGACGTACCTGTTTCGACATAACCCTAGTACTGCCACACCGTGAAAGTCCACCAGATACCTTACTAGAACACATCATACCTGTCCATAATGTCATACCCAAATAGCCCACATATTTCTACCCATTGAATAATTGCAAAACATTAACGAATATGTTCTCTCTCTAGACCAAACAATTTGTTTTACTTCTTAGATCAATTCAATAACAAAATAACTCACTTCGTAACTCTAACCAAGTAAGCATCGATGACTTTCTCGAATATACCCTCACTCTATGAAGTCATAGTAGTGTCTTTATTAACCGACACTCGACATGAGACTACCACCACATTTTGCAATCGAGAAAATATATCTATTTCTAAGGACATATTTTTTTTCTTTCTGTTGTTACTATTTCAACTTCAAATACTCTAGTAGTACCCATATTTGAAATAGAGAGAAAGTTCAGATACCAATTTGTATCACCTAGATACCAATTGGATTCAAGTAGTAGCACGAAAGAAAGAAAGAAATGAGCTTTCCTAAAGTCCTATAGCTTCTCGAAGAAAAGTAAAGGCGTCCCCTTACCATTCCGCAAGACTCTACTAGACTTGTCCTTGTGTGATGAGATCAACGAACCTACCGCTCTGATACCAAGTTTCTCACGATCCAAAATGAGTCGTGAGTGGCACCCACACTTACCTCCTTAAGTGGGCGAACCAACACATCTAAATCCCAACATATACCAATAGATCAACTATAAATAATATCATTAATGCGGAAGCTTCAAAAGATAATAAGCAACCAATTTAAATAAGTTTCTAAAGTTTAATACTTATCATCCCAAAATCTGATAGACATCACATCAAGGACATCTAATCTCAAATACTGAGTCTAAGAATATCGAATACAGTAAAATAAAGAATAAAATGGTATTTGTCCGAAAGTATAGGACATCATGTTATGAACGAGAGAATCCAACACGAGCTTGAATGGATAGCTCACCCTGTAACTTGATATGCGGGAGGCAAGCTAGAGCTGAGGGAAATCAGAAGTCATAGGTACAATCGCTGCATTTCGTAAAAGGAAAACAAAGAAGAAAACAAGTAGGGCTCAGTACGAGGCAACATGTACTGAGTAAGTATCATCGGTCAACCCAAAATAGTAACTAATATACAATAATAATAGTATGAACTCAACTATAGCACTTAACAGGTGATAAACAACAAACAATATGAACAAGTATCAACAACATCAAAGTGAACTCTTAATAAGTCAATGATATCAAGATCACACATGAGGACTCATGCCTCCAAACCAAACCATTTTGGGAGTTGAGTTCTTTGAGATTGAACATCTTCCATTAATTCAACATATTTTTCCTTTAATATTATCGTGTCGAACGTGACACTCCGATCCAAGAATACCGTGTCGGAACGTGACACTCCGATCCAAGAATACGTGTCAGAACGTGACACTCCGATCCAAAAATACCGTGTCGGAACGTAACATTCTGATCCAAGAATATCGTGTCAGAACGTGACACTCTGATCCAAGAATACCGTCTCGGAACGTGACACTCCAATCCAAGAATACCGTGTCGGAACGTGACACTCCGATCCAAGAATACCGTGTCGGAACGTGACACTCCGATCCAAGAATACCGTGTCGGAACGTGACACTCCGATCCAATTATACTTTTAATTTATCCTTTATTATCACCGCTTTCAATTCATTGTTATATTATTTTCATCAAGCCTTCTTTTTTCAAGGCATCACTTCTATAGAGAGGGTTAGAGAATATAAATTCTACGGTCTCAGGATTTCAGACCAATCACAAATCACACAATTAAATAACACAATCACACAGCCAAGTACATAGAGAACTTCACAATATCATTCAAGGCATATCAATTACTATTAAGAGTTTACTATCAAATAGCATAAACCATAACCTACCTCCACCGAAGAATCGAAGTCAAGTAAGCAACTTCTTCGATGCTTTTTCTTTTCTCAATGACTCTGAATCTTCCCAATCTATAAAGTATATGATATTTGTAAGTAGACGCACTCAATTGTATATCAAGTTTCAACATTGATTTCAATTAATAGGTCAAATCCTATATATCTTGAATTTAAGACTAAGCTTAAGTCTCAATTTCTTTAATATTATAAATATAATAGAACACACATAAGGTTTAATTACCCATCTCAATATATCATAATTCCATTCATAATATGATATACAGATCCATAATATTATTAAAATAAATTCCACTGGTTACGGACCAGCGACAACCAACACCTTAATTGATCATTAATCCAAAGTCAATTCATTAACTAACCAATCATTATTCTTCACTAATTATCCACCAATTCTTATCTTTTCCAAGTCCAAGAACGTTAACAACATTTACCATTTGCAATTTAACTCATAACTCCATTCTCTTCTTTCCATTCATAAACTAATTCAATGTAATAATAATAATTATATAATCTCTACATGCATGACACTCCAACTCAACCAATGGCCTTAACGATAGCCATACAACATCACATTTAATAGACTAATAATAATTTTCCTTAATTATCAAACCAACATCTACGTTGCCAAGAAAACTTTTTCATTCAACCTATTTTCAACGAAACACACCAAATATAATAATATTATCCATCAACTAAAAATTAATAACATTATTATATTATTACTAAGCAACACCAACAATTATGTCTATATATTCTCTCATATAATTACTTAATAATTTCAGTTCTTCTTTTCAATCATCAACCTAAATTCTTTTCCAAATTTCTAGGCACTTTAGTGGCTATTAATCCACTCAAATTACACACACTAATATTAACAATTTGCCTTGTCAAATCAATATTTACATATGCATACAAGTATTAAAATATGATAAAAATCTCTATACGTGAAGTCGTCCGTCAAACTTGTCGTCAGTGCAAAGAACCGAGAGAATAGGCGCATGCTATCTGTCCTCTGATAACTAAACAATAAAACCCTTCTTTCTTTTATTTAATTAATTTATATATGAGTATAAATTATGGATTAATAAAATATTATATCCTATTAATTTTAGTATTATCTTCTTTAACCATCAACTAAATTAATTGTTAAAACTACCCTATTAATTTTATAATTATAATTATGAATAGTCCAAAACACCCACTTAAATTTATCAGAAAGTATTTTCTAACATAAAAATTTCTAGTGCCCAAACCGACTACAAGGGTTGTTACAGATAATGTCTTCTTATCTACACACTTCTGAACTTCAAACTCCGGACTTCAAAATGAAAAAGAATCTTATCTTCTCCGTCGGGTACGCATTGGGCCCCATCGCACGTGAAATGATTCCTTCTTTCTGCATTATTATCAGTCCTTTGTCTGAAGTATTGTCTGTCAATACTTATCTCTTACCTATATATATATATATATATATATATATATATATATATATATATATATATATATATATATATATATATATATATATATATATATATATATATATATATATATATATATATATATTCTAAAGTAAAGACGCGTCCCAAGAGTTTTTCCACATGTGTGGTAGTGAGTAAAGTGGGACTCACATTTTTTGACAAAAGAGGCATTCCTCTTTAAAACTATATTATTATTATTATTATTATTATTATTATTATTATTATTATTATTATTATTATTATTATTATTATTATTATTATTATTATTTTTAAGTGTCTAAATTATGTAATGCAATTGAATCAAAACTCATACCAGAGTCATCATCATTTGGGTCTTGAGCAAATTGCATTGAGTCTGAAATATTATCCGAATTATTTGGGCTTGAAACAGAATCTTGTCTTGGGCTTTGTATTTGGCTTGGGTTTATATGTTTATATTTTGTTGTTGTTGTTTAAGTAATTTTTCAACGGTTTGGGTTATAAGAGATTCTAGATCTTTATTTTTTTGGGATTTTTTTATTTTTGTGTATGAGTCTGGTTAAATGAAAGAGGTAACCTTCTTCTGGAAGATGAACCTTCATCCTTTTCACTTTTTGGCAAAGTCACAGCCATCAACGGGTTTGAGAAGTCTTTATCGGCTACCGTTTGAACCGGACTAGCTGTATCTTCATTAGATACAGTGGATTTCTTAGCATTCAGTGGGGAATGCACACCCATCTTATCCATTTTAATTTGGGATGGAAAACCCTGTATATCTGTCTGAGTTTGTACATTTTGTTTAGTCTTACCTTTGCTTTCCATTCTTTGGAGTCTTTCCCTGAGCTTGGCATTTTCTTGTGTTAGAGCTTCATTTCTTAGATTTAGCCTTCTGAATGCTTCGATCATGGATAAGAAATGATCACAGAATATTATTTTGTCTGTATCTTTTTGGATATTGTATTGTGGAGTTTTATCTGGGTTTTGTCTAAGGGCTGGAGAAATATAGTAATTTGGCCCTAATATCCCTCTAGCATAGTCTAAAGCTTTTGTAAAATCATTAAAACCTTTAAAAAGGGGTTTTCGAAAACCTTTAATAGAGTCTAAAACTTCTATCCATGTCTGAAAAACACCATTTGTTTTACCATGAATTACCACATAATATGTAAATCTATTTTCTTTATTTTTGCTAGTAAAATAATATTCTAAAGCATTTAAAACAGCAATTACATATATAGTGTCTTTTTTATTATGAGTTATCCATATATTGTCTATGAGGCATTTTTGTTGTTTGTCTAGTTGACAGTTAGATAAGTGTCTGAATGTCCAGTTAGACGGCTCGTATTCTATTAAGTTTTGTTGTCCAAACTGCAGTCTTTCTATTCTAACATCATCAATTTTATCTAGAGGTTTAAAATGCAAATTTGATAACATTGTCTATTTGTAAGAGTCTGCCAAATCTGAGGTTGAAGGTTGAACCCTTTTACCTTTGTCTGGTAGTAGAGGTCTCATTCTGTAAAATTTAAACTTTAATCAGTAATCTACTCACTTGATCTGCAATATTATTATCATTTCCCTTGATATGCTCAAAAATTATAGAATCATAAATTGATATAGTGTCTAAAAAATTTAGCCATCGTCTTCTACTGCTAGTTTTATCATTAATTTTTTGATGGAATTTTACTACAGCTTCACAATTTGTTCTTATTAATATTTCTGGTTTATTTAGAATAGAAATTGTAAAACTATTTAAACTATATATTATAGCTAAAATTTCAACATATATACTAGCTTTATTACCCTTTTCTTTGAATTTTCCACTTTGGTAAGCACATATTTTTTCTTCTTGTTTAGAACTGCATTTTATGTGGTCATAATTTTAATACTGCACCCCATCCCTCAAAATTTCCATCTGTCTATATTATTAAATAGTCTGATTCTAATGGCATATTAAGATCATGAATATTTTTTATTTTTTCTTTTATTTTTTGTACTAATTTTATGTCTTCAATATTAAAATTTCTTTGTCCCTTAGTTCCTGTCTTAGAGTATAATGGTCCTGCTATTTTTCCTAAATCCTTAATAAAAGGTCTTGCATAATTAATTATACCTAGGAATTTTTGTAAATCTTTTAAAATATTTAATTTATTTGGCATATCTAGAGCTTTTTTTAGCTATATGAGGTTGTAGTTTAGCCTTCCCTTCTCCTAAAGTAATTCCTAAAAAGTTTATATAGTTTTTACATAATTCTATTTTGTTTTTGCTAATTATTATTCCATTATTAACAAATAGCCTAAAAACTGTTTGTAAATGTCCTAAATGTTCTTTTATATCCTTACTAAATACTAAAATATCATCTACATATACTAAAACAAATTTTTTATATTCTCCAAATATTTGATCCATTTTTCTTTGGAAGATTGGAGGTGCGGTTTTTTTTAACCCAAATGACATAACTAACCATTCAAAATGTCCTTCAGGACAGGTAAAAGATGTCCATTATATACTATCTGGATATATTTTTATCTGTCAATATCTTGACTTACAATCAAATTTGCTAAAAGTTGTTTTTCCTTGGACTCTATTTATTAATTCTGTTTTGTCTGGTAATTTATAACCGTCTGTTCTAGTATTATCATTTAGTCTTTTATAATTTATAACCATTCTAGATTTTCCTCTAACTATTTCACTATGATTTCTTACCATAAATGCTGCAGATCTATGTTTTGAAGTAGATTTTCTTGTTACTCCTAATTCTAATAGTTCTTTAATTTGTATTTTAAAATCTTCTTTATCTTGATTTTCTAGTTGATTTTTTTCCAGTGATTGAAAATAGAAATTCTATTTTATAATAAAAAGACCATGAACAATGAATAAAATTTTTTATGTAAAAGTAAAGTAAAATCATACCATATAAACAAGATTTTATTAATCTTTTTATATAGAATTAACTAGAGGTGATCAATAGAGAAACAATTATATAAATAGAAGAAACAAAAATTATCGCATTGGTGAGTTCAATGGTATTTGAACTGTTAATTGTATCTCCCTAATTCCTTGTTAAACGTAATAATTTGCACAGTTTCCTTCTTTTATCGGAAATTTTGAATTATTCTCTTCGTTCTTGTTCGTTTGTCCCGTTTGCATTTCACATTCTCCTTAATAAATATTAATTAAATATTTATTATACAAAGTTATTGTTGCTAATAACACTTCGAAATTTTAAATTCAACCACTGATACTCCAATTAATTTTTATCAATAACAACTTACTCATCAAAATAAAATTAAAATAAATGTAAACATAACTACTTACCCTCTCGGTCCTCTTTGTATTTGCCTCCATTTTGTTCTTTAGATTTTTTATTCTCATTAGAATTATCTCTATTTCATTTGTAATTCAATCCTAAGGACTGTATATTGTCAAATACAAAAAGAAAATTTATCAATGTTAAATCAATAATTTATAATCAAACAAAGTGTAATCTTTCCTCCATTCTATTGATTTCAAAGTTGAAAAGTACATGAAATACTTTGACCGATTCAAGAAATTAGAATGAAAAAAAAAAATTGACTTGTTTTTTCTTTTGATAAAATTATAATATGACAAATATATTGAAACAAACGAGGGGGAGGTCTCCTTTTTTTATTTATTTATCGTTATTCTTTTCACAAATCAAACTTAATTTGATCGAGAATGTATTCATACAAAATTGTACAATAAAAAACTCCATAAGAAATAAAATATTTAAAATCTAGGACTAGACATATGAAAAGTTAATTTCACTACAAATTCAAATAAATCATAAAAGTGGGAACACGCAATGCTAGATCAAAAAGAGCCACACATATATATATTTATTAGAGAGAGCCCTATACAATGAAAATAACCTGGAAAAAATAAAAAATACACCAAAAAAGATATTTAAATCTGTAAAAACTTATCAGAATCTGAAATAATCTTTAGTTTCGAAGAAAATCAAGTTCACTGAATTCACAGTGTCCCCTTAACGAAATTATTTCCCTCTAGTATCCGAGGTTTAATTTTGGAATATAACTTCCCAGGGTAAAATGATCTTAATCAGTAAAGTGTTGAAAACAAAAACTCTACTGTTAGCGAGTCAATCCACTGCAGGAAAGTACACAAAGAAATATGTTTTAGAAGAAGAAGGAAGATCAGAAAAATTCGTTGGAAAATATTCTGAAGACTTAGTAGTATTTATAGGCAAGAAGAATATAATCTGAAAGGTTGCAACCCTTTCAGAATTGACACGACCATTAATGAAAGGTTGCAAACTTTCAAATGGTATTGACTGTTCCTGAAAGTTGCAATCTTTCAGAGTAGTCATAGCGTGAATTTTAAATATAACGGAAAATAAAATGGGTCACACGCGCGGATTTGAGTGGTGTCGGGTTAACTGAAAAATTGAAAACATTTCGGTTAACTTTTGTTATCAACTAATTAATTGAAAATATTTTTTGGCCATTTAATTAATTAAATAAATAATTAAAATAAATATTGTGCAAAGCCGAAGCAGAAGCGAGTGAGCGACGATGACGGCGGCGTGAGGGGGGGCCCGCTTTCCAACCCTTTTAACAATTAATAGGCGTGTTTATGTATTTAAACTCTCCTATTTTCCTTTCCATTACCATTGAGGGACAATTGCCTTTTTCATTAAAGCATAAGAGGACTTTTCAAGTTTCCAACTCTTCATGTTCTCAACTTTTCATATTCCTCTCTTTTCCTCTATTTCCCATCAATTCTTGCTACATACCCCACAATCCCCCATATTAATTTTGAATGGTTATAACATAGGAATGCACAGACAATTGTGTACTTTACAAGCAAGGCTTAATTGCATCTGGATAAGTTGGTTTTCCCTTGGACTTTCCGTAGTGAACATATGTCGGATATACTCGGTAAATCGGTAGATGTGATATCTTTGAACCATCGGGATTTGGTGTATACCTAGAGAACCATATGTCACACAATTAACCCTTTACTGTTTATGATTCTTACGGTTGTGTTCGTTTCAGCCATGAACACATCCTGGTTTCATGAGTGTATAGAGAATAGGATTTTGATATAAAATTCTCTTTGAAGCGGCTTCCACTTCACACTCACATAGGTGATTTCTAAACGTGTCATCTCGTAGATACACTATTTGGTCAAATCTACCAAACGTAGCAAATTATTAAAAACTTTAAGCTTTATTACCTCATTAACAAGCCTTAAATTCTTAACCTTTTCCTGAACATTGTCTTCACCATGAGAATGGATTGGGTTAATTGACAATGTCGAACCGTCAGCCACAACTTTATTTTTCTCCTTGAATCTAGCTCTTGGGATCTCCAGTCTGCTAGATAGAGTTACCGTCATGCTGACTTGTCCTAAGCCGTAAACCCATTCCTTTAGATGATCTTTCAACTTCCTCTCTCACTATGCCTTTCGTTAGAGGATCTGACACATTATAGCTTGACTTTACATAGTCAACTGTGGTAATTCCACTAGAGAGCAGTTGTCTTACGGTGTTATGTCTCCGTCGTATATGACGAGACTTTCCGTTGTACATAACGCTCCCTGCCTACCTATTGCTACTTCACTATCGCAATGTATGAAAATTGGTCCAACAGGTTTGAGCTAGAATGGAACATCCACTAGGAAATTTCGGAGTCATTCCGCTTCTTCACCACCCTTATCCAAAGCAATGAATTCAGCTTCCATTGTGGAGCAAGCAATAAATGTCTATTTGGACGATTTCCAAGAGATTACTCCTCAACCAAGTATGAACAAATAACCACTCGTGGATTTTACATCATTTGACCCGGTGATCAAATTTGCTTCACTATATCCTTCAATCACAGCAGGAAATTTATTATAATGCAAAGCATAATGCTATGTATATTTTAGATAACCCAACACACGTTTCATAGGCATCCAGTGAGTTTGATTCGGATTACTAGTGTACCCACTTAGTTTACTAATAGCACATGCTATATCTGGTCGCTTGCAATTCATAATATACATCAAACTTCCCAACACTCTGGCATATTCCAATTGAGAGTCACATTGACCTTCATTCTTTTTAAATGTACAGCTTAAATCAATTGGAGTTTTGACAACATTGAAATTCAAGTATTTGAACTTATCCAATACTTTTTCAATATAATGAGATTGAGATAATGCTAGTCCCTGAGGAGTTTTGATAATCCTGACCCCTAAGATCAAATCAGCAACTCCTAACTCTTTCATATCGAACTTGCTGGACAACATGCGCTTAGTAGCATTTATATCGTCAATTTCATTACTCATTATTAACATCTCATCAACATAAAAACAAACAATGACTTCATGATTCATAACATTTTAAATGTATACACATTTATCACATTCGTTAATCTTGAATCCATTTGCCAACATTGTTTGGTCAAATTTAGCATGACGTTGTTTGGGTGCTTACTTGAGTCCATAAAGTGACTTCACAAGTCTGCACGCTTTCTTTTATCTACCAGGAACTATAAACCCTTCAGGTTGTTCTATGTAAATTTCTTCCTCTAACTCTCCATTTAAGAAGGCTGTCCTAACATCGATTTGGTGGATTTTAAGATCATGCACCGCTGCTAGTGCTATTAACATCCTAATTGATGTTATCCTTGTTATTGGAGAGTATGTGTAAAAGTAGTCCAAACCTTCCTTTTGTCAGTATCCTTTGACTTCCAGTCTAGCCTTATATTTGTCAATAGTCCCACCAGGTTTCATTTTCTTTTTAAAGATCCACTTTGATCCTAAAGGTTTATTTCCTGGAGGAAGATCAGCTTATTCCCAAGTGTGATTGCTTAAAATTGATTCAATCTCACTGTTCACTGCTTCTTTCTAATAAGTTGACTCTGATGAAGACATAGCTGCTTTAAATGTTTGAGGCTCATTTTCAAGCAATAGTGCTATAAAATCTGGTCTGAAAGAAGCAGATTTTCGTTGCCGAGTACTACGCCTAGGTTCCTCACTAGTTAGAATATTTTCCGTTAATTTTTCTCATGGTCATTTAGGTCTTTCACTTGTTGACTCACTTTCAGTTTTATACGGATAAATGTTTTCAAAAAACTGTGCATTATCTAATTCAATTATCGTATTAACATGAATCTCAGGATCATCAAATATGTGAACAAAAAATTGATAGGCTTTACTATTCACAGAATACCCAATAAAGACACAATCTATTGTTTTGGGTCCAATTTTAACCCTCTTCGGTAAAGGAGCCTCTACCTTTGCTAAACACCCCCACACTTTGAAATATTTCAAGTTGGGTTTTCTTTCTTTCCACAACTCATGTGGAATTGATTGTGTTTTTCGATGGGGTACTCTATTGAGTATTTTATTAGCGGTAAGGATGGCTTCCCCCCAAAGGTTTCATGGTGAACAAGAATTGATCATTAAGGCATTCATCATTTCCTTTAATGTTCTGTTCTTCCGTTCTTCCAAAACCATTTGATTGTGGTGATAAGGTGCAGTAGTTTGATAAAAATACCATATTTTCAAACATATCTCTGCAAAAGGAGATTCATATTCTCCACCCCTATCACTCCGAATCAATTTTATCTTTAAATTCAATTGGTTTTCCACTTCATTATTGTATTGCTGAAATGCATCAATTTCTTCATATATTAAACAAATATACATAACAAAATTGAGTACAATCATCAATAAAAGTTATAAAATACTTTTTCCCATCACGAGATGGTGTTGACTTCATATCGCATATATCTGTGTCAATTAAGTCTAAAGTTATAGAATTTCTTTAAACACACTTGTAAGGATGTTTAACAAACTTACTTTCCACACCAATTTCGCATTTCGACTTATCACATTTAAAATCAGGCAATACATCTAGATTAACCAATTTTGGCAAGGCTTTGTAATTTACATGTCCCGAACGGGCATGCCATAAATCAGTTAACTCCAATAAGTAAACAGAAGCAGAATTTTTATTAATACTGTCAGCAACCATTACATTTAGTTTTAAAAGACCCTCATTGAGGTAGCCCTTTCCTATGAACATTTCATTCTTACTTATTACAACTTAATCACTAACTAGAACACACTTAAACCCGTTCTTAACGAGTAGTGCAGCATAAACTAAATTCTTCATAATAGTAGGGACATGAAGAACATTGTTGAAAGTCAACACCTTGCCGGATGTAATTTTCAACATTATTTTCCCAGTTCCTGCAATCCTTGATGTTGTTGTGTTTCCCATGAATAAATCTTCATTATACTCAGCAGGAGTGTACGTTGCAAAGGCTTCTTTCACAGAGCAAATATGTCTAGTGGCACTTGAGTCGAGAAACCACTTCTTGGGATTTCCAACTAAGTTACACTTCGATATCACTGCACACAAGTCATCTGCATCTTCTATCTTTTCCACGATGTTTGCTTGACTTTTGTCTTTGCCTTTTTTTGTCCTATCTTGGAGCATGACAATCAGAAGACCTATGGCTAGCCTTGCCACAGTTGTAACAGTTGCCTTTGAATTTCTTCTTGGCCTGTTCTGACTTCTGCCCGTTGGACTTCTTTCTTTTTTTGTCATTGGTATGAACTTCTTCAATAATATTAACTCCAATGATTGTTGAACTCTTACGCGACTTCGTTTCGGCGTTTTTGTTATTTTCCTCAATCTTGAACCGAATCACAAGATCTTCAAGCTTCATTTCTTTACGCTTGTACTTTAGATAATTCTTGAAATCGTTCCACCAAGGAGGCAACTTCTCGATCATTGCAGCCACTTGAAAAACTTCATTTACCACCATATCTTCAGCAATCAGATCATGGATAGTAAGTTGAAGTTCCTGCACTTGTGATCCAACAGTTTTACTATCTACCATTTTAAAGTCTAAAAACTTTGCGACCACAAACTTTTTCAAGCATGCATCTTCTATCTTATATTTCTTCTCAAGTGCGTTCCACAACTCTTTTGAAATAGTTATTGCACTATAGACATTATATAAGTCATCCTCTAAAGCGCTCAAAATGTAACCTTTACATAAGAAGTCTGACTGTTTCCATGCTTCAACAATCATGAATTTTTTCCTTGTCTGGCCTATGATCAGCAGGAATTGGAGTATCTTCACTTGTAAATTTCAGCAGACCAAGAGTGGTAAGCCAACAAAATACTCGTTGCTGCCATCCTTTATAATTCACACCTATGAATTTACCCGATTTCTCTGCTTGTGGTACAAGAGTTCAATTTGGTGCAGCAACAGCCACTGTAACACCAGTGTTTGCCATTTCTGATAAAAGAAAATTGATTCAATCTAAGTAAGAAATAAACTATAATTGCAGATTTAAAGGAGTATAAAATCACGAAGATTTTTGTCTCCACAAGAAACACAGATTAAAAAAATAATTTCCTTAAGATTGTTAACCATACTGTGTTATCAAAACCAGAAATTACTGATTATAATAAATTATTCAGAAACACGAAGTAACTGAAATTTATAGAACCTGTAAGCAAGAAGAACAAAAATTTATTTTGAAAAAAATATTTAAATTTGTAAAAACCTACCAGAATCTGAAATAATCTTTAGTTTTGAAGAAAATCAAGTCCACTGAATCCACAGTGTCCCCTTAAGGAAATTATTCCCCTCTAGTATCCGATGTTTGATTCGGAATATAACCTTCCAGGGTAAAATGATCTTATTCAGTAGAGTGTAGATACCAAAAACTCTACTATCAGCGAATCAATCCATAGCAGGAAAGTACACGAAGAAATATGTTTTAGAAGAAGAAGGAATATCAGAAAAATTCGTTGCAACCTTAACTAAAAAATTGAAAAAAATTCAGTGAAGTTTTGTTATCAACTAATTAATTGGAAATATTTTTTTCCATTTAATTAACTAAATAAATAATTTAAATAAATTTTGTCCAAAAAATAATATCTCGATTATTTACCAAAGCCGAAGCGAGCGACGACGACGACGACGGCGCGAGGGGAGTCCCTCTTTCCAACCCTTTCAACAATTTATAGGAGTGTTTATGTATTTAAACTCTCATATTTTCCTTTCCATTACCGATGAGGGACAATTGCCTTTTTCATTAAAGCATAAGAGGACTTTTCAA
Organism: Solanum chilense; assembly: GCA_032847665.1. Taxonomy (NCBI): domain Eukaryota; kingdom Viridiplantae; phylum Streptophyta; class Magnoliopsida; order Solanales; family Solanaceae; genus Solanum; species Solanum chilense. Next base: position 67,451,140 of record CM064963.1, on the reverse strand, counting down.
GTTCCCAACTCTTCAAGTTCTCAACTTTTCAAATTCCTCTCCTTTCCTCTATTTCCCATCAATTCTTGCTACATACCCAACAATATATATATATATATATATATATATATATATATATATATATATATATATATATATATATATAAGAGAATCTTAGGCACACCTATGTGACTCCACCACAAGCAAGGATTCTCTTTAAATTTATTTTATTTCCAAAACTAAACTTCCTCTTTCATGAAAAATTATAACTTTTATAAAAAAAATTGTGACTTTTATGAAAAGTTGAAACTTTTATGAAAAATTATAACTTTTTTCATTAAAAGTTGTGACATTTATGAAAAGTTGCGACTTTTATGAAGAGTTGCTACTTTTATGAAAAATTACGAATTTTACAAAATGTTGTGCCCTTTTCGAAGGTTGTAACTCTTCCAAAGAGTTGTGACCTTTACGGTAAGAGACAATAATCATTTTCTACAGTACCCTTTGTTTAAAAATAGAGAACTAAATTGTGCATTCAGTGTAGTTGATTTTTTTTGTTCTGTTTCATTCTAGTTTTGCATATCCTGATTTTTTTTACAATCATTAGTTTATGCTTATTTTATTATTTGTCATTTTTGAGTAGATGCTTTAAACATTGTTGTTCATGTTTATACAAAGTTATTGTTAGAAGTATTTGTTAGTACAAATTAAAAAACAAATGTCAATTGGATATTCAAGCAATTTTTTTTCTACTGAAATTGTTGAAGGTACATTAAAAAAGCCCTCCAAATCACAAATTTCTTCATCAAGAACATTATTGCTTCACATACAAGGTTGCGATTTCGAGTTCTTCAGAAAATTCTTTCAGAGTTAATAACTTTTCATGACCATATTTTTTCGTTCTTATGTTGTTATCTGTTTATACAAAATGTTATCACTGGATATTATGAGTACTTTAAGGATTGAAAGTTTATTGAAGTGTTAGTCAATTTTGTGAGGTATCTTATTCCAAAACATAGAAACTTTTCTGGTTAGAATGATTTGTTATCATCAGTGAATATTCCATAGTTTACTCCCTTTAATGTATCTTTTTCTTCGATGTTCTGTTGTCTCCTTACAATTGTATTTAGTTTTTTGTTTGGTATGTATATAATCTGACTATGATAAATATTTTCATCCTTTTTAATATTTTCTTTGTTTATCTTTTCATTCGGCTCTTCCAAATATTTTTGTTGTAAGTTGTGATTATTTTCGTCAAGCATAGTTTGAAGAATATGAAACAAAACCTACTCTAAACAAAAGTAGTATCTCAAATATATGTCTATTAACATAGATTTGTTATCCTTCATGTCCCAAGTCATTGCTGAGCATTTGAAATATCTAGGTTAGAATCTTTTTATTTTTTAAATTTTCCAGAATATTTCTTTAAAATGAGTGTAGAATCAAACACTTTTATTGATTTGTACTTTCATAATGAAACAATCATACCTATTTTTTTTTGAAAAAGTCATACATTTTCATTGATGAAGAATTCGGAAGGGCCTTCCAAAGTTTAATGATGAATGAATTTCTATAAGGGTCAACAATATAATTTTGTTGTTGTTCCTAATTTTTTTCTCCTTCTAAATGTCGTTAGAGTAACATATTAATAATAACGAAAAGTGGTGAACATTTGACTTCACACAAGTAGATTGTCTCTAAAAAATTATTTATGTTGTTGCAGTGTAAATTTTTAACAGTCTTAATTTATTTGTAAATCATATTTATCATCGAAAATTTTCACATAAATCTATTTACACAAGATGTTATTCTAACCATAAACTTATAAGATTCTATATTTTTCATATAAAAAAATAAAAAGTGATGTTTATTCGCTACGTAAAAACATCAATCAATTTTTACAAGACAATTATATCATATAACATATAATATGATAAATTATATAAATATAAAAATAATTAGGTACCAAGATATTTTATAACCAATATTTATATATTTACAACTCTTAAAATATATGTCAATGTCAAATCATTTAATTTCTTTAGAAATATTCTAAAAAACTATGATAATTTACTTGTTTTCCTATAGGAAAGATTGTTCAAAAGATATATGGATAATAGATGCCGCGCAGGTAAATTACCCAGTGAAAGTATAAATGAAAAAGAGCAAGATGACTGTTAAGGGGAGAAAACATTTGAAACACAACACCAACAACAAGAAGACTTCAAATGTATCTACGAAATTTTACATTAAACAATTGACGTATAGTAATTCTTTTTAATTATTTTTATTTGTAGATGGAGAAGAATCGCATAATTTTAGATCAATGGATTCAAATTATTATTTATTGTCTACATTTTTCATTTCCTCTCATTTGGTTTTGCATGACTATAAGGTGGGTTGAAGCATACTCATATCACAAGTAATGATAGTATTTTGAAAGATACCGATCTTATTCAAAAGTACAACAACACCAATAGTAGCTCAAAAGTTTTGATATTTGGTAGAAAAGATCAAAATTATTACCGATTGAAGTAAGGTATGCTAAGAAGCATAAAATTCCGCTCCATTATTAACATATACAAGGTATTTCAAACTATCCTGAAAAATCGTTTCAGTCCACTTATATTTTATATAATTATTTTAGTTAGATGATCAAGTTACCTTTCATTTTACAGCATATAAACAAACTCTCATCACCCGATGAGGATTATAATTGGAGTTTTCCAAATAATTCAGAAAATCATAAATCTAAAGTATACAATGAAGGCAAAGCGATAATGGATTGAGTAAACACCTTCAAGGAGATACTACCTAACAGAGAAAAGCAAATATTTATTCATGGTACGCAATAATCAATTTAAACATCTTAAATTGACTTACTCTATTAATTATTTTATTTTTCAATTGGTTAAGCATGATTTTCTTAAAACAATTTTTTCAACTCATAATTTTTTTGTATGTCTATCATAACCTCTATTTGGTTATGCATGACTTTGAGGTGAGCCTAAGGTCGAAAAAGTCAAATGGGAAGAGAGACTTTCAAATTTTTTTTATCGTATTTTAAATGACAATGACGCCAATTGTGACTCAAAACTGTTGACAAGAGACAAAAATGAAAAAAACTATTGTATCACACAAGATATACCAAGAAATTTAATGTTTTGTTCTATCACCGACCTCTACATGGTTTTTTATCTATACCTTCTTCTATTCTATTCTCTTACATTAAAATTTGTATCGTTGAGCAACAATTTGCTTCTTCTTTTATTTTGATCCTTAAATATTTTGCTAAATAAAAAATTCAATTGTTAAACATAATTTTATTATATCTCATTAACTTTCCTTGATTTTCCAAAGTGTACTACCAGGCTTTCAGCCGTTGAAGAAGAATTTAATTTGAATATTCCGAGGTAATTACTACAAAAAAAATTTAAAGTCTCCATTTAACAGTGAAAATTATTTATTATTAAATACATGTCTAAAAAAAAGTTCTCTTGAGTGATCACTGATATAGTCAAACTTGGATTTTAAAGATGAGTTTCTGGATTACAAACCATAGGATATTTTGTATTCTATATATGTTTGTATTCTTAGAAGAGAAATTCGTGCACAATAAGTAATAGACATTGAAAAAAAAAAAGTAATATACCCTCTAGTGGTAGTTTAATGTTTAAATTATTGTGCACGCCTTTTGTGAACAAATACTTGTATTCATTAGGTTTGAATAGGGATATTTTGATGTTTCCGACGGTTTATTAGATTTTCTCAATGAGTAAAAATACTCTCCTAGAAATAGAGTAGTAACTCATTTAAAGTATAATCCGAGAAAATTATATTGCACTAGTGATATACATCTTTTGCCTCGACTCTTGTAAAAATTTCAAACCCAACTTTTTTCCTTTTCGGTTTGATTCTTTGGTATGCAGAACCTATAGTATGGTTTACTAATTTGAATTTGTTATGTTTCTAGTTCATCTACATATTGTTGATTATAGTAAAAAATCAAATGACCCATCTTTACCATATCTGTTGGTACATGTAAACTGGTGATTAGGATACGCAGTAGTCTTAAAGTATAGTCATAATCTCAGAAAGTCATAACGTTATATCTCGACAGATAACCTTATATCTATACACGCAAATCAGTTACTATATTTTTGCAATACTATTTATCATTTATTTTTTGATTTTCTAGGATGAATAGAAGCCTGAGGGGATTGAACTCGATAAAATTGAGTTCTACAAAAACACTAATTATTCAAGTGAAAAAGGTTGGTCATGTCAAGAAGACACAATGTCAAAGTTAGAAAGCGTATACTCTAGTAACATTCAATATGATTTACTTGTTTTTGTCATAAGTTAATTTTTTTCCCCAAAAGTCATGATTGATTTGAAAGATCTATCCCCTTCCATCACAACGTGAGAAAACGTATACTCTAGTATCATTCAATGTAATTTAATTTTTTTGTCATATTATGAGTTTTTTATTTATTTTAAGAGAATCATGATTGATTTGTAAGATACATACCCTTTTATTACTAGTGATGAAATTGTGGATTTGGTACTTGAAACAAAGCCAGGATTCATGAAAGTTCTCTTCTATGTTCCTAACCAAATACTAATCAAGCAACACCAAAGAGAATGAAAGAGTTAGAAGACTCTCTTCGAAAGACAAAAGACGAATCTACTATTATCCCATATGATTTACAAGAAGGATTAAATGTAATTAAAGTTGTGGTGGAAAATCAATATTCTCATATCACGAAGATGGATTTTATTTTGGTTAGCCACCATAGTACTAAGACTAAAAGAGCGCTTTCATAAGACTGTTCCGCAGAGAGTGTGGCTAAACACTTCTTCACCTTTCGACCTTCAAAGGAATGGTCGGAACTGTGATCGCTATTGGATAGAGCCGCGTGAGACACATTCTTCAATCGCGAGCCAAGGGTTTACATTCTTCTTCACATTGCTGCTCGCTTTGGAGACTAAACTATGAGGAAAATTTTTAAGATGAGATGGACCCCCCGCCTCCCTCGGGGTGAGAAGTTCCCTTCCCTTTTCTAAAATGCCTGAGGGGTCTGCTCAGCAAACGTACAAAGTGGACCGCAGTTTGGCTGACGAGATTGATAGATGAATAGAAGAGTCCAGCCACAATCATTATTGATTTGCCGGTGACAATTCTCCACTCATGTCCTTCCAGAGCTGGGTAAATGAAAAAACGAAAATCTTTTTTTTTTGAAAATTCTTCATTCCTTGGAAGAGGAGAAATCTTAGGGGGGTCATTTTGGTTTTGGGTGTGCGACGAATAGGTTCAAGAGATGAGAGAATTAAGGATATCCACCAGACTGATGATTTGGACGACACCCCCCGGTTTTTTTTTTCAAGCTCAATAAGAACCCGGAATAGCGGAAATAGGTTCCTGTTTCGCTTCCAAAGTCAGTCGTCCATTCCTTGTAGAGGAAGGCTAACTGCTTGCTGGCTGGGAGAAAATGCTTCTTTTATGCCTCGAGTATTAGCCACAGCTCGTATACATTCAGTTATTCTACCCCCATTCACATCTTTCTAAAAAAAAACTTCTACCTCGAGCACACGCAATGGAGCCCATTTTTCACTTCGTTCGAGAATCAACTGCACATGAATGAGCTCTTCCTTAGGCCTTCAAGGAGGAAGCAGCCCCAGGTTCGGAAGGAGAGAAACTAAAAAAGCTCCATGCCGTAGTCGAAGCGTTAAATTCACAATTGGATACTCTATTGGCACACAAAGATGATCAAGTGGAACAAGTTAAGAGCACATCTTGATAAAGTTTAGAAGTAGTAAAACTTCTTCTTCTTCTTCTTATATTGGTGGGAAGTCATCTACTTGTCTTTTAATAAATTTTATTGTAGTTCTTTTATTAATTAATAGATAGCAACTTTTTAGTTTCAGCAGCTAAGTTAATTTTCTTTTCATGATTTAGTGATCATTGAGCTCTATCAAGTAATCCATTGAGGTACATTAAATAACTTCAAAACGCTTTAGTTTGTTTATTTCATAATATCATAAAGTACGAAATCTAAGCAAATATTTTTCTATATTACTTGCATTGGCTGTGGAAAAAGAAAATCAAGCTAAAATTAAAGAGAAGTGCTTCTACAAGCTAAGGTATGATATTTTGAAAAGGAATCTCTATATCTTTGTCTTATTTTTTTTAACGTTTAACATGTTTCAACTATACTTTCAAGTTGGATAAACTTTATTTGATATTAGTTTTTCTTTTGTAGTAAGAAATGACTCTTCATTAGTATTATATATTGTCTCTGACTTTCATTTGACAAAATTTTGGGATACCACCAAACTCCCTTTATTGTGTCTTTGCAGGATAATTTTTTAGAAATAAACTTCAGCTTGGCTTCAACTATTACATTAAAAATACTCCAACTTTGAGTATCTATATCTAAATGTGTTAACTCATCTCCTCCACGTCTGTCACGACCGAAAATAATCATGATTGGCCCCCACATTTATACGTCGGTGGGAGAACCACTAGTACTATCCAACTAAAGAAATTATTATAAAACTAAGACATTAAAGTTACAGAAGCAATTTAAATGACAAAAAACAAAGTTCCATTACTAAACAAAGGATCTAACAACTAAAATTTGCGAAAGATAAACCTCAGATCTGAAAGTCAATGTGCCAAAACTATTAAAAAGATACAGACTATAAACAAGAGAATACTATTGTACTATTCAACTAACTAAACAAAAGGTCTATGTCTCTAAATGGTGGACATAGACGAAAGAGAACTTCATGGTAGACGTAAAGATGTGGCTCACCCTTGAAATGGATGCGATAATATCTAGTCTCCTAAGTGAGTTTTGTCAATAGGCTCTTGAGTATGCCCTATACTCAACAAAAATAATAATACAAGTGCAGACTAAGTACACAACCATGGTGTACTCATATGATCATGACTATCCAACTAGGGCAAAATAAACCAAGTCAAACAGCATTATAATCACATGCATATATATCAACATATACAACATTATCAATATGTTAATTTTACAACACATTTCACTTGCATAACACATCAGTGGTCCTCTCACAGACCTAAACCCAAACAGTTAGCTTGTTAGAAAGTGGCAATCCAATCCCAGAGTATATAATAACGTGGTAATCTGATCCAATATTGTGCCAAAACGTGGCAACTAGATCAAAAGTTATGCTAGAGCATTGCAACTTATCCAGGTTCGTTTTCCAAACTGGGGAAATGTGATCCCCATTCACACACCACCATCACAATCACAAGTACATCATTCAGATCATGCATTTACATAATAATTACATGGAGACATCATTTATCTATCTTAGTTACAAAAAGTGTGATCAACATTGAAACATTCATATATATATACAAGTATCACAAGGAAGCAAGAACATGCATATATCACATAATCAGGAAATCACAACCATCACCTACCTCAAAATTAGCTTGAACCCTAAGAGACTTGATCATTTCCTTTCCGTATTTATTCCGCTTGTTCGTGGCCTACAACTAATCGATAATACATTAAATCAATAGAAAATCACTAATTACCTAGATTACGAAGAATTCTACGAACCCTAGATAAACCCATGATCCCAACTAATCAAGTTAAGGTTAAATCATACCATAGGATCCATCAAGAAACCTTGCCCATCAATATTGACCCATTTTATCAAATCTTAAGGATCTAAAAGTGAATTTGGAGAGTTTATATCAAACTATGAGAATGGTGGAAAACGAGTTTGAATAGACCAATGGTCGTTCTTTATCTCTAAGAGTAAAAAAGTGTAAAGTAAGGTCATTTAGGGGTTTAGTTAATGATCTAAAACACGCTCATCCCACTATAGTAGCATCCATCCTACAGTAGCGGTGTCATTGTAGCGACATTAAGTCTCGCTGTAGTGGAACTTTTGAACTCCTGAGCCCCCCGTTGAAATTACAATTTTTGAGTTTCGTCTCGGCCGCTATATCGGCTCCCATCCCGTTGTAGTGGCGTCATTGTGGAGGCACACTTCTCACATCAGCGACACAAATCAAGATAGAACTTTTGTAGGGAAATTTCAATTTTCCCTTTTTACAACACACTCTACACTCATAAGGCCATTACGCGTAAATCGATTCCCAAAGATATACTTATCCTAATTTAATATGGTAAAGTCGTAGGGATTCCTTTACATGTTATTTATCTGTTCATAAAATAAAATTCGTATATTATCCACTCAATGGCTACCAGATTTACCTACACCTTGATGACTCTAATTTCCTCTAAATCTTGACAAGGTTTGGAAAATCCTAGTACTATGAAAAAGAATTTCAGCCACAATTTTTCTATCTTGGCATTTCTATAATGATAGAATTGGTCATTAGAATAGATGCCAATTCACTTTCATTCATCCCCAAGTGAAAAAACAGAGGAAAAGTAGGCTAAGTAAAGAGCAAAGTATTACGTACCCCACTGGTCCTACCCATGCAAGAACCTCGACGGGGCCAATATATCGCAGACTCAACTTACCCTTCTTTTAGAATCTCATCACCCCTTTCATGGGTGATACCTTAAAAAAAAATCCAGTTTGAAACTCCATGTTCCTCACCTTATGACCTTCATACTTCTTTTGCGCATCTTTCACTAAGTCGACCCCCGAAGGTTTCACATCTTCGGCCTCAAACAAACCTATGAGTGATCTACATCCCCTCCCGTATAACGCCTCAAATGGTGCCATATCAATGCTTGAGTGATAGTTATTATTGTATGAGAACTCACATAATGGTAATAATTTATCTAAATGCCCTCTAAAGTTAATCACACAAGCTCTTAACATGTCTTCCCACAATTTCATAGACCTTTTCGATTGTCCATCTTTTTTGGGATGAAAGGTTGTACATAAAGTGAGTTGCGTGCGCCATACATCATGTAACTTCCTCCAAAAGTTTGAAGTGAAAGGTGTACCGCGAATTAAGATGATAGAAATGGGCACTCCATGCAACCTCACTATCTCCTTCACATAGGTTTTAACTAGTTATTCCGCATTGTAATCTACCTTTACCGGAATAAAATGGGTGACTTGGTCAATATGTAAACCATAACACAAATAGAATAACACTTCCCCAGGGTCTATGGGAGACAAACAACAAAATCGATGTCTATTCATTCCCACATAAATTCTAGAATTGACATTCTTTGAAGTATTCCAGCAAGACTTTGATTTTCATATTTCACTTGTTGAAAATTCTGACACTTCGCCACAAATTCTTTGATGTCTTTCTTCATCCCTGACCACTAATAAATTTGCTTTAGATCGCTATACATTTTGTTTACACCATGATGAATAGAATATCGCGAACCATGAGACTCTGAAAATAATTTTTGAATCAAGCCATCAACTCGAGGAACAAAATCCTTATTTTCACCATAAGTGCACCATCCACATCAAGTTTGGTGTCTTGTGCCTTGCAATTTTCCATCTTCTCTTTTAGTTCTTTCAAATATTCATCCTCAAATTCTTCGTCCTTCATCTCCTAAAAAAAGGTGGCCTTAACTTCAATGCTAGCTAACACCCTGTCTCCTTCAGAAATGCCCAACTGCATGAACTTAGCCTCTAAGGTTTGCATTTACTTGGCTAAGGGGTCTACCATCCATGCTTACTGCCTTTCGACTCAATGCCTCTACCACTACAATTGCCTTACCCAGATGGTATTGAATTGTCAAATCATAATCCTTGAGTTACTCCATCCATCTCTGTTGTCTCAAATTTTGATCTTTTTGAGTAAATACATGGTTCAAACTATGATGATCACTAAATAACTCATACTTCACACCATAAAGATGATGTCGCAATATCTTAAGAGCAAATGCTACGACTACCACATCCAAGTTATGAGTTGGATAATTTCTCTCATGTACCTTCAAATGGTGCACACATAGTCTATCACATTCTTATCTTGCATTAACACAACGCCCAACTTGCAATTAAAAGCATCACAATAAACTAAAAAAATCCTTACCTCTAACCGGTAATGCTAGGATAAGTGCAGTAGCCAAGAGGTCTTGAGCTTTTCAAAGTTCTCCCCACATTTTTTATTCAATTGAAATAGTATCTCCTTCTTAGTAAAATAAGTCAAGTGAGTAGCAATAGAGGATAAAACTTCAAAAACTAATGGTAGTAGTTACAGAGCACCACAAAGCTGCTAACATTCATCACAGAGCTAGGCCAAACCCATTTTTTTAACCGCCTCATTATTTTGAGGATCTAAAATTACCCCTTCTTTCAAATTACGTGCTCAAAAAGTATAATGTAATTCAAAAAATTCAAACATGTAAAATTTTGCATAAAATCTTTGTTACCCAATAGCACCAAGAATAATATGAAGATGGTCAGGATGCTCTTCCTCGCTCTTGGAATAGAACAAAATATAATCAATGAAGACTAACACAAAGGAATCAAGAAATGTCTTGAATACCCCATTCATTAAGCACATAAAAAGTTGCATGCAAAATAGTAAACCCAAACGACATTACAAAAAAATTCATAATGACATTACGAGTCCTAAACGCCATCTTAGGCACATTGCTTAATTATTAATTGATAATGCACAGATCTTAAATCAATCTTAGAAAAGACCGTTGCAACTTATAATTGATCAAAGAAATCATCTATTCTAGGCAAGGGGCACCTATACCAAATAGTGACACTATTTAATTGTTGGTAGTCTATACGCATCCTCATACTACAATCCTTTTTCTTAATAATTAAAACCGGAGCACCCTTTGGGGAAGAACTAGGACGAATAAATTCCTTATAAAGGAGATTTTGTATTGGAGCTTTAAGCTCTCTAAATTCTATCAGAGCCTTGCAATATGGAGGAATAGAAACGTGGCTAGTACCAGACTCTAAGTCAATAGAAAATTCTATGTCTTTTTCGGAGGTATTCTAGGCAATTCATTGGGAAATACTTCACTACTCACACACCATAGGAATAAACCCAATGGATGGAGCCTCAATTTCAGCATCCTTAGCATGAGCCAAATAAGCTAAACAACCCTGCTCTACTAGTATACTAGCCTGGACGGAGGATATAATTTTAGTTTCCTTAGGCTTGTACCCCCCATTCTCTAATTTTCCCCTTCCTAAAATTTCTAGAGTCAAAAAATTTAGTATTATAGTTAAACACCATAATAGGGGGACAACCAAGTCATGCCTAAGATTATGTCAAAGTCAACCATATCTAAAATCACCAAAACATCCCAAGTCTGAAATCCCATAAACAAATGAGGAAAGCATGATAGACATGAGTGACTATGACTAACTCTCAAACGGGGGTAGAAACACGAATACGGGTACCAAGGACATCACACAATATCTCAAATTCAGAGGCACATCTCATAAATATATAAGAATAAGTGGATCCCGGATCAAATAACATATTAGTCATCTGGTTACACACAAGAATAGTATATGTGATAACTACATCAGACGCCTCTGCCACATATTTTACCAAAAAAAATAACATTGAGCTTTATCATCAACACAAGCCACATCTTTGCTTGTAGATGGCGCATTGCCTCTACCTCCGTTACCAATTCCTCTACCTTCAAAGCCTTAGTGGTTACCTCCTCGCACTCATTGTGGACATCCTCTACCATTATTTACATTTCTCGCAGGTACTATTGCTCGAGAACGTTGTTGTACGAACTCATACACACGCGGGTGTGGATAATCTCTCTTAATGTGTCCAAGTTTCTCAGAATTAGAACAAGTGCGTCGCAACATGGTCTTTTACCAATCGCATGAACAATACTCTGACTATCTTAAAAGGTATTGTATGGAGTCCCCGAATAGTTACTTGTAGAGGTGGGAATGAATACTGAATGGCTTGGTCATGAGCATTGGTTGCCCGGATCCTCTAGCATATGATCCTTGAAAATTACCAGAATTCTTAGACCTTTTATCCAATGCCTTGGCTTGACCGTCTTGCCTCACCCCCTCCACTTTCTTAACATAATATATTACCTCATTAAAACTCTTCCCTGCAAAACTCATGCGGACAGACAATACTTGCAACACAGATTTTAACCCTTAAATAAATAGTCACATCCTCTCCATTTCCATAGTGACAAATTGGGTAATGTATCCAGATAAAGCATGAAAATTATCCTGATAAGCAGCCACAAATATTCCATCTTGCTCTAAGGCCATAAAATCATCCTTCTTGTAATCTCTCAAGGTCGTAGGTACATACTTCTCTAGAAACAAGGCATGGAATTGGGTCCAAGTAAGTGGGGGTAGTGTACAATATCTGTACTCCATATAAGATCTCCACAATTGCTTGGCGTCACCATGAAGTTGAATGGACACGAAGTTAACCCCATATGGTGAGCAATAGCCAATTTATGCAGCCTCTCATAACAGTCTAAGATAAAATAATAAGCATGTTCGATCTCAGAACAAAGAAATGTCAGAGGCTTAATATAACATCTATTAATTAGAGTTAACTAAGAATCATCTAAGAATACAAGAATAATTAAATTTGGAAATAAGTAAGGAAATCTGGTCCAGATTTCAAGAGTGAGTTTTGGTCATTTTCAAGTGGTCATAACTTCTAGCTATAAAGAGTATGGTTCTTTATATTCATGGAAATCTCTTCGTAAGGTCTTTCAAACAATGCCAAGTTTGCGATATTCCAAGGTCGTATGAGGGAGATATCACTTCCAAAAGTTGGGTTGTTGGGCAGAGAAAATTCCAAATCCGTATTTTAGTAAGGGCAACTTTATCTTTTAACCTTATTAAGTCCTAATTTGTTTTAACTTTTTATTAGGGGTAAAGACTAAGTACCAAATAAGTTTTTAACAAATTTGAAATGTTTAAGGCTTTGGAGAAAAAAAGAAAAGAAGAGAAGACCAAGAATCATCCAACAATGCCAAGAACGTTGCGTGGTTTTTTTCGGGGAGAGATCCCTATCAAGGTATGCGAGATAGTTTGGTGATGGGTCCTTTCACACACACCCTAATTGTATCAGTTCATTAAATTTTGAATTAGTGAATGATGAATATGGTATTCTTGATGAAACATTGTGAAATCTTGTTAGTTGATGTGTAGTTGATCTCTAGTAGTTTGGGTTCTTTTTTTGGGTCTGGTTTCAGGTTTAAACTATCGGGTAATGAGTTAATTATGGATCCTAAGCTTTTCGGGTGGGATCCATTGTAGTTTGGGAAGGTTTAGAGATTACAAACGGAGAAGAAAGTCGAAAAACCAATCATATAGGCACTGGGGCATCGCGCCTCCAAAGCGCCTAATGACAAATTTTTTCTGTCATGCTCTAGCGCGCCGCGCCTCTCATTGATCCTGAGGATAGTCTCTATCTAAAAGGATTTGGCACTCCGCGCCTCTTAGAGCCCCCCGACCCCCTAGAGACCCCGTTCATTCCCTATCTTTTTGTACTAGAACTTAAGTGATGTAACCTTCATTCCGAGTTTATTCCAACACTATAGAGTACATCTAAACATCATGAAATCATCCATAAACATGAGATCATGAAATTTTAATCTATAATTTAATTTAAATAAGTTAAGATCCAAGTCTAAAAGTTAAGAAGCAAGTCAGAGTAAATGTTATTAGGTTTTCTAAAGTCTTTCACAAACGTTCTCACCATGTTTTAAAAGACATAAAGTTCAAGTCAAGAATAACTACAGAGTTGAGTTTATTTCCAAGAGAGGTTTTTAAAGCTATGTTTTGAGCACTAATCTCAAAAAACACAATTAATATGTTTTAAAAACATATGAGATAGTATATATATATATATATATATATATATATATATATATATATATATATATATATATATATATATATATATATATATATATATATATATATATATATATATATATATATATATATATATATATATATATATATATATATATATATATATATATTAAGGAGTAGTATTGAGCACCGATAACTCAAGTCTCCAAGTAAACCATGTAGACATCATGGGTAGAAAAGGGTCATACTTTTTAGATGAACCCTCTTCATACTTTACTAGTGGATCCATTAGAAAGTTCAGGTCATATACTCTGGCAAAGTTAGGATGACTGGGCAGCGTGGGCCGAGTAACGCTGTATCATCACAGCAGCTCTTAAGTGATGGTTGTGAGTTTGGGAATCTCCCAGAACAATATTGTATTTTCATATACAATAGTATTGTATTTTCATATAAATTAGTATTATATTTCAATATACATCATCTATTGTATTCTCATATATATAAGTTATTGTATTTTATATACATCTCACACATTATTGTATACTTGTATACATTCAGAGCTTCCAGCATATTTCAATTAGTGTTTCTTTATATTGCACTTACTTTTAATTGTGTATATTTAAAGAGAGTTACTAGAACATGAGATGAGCAGAACTAACCTAAGTGTTCATTCTCACTCTTTTTCAAACTTATGTGTTGTTTAGATTTCCAACACGCTTACGCGTACACTGAATGTACTGAAGCCAGTTGGCTTGTATCATTTCATGATGCCGACTCAAGTAAACAGGATCAACACGCAGCGCACTGTTTATCTCGTTGAGCACTCCATAGTTACTTAGTGAGACTTATTCCATTCTGGAGGATATCTTTTTTCATTGCTTTCTCATATTAGCTTTTAGGATTTTCGGGGGTGTATGCCAATATCCCTCTTTACTTAGATTAGAGGCTTCGTAGACTAGAGTATTTCAGTTTGGAGTTGTTATAGGTCTTGAGACTTAAATGCTATTTTTAGCCAGATTTATGATATGAAGTACTTTTCTTTAAACATGTCTTATTCTTTTATAAGTTGAGTGTAGTCTTCCGCTAAGTTACGTAAGTAAGACCAAGGGTTCTCTAGAGGGCCAGCGATGGTCTTTGAGTGTAAGTTCCGCCTAGGATGTAGGTTTGGGGCATGACAAACTTTGTATCAGAACCTGAGTCTATGAATCCATGTATATAGAGTTTTAGTCATCGGTGTGAACTGTTCCAGATCTATGATTAAGTGGTTACAACATTTGGGAATGTTCCCTTTTTCAGATTATTTTCGTGCAAAGTGTTTATCTCTAAAGTCTCTTTCTCTAATTTGTGCTTACGTGTATTTTCAGGTCATCATTCCTCTACACAGAGAAGTATGAGGTAGACCACCCTGAAGAAATATTGAGGGAAAAGAGGTTCCAAATGCACAGGATGTGCGACCCCTAGGAGAGGGTACCAATTCGGGAAATTATCCGAATGTTAAGTCAAGTTGTGACCAACCAAGTCGGGCATCAGAGAGGAGAGTAGTGGGCGTAAACTTCAAGAATTCGTGAGTTCCATAGAATTAATCCTCCTAGTTTCAGCGGATCAAGCACTACTGAGAATCCAAAAATCATTATGGATTAGTTGAAGAAGGTATTTGAGGTGATGCATGTGGTGGATGTTGAAAGGGTTGAATTGGCTGCTTCTTAACTGAAGATTGTGGCTAGAATGTTGTTTGATCAATTGAAGGATGGTAGAGCTTAGGGTGCCCTACGTCCAAGTTGGATTGTTTTGAAAAATCCTTCTTGGGGAGGCTCTTTCCCCGAGATCTGAAGGAAGACAAAGTAAGAGAGTTCCTCATCTTGAAACACGACTTAGTTAGTGTTTATGAGTACGGGTATAAGTTCACCCAACTATCTCGCTATGCTTCAGAGATGGTGACAGACATGAGGAGCATAATGAGTTTGTTTGTTGCCGGGTCTGGTCGATCTTCAAGTAAGGAAAGTAGGGCTACCATGTATTTGGTGACATGGATAAATCCAGGCTTATGTTCTATGTCCAAAAAGTTGAAGAGTAAATGTTGAGGGACAGAGATGAATATCGAAACAAGAAAGCGAAGACCAGGAATGAGTCTAGTCAAAGGAAGGGTGGTTCAAGTCGACCAGAATTTCAGAAATAAAAGGGGCATGCACCATTCTGCTAGCGCCCTTGCGCCAGAGACAGAGTTGAGCATCATGGTCAGAACTCTCAAGCTAGGACTGCATATTCACAAGGTAGTGTGGCACGAAGAGATAGTAAGCCTTCTGCCTGCACAAAGTATGGTAGGAATCGCTCTGGCGTTTGTCAGGAATGCTCCACTAGTTGTTTCAAGTGCGGTCAGTCCAGACATTTCTTGAAAGAATGTCTAAATAGTAGGAAAAGCACCGGGAATTGGGGGCAATAGGGCTCAACCTTCATCAGATGCTTTACCAGAAAGGGTTGTACCTAGGGGAGGTACTTCTTGTACTAGCGAAGAAACATACCATTTCTATCCTCTCAATTGTCACCAAGAACAAGAGGATTCACCAGATGTTGTCATTGGTATGATTCGAGTGTTTCCCTTTACTGTTTATGAATTATTTGACCTAAGAGCGCGTTTATCTTTTATAACTCCATATATTGCTATTAACATTGAGATTTCTCTTGAGAAACTTAGGGAACCATTATACTTTTCCACACTTGTTGGTGAATCCATTCTAGAAGAAAGAGTCTATCGCGATTTTCCTATTTCCATCAATCATAATAATACCATGGTAGATTTAATAAAGTTGTACATGGTAGATTTTTATGTCATCCTAGGTATGGACAGGCTTTATACCTTTTATGCATTAATAGATTGGAGAACTTGAGTTGTCAAGTTTCAAATTCCTAATGAGCAAGTTATGTTAAACCGTGCCTAAGGGTCGTTTCATTTCGTACCTATAGAGAAGAAATTTAGTGTCTAAGGGATGTAATTATCATATTGTCGGAGTTAATTACTCTAGTGTTGGGTCACCTTCCCTTCATGCAGTTCCTATTGTCAGTGATTATCCAGAAGTATTTACTCATGACTTACCAAGAGTTATTCGCGAATGAGAAATGGACTTCAGCATATAAATCATCAAAGATACTCGTCTTATATATGTTCCACCATACAAAATGGCACTAACAGAGTTAAAAGATCTAAAGAAACAGTTGAAAGATGTGTTATATAAAGGTTTCATCCAACCAAGTGTCTCACCTTGGGGCATTCTGGTCTTGTTTGTTAGGGAGAATGATGGGTGCCTTAGGTTGTGTATAGACTACCGTTAGTTGGATAGGTGACCATCAAGAATAAATATCCTCTTCCAAGGATAGACAATCTTTTCGATCATTTCAGGGTGCTTTTTGATTTTCAAAGATTGACCTCAAGTCAGCCTATCATCACATCAAAGTAAGGGAATGTGATATTCCCAAGACAACCTTTAGAACAAGGTATGGGCATATAAATTTTGTGGTTATGTCCTTTGGTTTAACGAATGCACAAGAAGCGTTTATGGATCTTATAAACAAACTGTTCAAACTCTATTTGGATCTCTTTGTCATTGTTTTCATTGATAATATAATGATCTATTCAAGGAACGAAGAAAATAATACTAGTCACCTTTGAATTTTTCTTCAGACGTTGAGCGATAAGGATCTATATGCAAAGTTCTCCAAGTGGGATTTTATCTTAAGTTTGTGGAATTCTTATTCCACATTTTTTTGGTGAAGGGATTAGAGTTGACTCTCAGAAGATTGAAGAAAATCAAAGTTGAACTAGACCCACGTCTCCAAAATATATAAGGAGTTTCTTCGCCTTGGCTGGCTATTATAGGAGATTTGTTGAAGGATTCTCATCTATATCTTCTCTTTTGACCATGTTAACTTAGAAGACACATAATTTCAATGGTTTGAAGCTTGTGATAAAAGCTTTAAGGAGTTGAAAAAAAGATTGACTACCGCTCTAATTTTGACTTTATCAGAGGGTACTCAAAGCTTTGTGGTGTATTGTTATGCATTAAGAGTTGGCTTAGGTTGGTGTTAATAAAGAATGTCAAGGTCATAGCATATGATTCTAGACATTTGAATGTTTATGAGAAAATTTATCCAACTCATGACCTAGAATTGGTTGCAGTAATGTTTGCTTTGAAGATATGGTGTCACTATTTATATGGTGTTCGTATGGATATACTCACTGATCACAAGACCCTCCAATTTGTGTTTAACCAGAAAGAGTGCAACTTCATACAGAGAATGAGGTTGGAACTACTCAAGGATTATGACATGATTATTCTATACAACCCAGGTAAGGCTAATTTTGTTGTTGATGCATTATGCAAGTTGTCCATGGGAAGTACTTCCCATGTCAAAGAAGAAAAGAGGGAGTTAGTAAAAAATGTGCACCTTTTGGGAGTCAGACCTATCAATTCCACAGAAGGAGGCATAGTCCAAAGGAGCTGAATCATCATTAGTGTCATAGGTGAAAGAGAATGAAGACCAAAACCCTATTTTTCTTGATTTGAAAGAAAGTGTCCATAACCAAAGAGTATTGGCTTTCGAACAAGGTGAAGATTGTATGTTGAGGTATCAAGGTAGATTATGTGTACCTAAGGTGGATGAACTCAAAGAGAGGATCTTGGATAAGGCTCATAGCTCCAGATATTTCATTCATCTAGGTTCCACCAGAATGTACTATGATTTGAGTGAGGTATATTAGTGTGAAGGCATGATGAAAGATATTGCTGAGTTTGTTGCCAAGTGTTCAAATTGTCAGCATGAGAAAGTGGAATACCAGAGGCTCGGAAGTTTAGCTTAGAATATAGAACTAACGTAATGGAAGTGGGAGATGATTAATATGAAGTTAATCACAGGCTTTCCAATGTCTCAAAGGCAAAATGATTCTATTTGGGTGATTGTCGACAGGATGAAAAATTAGCCCATTTCTTGCCGGTAAAGACTACTTATTCAGTTGAGAATTATGCTAAGCTTTACCTTCAAGAAGTGGTAAGACTTCATGGAATTTTGATATCCATTATTTTAGATAGAGGTGCAAAATTACTACACAATTCTTGAAAACCTTCCAGAAAGGTTTGGGATCAAAGGTGAATTTGAGCACTGCTTTTCATCCTCAGATAGATGGACAAGAAGAGCGTACTATCTTGACCTTAGAAGATATGTTTAGAGCTTGTGTCAAGGGATATTTGG
>CM064963.1:67367019-67432026 GCA_032847665.1 Solanum chilense | reverse complement strand
CCATTCTTTGATCTGTATATTGTAATCCAGTGGGTAATTATCAATGAACAAGGGTTCTGATTTGGAAATTGTGTAGGGGAAAACCCTAATTTGGATAGTGTGGTCATGGATTTGACCAACGATTAATATAATTGTTGGTAATTTAGGTAATTAGTTATTGTTTATTGATTGATGTGTTGAATAAATTATTTGTAGATCAAGAACAAATGAAAAAAAATCTAGAATAGGAAGAATCAAGTTTCATAGGGAATTCAATCTTGTTTTGAGATACGTGATGGTTGTTACTTTATGATATGTGGTATATATTCGTTATTGCTTCATTATAATACGTGTATATATACGAATGTTGCATTATTGATTGCACCAGTTGTAAATGATATAGATGAATGCCATGAAACATGAATTGATTTTATAAATATGAGAATATACTTGTGATTGTGATTGTGGTTTGTTACTTAGATCGGGTATTGCGTTCCGACACACCAACATGGATTGGCTTCCACATTCTGGCATAAATATGTGATCGGTTGCCACATTTTGGGATAAACATTGGATTAGGTACTATGTTCATGATAATAATTTGGGTTCGGTTCCATGAGAAGACCATTGACTTGACATAACTACATATCTTGGGAAATGTGAAGTTGTACATTGTCTTGTAAATGATGATGACACTGTATATGATCGGTGTATGCATGTTATTATTATGTTGTAATGACTTAGGTATGTCTCACTTAGTGGGATAGTCGCATCCTACTAGTTATGTACTGCTACTGCACTTTCTCTTTCTTTGTTGAGTACAAGGCATCTTCAAGAGGATATTGCCATATTTTACTTAAAAGATCAGTGAACATTTCAAATACAAGGCTGAGCCAGTTCTTCCGAGCTTCCATGAGTTCTTTTTCTGTTTATGTCCATAATTCGGACTTAGAATAGTTATTTAGTTAGTTTTATGTTAGTTTGGGGTTGTACCTTTTCTTGTTTAGACTCATGGTATTTTTTTTTGTTGTTTTGGTACATTGACTTTCAGGTTCTAGCCATATTTTCTGCATTTTGTTTTAGTTGTTAAATTGGGTTTTCAGTTTTTTTTTGGGTTGTACTTGCTTCCATAACTTAAATGTCTTAGCGTTTTAATTATGTTGGTTAGCTATAGTATAAATTGTTCTACCACTGGAGGGTTACTGTTGGTGCCACTCATAATGGTCGGGTTCATGAAAAATTTTGTACAGAGCCTAGGTTCATTTATCTGGATGTGCTAAAATGAGTGTTGTAGAGTCTTGAAGAATGGTATACAGATGTATGTACTTTTCTTCGAGAGGCTATAGGACTTAATAAAATTTCTTTATTTTATCTTGTCTCCTTTCGTGCTATATTTTGATTCCAATTGGTATCTACAAATTCGTATTGGTATCTAACCTCTTTCTCTCCTCTGTCCACAGATGGTTAGATTAGGTTCAATGACGTCAAACACGTAGCTCCCATCAATGCTCAAGATAAGGAATCTAAGGTGATACATCGCGATCGAGGCAGGGGTAGGGGAAGAGCTAGGGGTAGAGGACAAGGAAAGGTGGCACCGATTAGTGATGAAACACCGAATGAAAATGCTCCTAAAATTGAGGCACTTCCAGCGCACCATGAAGAGGTAGAAGAGAATGTCGTGGTTGAGAATGAGGAAATATGAGACAAAAGTGTAACACTTCGATAGTCTAAGATGTGTTATAGATCCTACCATAGGTTTCAAAAGGCTTAGACACTGTTTTAAGATCTATCTTAATATATATATGTCATTTAGGAAGTTTAGAAATCAAAATGTCAAGGAACGTCCATGACTTCTGGAAACTAGTTCAATGAGGTGCTAGTATGCCTTAGCATATTTGTTTTAGGAGTTGGAACATGATGAAAATTGATTGAAGGGTATCTAACATGTGTTAAAGTTACTTCATAGTCGAAACTTCTGGGTATGACCCCCCAAGGACCAACCAAGGGTCCTTGCATTTGGGTCGAAGGCTGCTCAAGACAATGTGTACCAATGACTTGTCATTAAAGGAACGTGTTCCAATCGACGGGGCGTCGATTGAATTCACCAATGTACACTTATAATATTTGGACAAATCTTAGAATTTACAAGTCTATTAACTTCACGATGGACTAGCAGAACGGTTAGTCCCTTGGTCTGTCGATTGACACACGACGCGTCGACGGGGTCTCTTAGTGAGTAAACGGTTTTGCTGCTCATTTTAATTTAGGTTGAGTTAATTAAATAGGTGGTTAATTAATTATTTAGGGTTTAAGGGAATCCTAATTAAGTTAATTAAAACCTATATAAGGACCCTAACCTAATTAGACTAAGCTAACTGTCATAATTGACAAACCCAAACTCTCTTCCTTTTCTCTTCTTTGTCTACTCCCAAGTTGAAGAACACCATAGAAGGTCAAATTGAAAGGCTTTATATGGATTCAATAACCAAATTTTATACATCAAACTTTATCAAATAACAAGGTATGGGATTCCTTTCACCTTTAAGATTTCTTTCTCCAAAGGGTTCCATCAAATTGATTTCAAAAGTATGAAATTCAAGTGAGTATTTTCCAATGTCGAAATTGATCTTGTGAATTGCTTTGTTTATGATTTATTTTAGATATTAGTGATAGATAAACATGTATTATAATTTAAGTATGTTACTTTTTGATGGATTGGTCTAGTTTGTAGATGACCTTTTCCCCTTAACCCTAGGTTGTGATCTCAATGTAAATTGTGTAGTGTTGGTTCAATCTACTTGGTTATTGGTTTAATTACTATCCCATAATGTTATTGTATCAATTATGAATATATTAAGATTATTATAATCCTATCATGCTAGTTCTTTAGTAATTGATCTGGATTATGACTTTGACCTAAGTATTTTGTATAAAGCTATGAACTAATGATGGATTGTGATGTAGTGATTCAATTGACTTCATTATCATGATGATTACTATTAAGTGATGATATAACACCCTTATTGGGTTGATGGTAATACCTTGATGATGGATTACGAAGGAGACTTGGTAAGTCTTGTGATCTAAACTCTTTACTTCAATTGTGGTTAATTGTGATTTAGTGATGATGTTGTGTTGAAGTATGCCTTATATGAGGATTGATAGAATTGGTATGACGTTGAATTGAAATGTCTTGAATTTGGTTTTTGAGGTGTTGTCTAAGATGTAAATGTTATAAGGATGGAGATAACTTATCAATGTGCCTTATCGTGATGTTACTATGTAAATGTGCTAATCTTAGTTATATGAATTGTAATGAAAGGACTATACTCATGCAATTCTTATTGACTTATGATGATGATGATTATACAAAGGATAGACCCTATGACCTAAGACATTAAAAACATTTCAAAAGGGGCTTAGATTAGCACCGAGTGAACTAGACAATGTGAGGTGTTGACTTTCCATAGAGAAAGATTCACCCTATAGTTCCACATGAGGTGTTGACTCCCTTATAAGGGATACTCATCCTATGGATTCCCATGAGATGTCTCTAATTTCAAAGTGGTATGTAGAGAGTTCATACCTATCTCTTAGTTCCAAGTTACCCCCATAGGAAAACTACCTAGTGGATCCACCTACAAATCTACGTTTATATTTGGTTTTACTTTGGCCGGTAGACCACCTTCCATCGGTGTAATGTTTTACAACATCGGATTGCACACTTAGATCTTTTGGTCTATGTCGGTTAAGGAAAGTGTTCCTTAAACTAAAATGAAGTAATGAAGTACAAACAAACTAGGGTTACTTAAGAGGTTTGACTTAGCTTAGGTAGGGGTATGGGACTTTACCTAGGCCTTGCACTTGTTTTCCATGAATGAAACTTTAGAAGGTTGTACTTATATGTATATGTATGCTTATCATGATACATGGTATTTAATGATGATCTTGCATGATTTTAACACCCCGTAGACAAACCAGACTAAAAATTAGGTTTTCAGAAAAATCTGTAGGTGCTACCAACGGTGGTATCGACGGACCGTAGCCTGAACCACGGTCCGTCCTGCACAAACGTCGATGGGATCAGAAATTCCCAAAAATTTCAGCCTAAAAAAATTAATTAAGTCTTGGATAACGTACGGACTTACGGTCTGTAGGTCAAACAACGGTCCGTAGTCCGTGACCATCGATCAAGACTCCCTTCAACCACTCTCTGACAAGAGCTATGGATGACCAACATGGTTCGTAGGTGGACGTGGAAAATTTGCAGCCAGTTAAGGGGAAATGCAGTTAGGTGAACTTAAAATGATCATAACTCTTAGCATAAAATGGATTAGGTCTCCCATGACCTAACCAGATATATAATTGAATTATCTTTCCATAGACACTGATCTTGCTAAAATCAGACCTTCGAGTAAAATGTATTCCCATTTTAGTAAAGGAATGTCGAATAGGCCCTCATGACGGACCCAACGACAGGGCATCGGGCGCATGACGGACCGTCAGTCCTGGCCGTCGTGAGGCCCAACAACAACCTTTCCATGGGTCTTTTTGACCTTTCCCACTCTGTTTAAACTCTAAGTTACGTCGTTTTGACCCATATCATCAGATTTTAGTCACTTTAAGCCTAGAAACATAATTAAAACATATCCAAGTCAAATGATTAAATCAAAACATAGAAAAGTATAAGCAAGAGAGGATAAAAAAGCTCAAAAACCCTAGTTCAAGAACGCCACAAGCTCCAGCAGTTCCAGCCCCGAAACATAAATATTTTTTTGTATATTTCATCACCCTGTATGTGGGATTTCACTAGTGGGTTCCTTTAACCCATTGGGTCCTTAGTTTTAGTCAGTTCTTCATTCTCTTATCATGGTTAAACCTAGGGTTTCTCGAACTTTGATATGACTTCATGAATTTATTAAATATATGTTCCAAATTAGATTATCATGTTATTACTCAGATTATCGCATGAATTTCAGAACCATAGCTTTGTATTTCTTTAGTTCTTGAATTACACATGCTAGGTCATATATTTCAGACACTTCATATATACACGCCTCAGTTATAAATGCATAATTACAAAATTAATTTGTTGCATTCTCAGTTTGCATGTTCAGTTCGAGCTATCCAGTATTTACAAAAATTCAGATATAATCAGTTAATTTACAGAATTCATTAGGAGTAGCATAATACCGATTTGGACTAGGGTTTAGTGTACCCAATATTCCCACAAATACTAGCCATGTAGGTTGTAAGTCCCCTATGTGGATAATCAGTTAAGTGATCACGCCAGCATGCCTTTATACCTTTGGCAAGGTATATTGGGTCCTCTCGATGGGCGTATACATTGGACTCCACATTTAGCTCATGTGGTTTTATTATTGGTTATTAGTAACTCCCACAGTTCAGTCAGACGCTCTGCATTGACCATTTATCATTATATTCAGTATTCAGTTTCGGCATGTTATGAATTGGCCATTGTATCCAGTTAGCTCAAAAATCAGCACATCACGTTCAGATTATTATACTTGTTTTTGCGGTTGTTCATTTATGTTTTATTTAGCTTTACTCTATCCTACATGATCAGTATCTTTCAAGTACTGACGCATACATGCGCTACATCTTTTCGTGATGTAGGTTCAGGTTCTCAGCATCTAGATCACGCATAGCGCTTTCTTGATCTCCAGTTCAGTAGATTCAGTGGTGAGTCCTCATTCTCCGAGGAAAACACTCATGAGTTTTATTTCAATCTTTAGTCATTTAGTTTCAGTTTTTGCTAGATTTAGCTGGGGCTTGTCCTAGTATTTCTAGTCTAGTTTAGAGGCTATTTTCAGACATAGTTAGATTCATCTTAGTATTGAGTTAATTTTTCTTGTGTATTAAACTCAATGTTTTCAAATATCTTAGTTATAGAATATGGGTATCCCCAATCTTTTCATTTTAAGTATGATTTAGCTTCCGCAACAGTTTATTATCTTTAGTATACTCATGATCATGCCAGCAGGGTTAGCATGAGATCAGTTGTGGTCCAAGGTTCCGTGTCCGCGACTCGGAGGGTATCTCGGGGCGTGACAAAACATGGAATCAGAGCACTAGGTTCAAGAGTCCTAGGATGTTTAAAAAAGTCGCACAAAGTAGAGTCCTTTTCACGGGTGTGAAGTGCACCACATCTAATGAGAGGGAGGCTATGAAATGTTTTAGGAAAACTTCACTTTCTTATTACTCTTATTATGTATAAGGTATGATCTTATTCCAATCATACTTGACATTCTATGTTTCAGATCATGCCTTCTCATAGAGCTTAGGCATGAAATTCTAATGCACGCAATGCTAACGCAATTCCTCTAATACCAGATAAGGAAGTTCAAATGGAGAGTTTCCAAATGCCAATTCAGCTTTTGGCTTTGAGTTTTAACAACAAGAACATTCAACAGGTTTGTGTTCCTACTAATACAAATGATCGATTAGTGGTAGCCATAGTTTGTGATTTCGTTAGGATGAATCCGCCTAAGTTTTTAGGGTCACAAGTTGGTAAGGACCCACAAAAGTTCGTTGACGAGGTCAAGAAAATATTTGATGTGATGTCAATAACTGGTAGTTATATGTGAGATTGGCATCCTACCAATTCAAGGATGTGACTCACATATGGTTCACTCATACAACAGACATGAATTTTTCTTTTATAACTCAGTATAGCAGTACGATTCAGTGTTAGTCCAGTAACTCTCTCAGAACCTTTCTCAGTCTCTACTCAGTCGGTGACCTAGTTATAGCTAGACGCGTATACAAAAATTGCCTTGTCACAGTCTCTCAGAAAGTCACCTCAGCAGATTTAGTAGACTTAGAAATGGTAGACTTCGATGTTATTTTAGGAATAGATTGGTCACACTCATGTTATTTCCCATTCGATTGCACAACTAGGATTGTTCGCTTTCAATTTCAAGACGAACTAATCTTAGAATGGAAAGTTAGTAGCTTAGCGCCTATGGGTCGATTTATTTGTTACCTTAAGTCCAGAAAGATGACATCTAAAGGTTATCTCTATCATCTAGTTCGGTTAAGGATTCTAGCCTTTGAAACCCCAACTCTTGAGTCAGTTCAAATAGTCTGTGAATTTCCAAAGTATTTCCAAAAGATTTTCCCATGGTTTTTCCCGAAAGGGAAATCGACTTTGGAATTGATCTCCTTCTAGATACCCAACCTATTTCTATTCCTCCTTACAGAATGACTCTAGCAGATCTTAAGGAATTGAAAGAGCAGTTGAAAGACCTTCTAGATAAGTGTTTCATCAAACCTAGTATTTCACAATGGGGTGCACCAGTATTGTTCGTAAAGAATAAAAATGGTTCTCTCAGAATGTGCATTGACTATAGACAGTTGAACAAGGTCACAATAAAGAATAAGTATCCCATCCCAAGGATTGATGACTTGTTTGACCAACTTCAGGGTGCTAGTCATTTCTCCAAGATAGACCTTAGATCGGGTTATCATCACCTCAGAGTCAAAGATAGTGACATTCTGAAAACAGCCTCCAGCACTCGGTATGATCATTATGAATTTGTAGTTATGTCATTTGGACTAACCAATGCTCCTACAACTTTCATGGATTTAATGAATAGAGTGTTCAAACAGTACTTAGACTTGTTCGTTATCATCTTCTTTGATGATATCCTCATATACTCTAGGAGTGAGGAAGAATATGCAAGTCATTTGAGAGTTGTTCTGCAGACTCTCAAAGATCGCCAGTTATTCGCTAAGTTTAGTAAATGTGATTTTTGGTTGAAATCCGTTGCTTTCTTTTGTCACATCGTATCTAGAGAAGGGATCCGTGTAGATTCACAAAAGATAGAATCAGTGAAACAATGGCCCAGACCTACCTCTATTACAGATATCAGAAGTTTCTTAGGTCTAGAAGGTTATTATAGAAGGTTTGTGGAAGGATTTTCATCCATAGCCTCACCATTGACTAGGTTGACTCAGAAGATGGTCAAGTTCCAACGGTCAGATGATTGTGAGAAAAGCTTCGCAGAATTGAAAACTAGATTGAGTACAACTCCTATCTTGACTCTACCAGAGGGTTCAGATGGTTATGTGATCTATTGCGATGCATCTAGAGTTGGCCTTGGTTGTGTGTTGATTCAAAAAGATAAGGTTATATCTTATGCCTTTAGAAAACTTAAGGTGCATGAGAAGAACTATCCAACTCATGACCTCGAGCCTGCAGCAGTGGTGTTTTCACTCAAGATATGGAGACACTACTTGTATGGTGTTCATGTAGATGTGTATATGATCATAAGAGCCTTCAGTATGTGTTCACCCAGAAAGAGTTGAATCTTCGCCAGAGGAGATGGCTTGAGTTCCTTAAGGATTATGATTTCAGTGTGCATTATCATCCTGGAAAGGCGAATGTAATGGCCGATGCTCTTAGTAGATTATCTATGGGTAGTATAGCCCATGTTGAGGAAAAAAGAAAGGATCTAGTGAAGGATGTTCACTGGCTTGCTCGCTTTGGAGTTCGCCTTATGAGCATATCAGACAGCGGTGTAACAGTTCAATATGGGCTGAATCGTCTTTGGTAGTGAAGGTTAAGGAAAAGCAAGAGAGTGATCCGATCTTGCTTGAACAAAAGGGTGCAGTCAACAATCAGAGAGTGGAGGTTTTCTCCAAAGGGGGAGATTGTGTACTTTGCTACCAAGGTAGATTGTGTGTTCGTGATGTGGGAGAGTTGAGGCAGCATATTTTTGCAGAAGCTCATAACTCTAGGTGTTTAATTGATCCAGGTGCCACTAAGATGTACCACGATCTGCGGGAATTCTATTGGTGGAATGGCATGAAGAAGGATATAGAAGACTTTGTGAGTAAGTGCTCCGATTTCCAGCAAGTCAAGGTAGAACATGAGAAACCAGGAGGTATGACTCAAGAGATCGATATTCCTACTTGGAAGTGGGATGTGATCAATATGGATTTCATCACAGGGTTACCTCATACTCGCAGACAACATGACTTGATTTGGCTGATAGTTGATAGGATGACTAAATCTTCTGGCTCTTTGGCGGTCAAGACTACATATTCGGCCGAGGACTATGCCAAGCTTTACCTTACTTAAATTGTGAGGTTGAATGGGGTTCCTTTGTCTATCATCTCAGATAGAGGTCCTCAGTTTACCTCTCATTTCTAGAAGTCATTTTAAAAAGGTCTTGGTACTCAAGTTAACCTTAGTACAACATTTCATCCACAGACGAATGGGTAGGCAGAGCGTACCATTCATACCTTACAAGATATATTTAGATCTTGTGTGATAGATTTCAAAGGTAGTTGGGATGATCATCTTCCTCTTATTGAGTTTGCCTACAATAATAGCTACAATTCTAGTATTCATATGGCCCCTTATGAGGTTTTATGTGGGCGTAGATGTAGATCTCCTGTTGGTTGGTTTGAAGTAGGTGAAGCAACTTAGATAGGGCCATATTTAGTCCTTTATGCTATGAAGAAAGTGCAAGTCATTTGAGATAGACATAAGATGTCCCAAAGTCGTCAGAAATCTTATGCAGATGTAAGCAGAAGGGAACTAGAGTTCAAAGTTGATGATTAGGTTTTTATGAAAGTCTCACCTATGAAAGGGGTGATGAGATTTGGAAAGAAAGGGAAGCTCAGTCCTAGATATGTAGGCCCTTACAAAATCTTGAAAAGGATAAACAAGGTGGCATATGAGTTAGAGTTTCTAGCAAAATAAGAAGCATTGCATCCGGTCTTCCACATCTCTTTCTATAAGAAATGCATGGGTGACCCAGCCTCTATAGTACCATTAGAGAGTGTGGCGGTGAAAGATAGTCTTTCTTATGAGGATGTACCAGTTGAGATTCTTGACCGTCAGGTTAAAAGGTTGAGAAACAAAAAAGTCCATTCAGTCAAGGTTTTGTGGAGGAGTCAGTCCGTAGAGGGAGCTACTTGGGAAGCACAAGCAGCAATGAAAGAGAAGTATCCTTACCTTTTTCCTTCCGATTGCACTCCAGCTTGAGATAATAGTTCCTTTTAAGTTTTACAGTAATTCATGCGTAATTAGAATCATGTTCCCTCAGTTTGTACTTTCATTTTTAGCGTAATTGCATGTACTCAGAACTCAATTCAGTCAAAACTCAGTTCTCAGTGTTTAGTAGTGTGGTTTGCATCTCTCTCCCTCTATTTCAGCTAGTTTAGTCTTCATTCGAAGATGAATGTTCTCAAGGGGGAGATAATGTAACACCCCGTAGCCAAAACAGAAAAAAATTAGTTTTTCAGAAAAATCTGCAGGTGCTACCAACGGTGGCATCGACGGACCGTAGCCTGAACCACGGTTTGTCCTGTACAAACGTTGATGGGATGAGAAACTCCCAAAAATTTCAGCCTAGAAAAATTAATTAAGTCTTGGATGACGTACGGACTTATGGTCCGTAGGTCAAACGACGGTCCGTAGTCGGTGACCGTAGATCAAGACTTCCTTCAACCACTCTCTGACAAAAGCTGTAGATGATCAGCATGGTTTGTAGGTGGACCTAAGGTCCGTAGTTCTGACCATAGGTGGAAAAGTTGCAGCCAGTTAAGGGGAAATGCAGTTGGGTAAACTTAAAATGATCATAACTCTTAGCACAAAATGAATTAGGTCTCCCATGACCTACTCATAGATAGATAATTGAGTTATCTTTCCATATCCACCGACCTTGATAAAATCATACCTTAGAGTAAAAAGTTATCCCCATTTTAGTAAAGGCCTGTCGAACAGGCCCTCACGACGGACCCAACGACGGGGCGTCGGGCGGACGACGGACCTTCAGTCCTGCCTGTCGTGAGGCCCGACAACAACCTTCCCAGGGGTCTTTTTGACCTTTCCCACTCTGTTAAAACTCTAATTTACGTCGGTTTGACCCTAATTCATCAGATTTAGTCAGCTTAAGCGTAGAAACATAATTAAAACATATCCAAGTCAATCATTAAATTAAAAGATAGAAAATTAGAAGCAAGAGAGGAGAAAAAAGCTCAAGAACCCTAGTTCAGGAACGCCACCAGCTCCAGAAGTTCCAACCCCAAAACTTAAGTATTTTTCCGTGGATTTCATCACTAGGTATTGGGATTTCACTAGTGGGTTCCTTTCACCCATTGGGTCGTTAGCTTTAGTCAGTTCTTGATTCTCTTATCATGATTAAACCTAGGGTTTCTAGAACCTTTATATAACTTCATGAATTTATTAAATATATGTTCCAAATCAGATTATCATGTTATTACTCAGATTATCGCATGAATTTCATAACCCAAGCTTCGTAGTTTTTTAGTTCTTGAATTACATATTCTAGGTCATATATTTCAACACTTAAGATATACACGCCTCAGTTATAAATGCATAATTACCAGATTAATTGTTGCATTCTCAGTTTGCATGTTTTGTTCCAGCTATCCAGTATTGACAAAAATTTAGATATAATCAGTTAATTTAAAGAATTCATAGGGAGTAGCATAATACCGAGTTGAACTAGGATTTAACGTACCCAATAATCCCAGAACTACTAGCCATGTAGGTTGTAAGTATCCTCTGTGGGCAATCAATTTTGTGATCACGCCAGCATGCCTTTATACCTTTGGCAGGGTATATTGGGTCCTCTCGATGGGGCATATACATCGGACTCCACATTTAGCTTATGTGCTTTTATTATCGGTTATTAGTAGCTCCCACAGTTCAGTCAGACTCTCTGCATTGACCATTTATCATTATGTTTAGTATTCAGTTTCAACATGTTATAATTGGTCATTGCATCCAGTTAGCTCAGAAATTAGCACATCAAGTTCAGATTATTATACTTGTTTTTGTGCTTGTTCAGTTATGTTTTATTTCAGCTTTACTATATCCTACATGCTCAGTACCTTTCAAGTACTGACGCATACGTGCGCTAAATCTTCTCTTGATGTCGGTTCAGGTTCTCAGCATCCAGATCACGCATAGATTGATTTCCCGATCTCCAGTTCAACATATTCAATGGTGAGTCCTCATTCTCCGAGGACAACAATCATGAGTTTCATTGTAGTTTTTAGTCATTTAGTTTCAGTTTTTGCTAGATTTAGTTGGGGATTTTCCCAGTATTTCTAGTCTAGTCTAGAGGCTACTTTCAAACATAGTTAGATTCAGCTTAGTATTGAGTGAATATTTCTTTTGTCTTAAACTCAATGTTTTCAAATATCTTAGTTATAGAATATGGGTATTCCCCATATTTTCATTTTAAGTATGATTTAGCTTCTTCAACAGTTTATTATCTTTAGTATGCTCATGATCATGCCAGCAAGGTTAGCTTGGGATTACATGTGGTCCTAGGTTCCGTGTCCGGGTCTTGGGGGTAGCTCGGGGTGTGACAATGATAGTATATGATTATTGGTTTCTCTTATGAACATGTGTTTATCTCCATTGCTAAAGTATGACGATATGTACTCTTAAATGATGTGCAATGCAAAATTTAAAATTGACCTGGTTCTTGTTGAGTTTACGATTGAGTAAGGTTATGGAGCTTTTATTATTCATTGCACTTGTTGACTTAATGAGGGTTCATGGGTAATTATTATGTTGTAATGAACTTTATTCATTCTTGTGGCTATTATAACTTGATCATAGAGTTACCTTGACTATGTGTTCAATTATGTGATATGCATGTTGACTTGACTAGACTTAGTATTGTTGGTCTTTTGATGTACATGGTTTTGACTTAAATGAATATATCTTATTGATTGGCATCGTCTTCTAGAATGTGCATAAAGTTTTTCAATTAAATTGAATACTTTAATGAATTGTC
The DNA here is from genome assembly GCA_032847665.1 of Solanum chilense. NCBI lineage: Eukaryota > Viridiplantae > Streptophyta > Magnoliopsida > Solanales > Solanaceae > Solanum > Solanum chilense. The sequence continues at coordinate 67,419,238 of CM064963.1, read as the reverse complement.
CCCCCTTGTTAGCATGATTTTATGATATGCGTGCATATGTTCTCATACTTAGTACAAGTGGTTTACTAACCCCATTTTCTCCTTTTTTCCCAACATTTTAGGTTTTGGTTCTTGAAGGACTCTTAAGACGAATTTGAAGGAAGACTTTGAATTCTCATTCATCCAAGTTGGGTAGGTCCTCACTTTCAGAGGGCAATGGCAATATCAAGCTTATGAAGTTATTCTAGTTTTAAGAATTTTATGTTCTTTACTTTTGAGATGAGTACTAAACATTGTATAGCCTATATGTGGCTTTATTACATTGATATATGGGCTAGACCCAACTTGTTATATTTTAAAGATGGTTATGAGATGAAACATTCATTTAAGAGTATGTTATAACTTACATATCTATAGGCAATAAAAGTAGAAGACTATGTAATCTTCCTATACGAAGGGTCTATGTATACTCGATATAAATATTATGCGTATATAGAGGTCTATGTAAACCTCAATGTAGAAGTAATGAAATACTTTAAATTTTCTGCATTTTGACCTATGAATGTAATGATGTAAGATAAGAGGATAGTCTTAGTCCTCAAAGAGAACAATGACGCCGGTTACGTCTAGGGGGTGCTCCCCAAATGTGACAAAGAGGATGAGAAGCAGGCTGAGACAACATGTATTTATCCCATAGACCATGTATTAGCTCTGTAGATCATTCCATTCATGAAAGGGTTGGTTTTAAGGAGTGCTTCCTTCTGGTCAAGCAACTCAAGATCCTGCCAATCCTCTTATTGCTATCATTGTCCCCAAGGTGGGTTGAACTTGAGGAAATGATGCTTTCTTACGCCCTTTATTGGGTCCAATTATGATTATTAATGAGCATAGCATGTTGACCAAGTTTTGTAGTTGAAACCGCATGTGTTCCATGGTTTCGAGAGTGAGGATGCATATCCGTTCATCCTAGATTGTTCTGAGAGGCTTCATAAGTTTGGAATTATCCATCAGCATAGGATTGAGTTCTTGACTTTTCAACTTCAAGGTAAGGCTAAGTAGTCGTGGCGATCTTATGTGGTGTGCAGATCTTCAGTTTTACCCCACTCATTATGACCCAGTTTCATGCTATGTTTGGGAGAAATATTTTCCTCACACTTTGAGAGATCGTAATAAAGAGGAGTTCATGGCTTTGGAGCATGGTGGTATTCTGTGGCTGCTTATGAGGACAAGTTTTATGCCTTGTCTAGATATGCTACATAGTTGGTGACTATAGAGGAAGAAAGGATCCATTTATTTCTTAAGGGACTAAATTTTGAGTTGTAGGTATTATCTGTTCATATGACCTTCGCATGGGAAAACATTAATGAGATAATATATTATGTGAATAAAGAGGAGAGGGTGAGGCAAGTTGGTCAGGATAAGACATTGGCAAAAAGGCCGAAAAACTCAAGTTTCAAGGTTCTTACTGTAAAGGTTTAGGGAATGCTTGAAGGCAGGATAGTTCAGTATTCCCGCTTCTACATGTAACTACTTGGGAACTTTACCTAATAATTTGATTTAGGACACATGCAGAAAGCCATCTTGTGATTGTACTTCATATAATTATAGAGAATCTGGGCATATAAGGAGAGATAGTCCCACCTTTGTGTGATGGAACACGCAACAACAGTCTAGAGTGGTGGTAGGCATGGGAAATTGTAATAATGGTTGAGAGCATACACAACGTGGGGAAGAAGAAAATCAGCGAGGCAACAGAGGTAGGGGGAATGGGAAAGCATGCAGAGGTACAATGCATCTAGGCAGGGAAGGTTACCATCATGATAGGGCTTATTGTTACACCTTTCCATGCAAGATTAAGGCAGAGAAACTGATATAGTAATCACAAGTACTATTCTTGTCAGTGGCCGTATAACTAATGTGTTATTTGATCCACATTCTACTTATTCTTTTGCGTTTGTGTGATTCTCCAAATCATTTGCTATGATTTGTGATATACTTGATGCCCACATCCATGTTTCTACCTAATTGTAAAGTCTGTCATAGTCACATATATCTATTGTGCTAAATTTTGATATACTTGATGCCCCTATCCTTGTTTCTACCCAGTTGGAAAGTCTGTCCTAGTCACCTATGTCTATTGTGCTTGTCCTATTTTGTTTTTGGGTTTTAACATTTGGGGTGACTTGGTGAGTTCGAATATTGCTGACTTTGACATAATCTTAGGCATGACTTGGTTATCCCTCTATTATTCTCTGCTTAATTGTAATACTAAGTCTGTATTTCTAGAAGCTCTGGAAGGGAAAAGTTAGAGTGGGAAGGGATGTATAAGCCTAAGCAAGCTAAGATCATATTCGGGTTGAGTCTTTATCTATTGAGTCTATTACTGTGGTATCAAAATTAAGAGAAATGTTTCCTAATGATTTACCATGCTTCTTGATAGAGATATAAATTTGTGCATTGTTTTAGAACCTGGTACTCATCCCATTTCTATCCCTCTATATCACATGGCTCCAACGGAATTAAGAGAGCTTAAGGTTCAAATGAAGAGCTTCTTAATAAAGGATTTATTCATCCTAGTTCTACCCCGTAGGGTGCTCCAGTTTTGTTTGTTAAGAAAATGGATGATAGTATGAGGATGTGCATAGATTATCGATAATTGAGTAGGGTCACCATTCGAAACAAGTACCCATTGCCTCGAATAGATGATATTTTTGACCAATTCCAAGGTGCATCAATTTTCTCTAAGATTGATTAAGGTATGATTACCATCAGTTTAAAATAAGGCTTAAGGATGTGAATAAAACGCCAATTTGAACGTGCTATAAGCACAACGAGTTTCTAGTTATGACATTTGGGTTGATTAATGCACCTGCAAATTTAATTAATTTAATGAATATTGTGTTCAATCCATTTCTTGATTCATTCATCATAGTCCTTATTGATGATGTTTAAGTCTATTTGAAAAGTGAGAAGAAGCATGCCCACCATCTTCGTATTATTCTTGGTGTTCATGGGAAACAAAGATTGTATGCAAAATTATCTAAGTGTGAATTTTTGTTGTCTTCGATTGCATTTTGGGTGCATGTAGTTTTAAAATATGGGGTAATGGTACATCCCAAAATATTGAGGCGTTTAATAATTGGGTTCGCCTAGCTCTGTGACGGAAGTTAGGAGTTATGTGGGGGCTCACTAGCTACTATTGTTGATTTATGAGAAACATTGCTTGTATCGATGTTTGGAAGTTGAGGACTAAGGATATTAAGTATGTGAAGGTTTAATGAAGCATCGTCCAGTTGAAAAAGCTACATGGGAAACCGAGAAGGACATGTGACACAAGTATCCCTAGTTGTTCTTGGAGAGGACATTAGATACAAGTATCCCTAGTTGTTCTTGGATTCCGGTACTACTCCATACCATGTTTAGCCTGTTTTCCTTTTAGTTTTTCACTAGGGAATAGTGCTGGTTAAGTTGGTATTCATTGTAACAACCGGTTCCCATCGTTATAGAAAAGCCAACGAAGAAAATTTTGGGCTGGAAAATGTTTTCGTAGTAACTTGAAATTTCCCAATCTAGTCCAAATTTGGATGAAATCACTGTATTTAAAGTCTAGAAAACTCTGGTAACAATTGGGTAATCTAATAGTGAACTTGATCAAATGAGCAGATAACTAAGACGTTCTGACACACTAACTTGGTCACTTGACACATTCTGACATAAATATGGGATAAGTTGCCACGTTTTGTCAAAAACATTTGCCATGTACCATGTTATGGTATGCTAACAATATGGGTTTGGGTTTCATGAGAGGACCATTCACTTGTAATAACTGTATATCTTGAGAAATGTGAAGTTGTACGTTGTTTCGTAAATTATGATGATATTGTATATGTTTAGAGTATTTATGTTATTATTATGTCGTAATGACTTATATGTGATGCACTTAGTAGGACAGCCGCATGATTCTACACTTATACTACACCTTCTTCTTTTTTGTGGAGTACAAAGAATCTTCAAGCGGCTATTGACAGACCTCTGTTAGAAGATCAGTGATCCTTTTGAATTGATAGGTGAGCCATTTATTTTGGGTGCCATGTCTTCTCTTTTTGTTTATGTCCATAATTAAGACTTAAACTAGTTCTTCATTCAGTTTTATGTTAGTTTAGGGTGTTACCCTTCTTGTTAGGCTTATTGTTTATCTTTAGATGTTTTGGAACATTGACTTATAGATTCTTGGCGTATTTTACATGTTTTTTTGGTTGTTAGACTATTGGTTTGGAGTTTATGGGAACTGCTTATTTCTTTCCTTATGTAACGATAGGGTTCCATAGGTTTAGAAATACCAATAACGGAAAAATTGAGGCCAGGAAAACTTTTTCGTAGTAATTGGATTTTCCCATCCTTGCTCATATTTGGAGGATATCATAGCCATCAAAGTGTAGGGATATCCGGTAACAATCTGTTGGACTAATTATGAATGTGATTAGAGAAGGTGTTATATAACTCATTAAAAAATCTGTACGACTTTACAAAATTGAATTTGGGTAAGTAAATCTCGGGTAATTGGTCTTACCGTGAAGGGTATTTTCTGAGCTTAATGGGGTAAGAGTGTGTTGTAAAAAAGGGGAATCGAATTTCTTCTTAAAAGTATCTGTCTCTCTTTTGGCTGCTGTAGGAGGAGTTGTGCCATTGTAACGGAATGGTGGCCGCTGTGGCGGACAAGATGAGAATTCAATATTATAAGTTCAAGAAGGGAGTTCACTAATCCACTTTGTGTCAATATAGCGCCGCCGCTATAGAGGGATCCGTTCCCCATAGAGGGATAGGCGCGAATTATATCGTAAATAAAACCCCTGAATGACCTTATTTGGTAGTTTTCAACTTTTAAAGCAAGGAAAATACCCCCAGGTGATTATAACTCATTTTTCACCATTCTTGGGGCTAAAATTAATCTTTTAACTCCTCGAATCCGTTATTTGACCCATATAATGTATTAGAATTGGTTAATATTGATTAGTAAAGGTTTCTTGATATATTCTTTGGTGGAAACAACCCTAAATTGGTTAGTTGAGATTATGAGTTTGATCAAGGGTTCATACAATGGTTAGTAAGACGGGTAATTAGTGTTTGTTTATTGATTACCGTATTATCCCAGACCAAGCACAAGTGCAACAAATCTAGAAAGGGAAGGATAAAATTTCTTAGGGTTACAAGCTTGTTTCGAGGTAGGTGGTGGTTGTGATTCTATGTTTGTCTAATTCATGCTTGTTCTTGCTGCATTATGATACATGTATATGTATGAATGTTTCAATGTTGAATCATACTTGATGTAAATGAGATATATGAACTATCATTGTTATGAAACCATGAATTAAATTTATGATCTTGATGATGTACTTTTGATTGTGATTGTGGATCGGGTTGCCACATTCCGACATAACTATTGCATTGGATTGCCATGTACTGGACAAATTGGATCTGGTTGCCATGATCGAACATAATTATGGGGATCATATTTCCACGTTCTGGCAAGCTAATTGTTTGGGTTTGGGTTCCATGAGAGGACCAATGATGTGATATGAAATGTGAAGTTATTGTTGTTTGCATAAGTTAATAATGTTGTATATGTTGATATATATGCATGTAATTATAATGTTATTTCACTTTTTTATGTTCCACTAGTGGATAACCACATGATCCTACCAGTACACTGTGGTTGTGTACTATTCTGCACTTCCTATTATTTTAATTGAATATAGAGCATCTTCATGCCACTTTTGACAGACCTCTTTTAGAAGATCAGTGATTGGCACTCCGAATTCAAGGGTGAGCCACTTCGTGTGGGCTACCATGGGATTCTCTTTCGTCTACGTCTACAATTTTTTGACTTAGACAATAATTTTAGTTAGTGGAATAGTTCATTAGTATTCTTTTATTTAGACTTTGATCAATTGTAGATGTTTTGGTAGATTGACTTTTAGGTTCTAGGTTTATCTTCCGCATTGAAGTTTTTAGATCATTTGTTGAAGTTATAAGACTTTCATTTAGTATTTATTTTTGTTTTCCTTTGTTAAATTCCTTAGCTTTTTGTTTAGTTGCTTGTTTTAGGATGTAGTAGTGGTTCTCCTAGGGAAGTGTTAGGGTTGCCAATAACGATGTTTTGGGTTGTGAAAAAGTTGGCATTAGAGCCTAGGCTCATTGATCTCGATGTACCAAAATGAGTCTAATAGAGTAACGTGAAACGATACGGGGACTATTAGGACCCTAAAAGTGAACTAAGTTATCTAGGGCCTCACATGTGCCTTAAAGAGTTAGTAATTTGTTTATAAGGTATGTCACATCTTTTAATAGTTGGTTTGATGAGGTTTGAGGTCAAACATAAAAGGACGACCAAGACGTTCGAAATATGTCATTTGTGTGCTAGTGTGCCTTTGTATGTTTCACTTGTTTTAAAGTGTCGTTTGGACTTTAAAATGATAGAGAGAGGTATCCTGTATGTATATGTTCGTGTTTATGGGTGAAATGCCCGGGTACGATTCCCCAAGGACCACCTAAAGCTGGTAAAAGACTGCATAGGCAGTGTCAAACGATGCCCCATAGTTACATTGACGTCCCGTCGATTGGGGGCATGGCTCCATACATAGGCGTGGGAGCTCTTCCCATAAAAGTTGAGTATCTGTCACAAACTATAGAGTGCAGGATGACTCGTCAATGAGACGACGCTCCGATGACTGCATTTGTAGATTGGACCTGCAATTCTCTGTTACGACAGGACCAAGTGAAGGGTGAATTGGAAAATTCATCCCACGTTCCAACTAAATCATGGATGGTTATGTCACCTATTTTTGGGTATTATAATTTGGTTAAAAACATAAAACCCCAATTTAGAATTCATTATTTAAATCAAACCATTCTCTTTCAAAATAAAATCTCACTAGAACCTCCATTGGAGACCAAACTTAAGATCATGCTTGGGGATGGATTCTCCAAATTTTCATGGTCTTGTCTTCTTTTAAGGTGTGTTAAACCTTGATTCTTTGTTAACCTTTCATCTAAGGAGTTTTTCAAAGGGTTTCCAATATGATTCTATGGTAAAAATTGCTATGTTTCAATCTAGCCTTGGGTTCATTATCAAATTGATTTCAAAGTCATTCTAATGATGAATTTATGATCAGTCAATGTTTTAAGATGAATTTCAAATAAATTCCATGAAGAATCCATGATCTCCTTAATCTCTCAATTTATGATATAATATGAGTCTTGTGATCTTGATTAGATGATGATTCAATTGTGATTAGATTATAATGTATTGTTTTACCCTAATTCTATCTATGTCAATTGATTATGAGTTGTTGAGAATTAATCAATGGTGATCATAGCTTGGAGAATTGGTAAGCTGACCTAAATTCCTTATTGTAGTCGTGGAGTTGACATTGTATGGTATGGTACACTTATGGTGGCGATGTTTACATTGTTGTGTATCTCTTTGTGTTGTGATCATGTCCTTAAAGGAAATATATTTAATGTGAATTTTTTTTATGATGATCACACGTATGAAGTTACGTGCATAGTCATCCATTGTAGTATTATGATCTAGATTTGTTGATGATGTTATGTATATATGAATGATTATGTTAGGGTTAGGTGTGGTGTACATGTTTGATGATGATATATACCATTATAGAATGATCCCCTACCTATGTAACATATATGACTGTGTGATCATTGCATGCAAGGAGTTTTTATCCTAAAGTTGAATATGTTCTTGTCTCTTATGATGTAATGTGAATGGGTGATCTATAATCCCTGATACTCTATATGTGGGTTGTCTATGATTTGAGGGATATTATATATGTGTTGTTATCCTATGAAGGGTAGTTTCCTAAGTAACTAGGGTATTACACACACATCTCAAGGATGATGATAAGTGTAATATGTTCATGATGTTAAATGAAGGAATAAAAGTATAAACATGTATCTTAACTAGGATGACTTGAGAGGTGTACTAGTGTAGGTAAGGGTATGAGACTTGACATATACATTACACATGTGGATCTTGAAAAAATAGTTTGAAGGGTGGTTTCATCATGTACATAAGTTATGAATGTATTATTAATCTATGAACATAATTTATATGAAATGATGATAAGTGTATGATTATGACGGATTAGAAGTGATCCTTTTATGCATCTTAATACTATGTTATGATGTAATGTATGTGAGTAAACAAGTATGATCATGTAGTGTCTAAATGTGTTTATATGAAATGTCTGCTTACATGTACACCTACACACATGAATGTATGAAAGAAGTATGTTAGTGATGATCTAGTAATGAGAGTTTCTTGGATGTCTTCCTTATTTGTACTCTATGCTAGTTCGTGTTATTATTATATGAAAGGATATTCTCACATGAGTTAGGTTTTGATGAAAGGACATTCTCATTATTGACCTATGAGCTATGTATATGTCTATGAGGGGTTAATCTCCTAATGTCTGTTTTATGAACAAATGTTTAATAAAGACTTAAAGGCATTTCAAATATGGAAAGTTAGTGAACTTGACAATGAGAGGTGTCCCTTCACAAAAAAGAAGGTAGGTTCACCAATGGTCTCATGAGCTAGAAACTATAACGCTTGGTAGCATGAAGAGGGTTTCAAGTAAAAGCCTTCTAGTTCCTTAACTATGTTTCCCCCATAGGAACCTTAGCAAGTGGATCCATCTAGACGCTATATGAAGATTCATGTCTTACCTCGGCAAGTAAGGTGCCCTCCTTTCAGTGTGAGGGCATGAAAATGAATTCCATGCTTAGATCACATGGTTTAATGTCGGTTACGGTAAAGTTTCCCTAATGTAAAATGAACAGTGTAAGTAATATGATAAAGTAATGTGACTTTACCTATGCATGTCACAAGTGGCTCTTGAAAGGAAGTCTAGGAAGGAATTCTATATGTATATGTATAGGTCTATTATGCATGACATTGTAGTATTGACCTACTTGTATGATTATATGTATGTTGGTCTTATTGACTAAATGATGAAGGTCTTACTTAATAGGCATGCTATTGGTTATACCTGTTATGTCGATGAAATGAACTCTCTGTATATGAAATGTTGTCTATTACTTCATTATAATGATATTGGTAATATTCACTTGCATATTTTCTTGAGATGTGCTTAGAGACTAAATGGACTATGACTATGATGTGATAAGTGAAGTTTATGGGGTATGTTGGTTCTTATGTGAAGTATGTGTTTCATGATATGTTATGACTTTATGAATGTATATGCTTAAAATGATGAAGGTTGTATGAATGTGCACCTTGGTGACCTTAACATGATACTTTGGTGTGAATTGTGGAATGGGACACTATTTATACATTGTACTAGGTATTGTTTAAGGGTTGTTTTGGGTGAAGAAGTAAGGTAAAAGAAAAATAATGCTATGAAGATGTTGGATGTGCCTTAAATGTGAAATATTGCGTTGTGTGCTATAGTGAATAATGTCCATGTGTATATAATGTATGTGAGCTATAATGTGCTTATATTGTCAATGTTCATGAAGTTTTAATGTGCTTATTGTGTAAATGTTCATGACGTTCTACTAAAAGACATGATGCATGTTTTCTAACTAAATGTCCTCTCTAAATGTATGTTTTTGCATGATTATAATACTTAGTGCATTCTTGTACTAATACCATTCTTCATCATTTTTTACACAAAGTGTAGGTGGTGATGGCTAGAGAATGTTTCTTAAAGTGAAGGGCTTGGATAGATGTTTCCCATGTTCAAAAAAGGGTCCTTATGATTCAAGGATTTCCATGTAAAGATGTAATTTAAAGTTTATATAGTAGTCTAGATTATTCTTTTATGTTGTTAAGGGACATGTCCCTATTCTATTATATTGATGTTCAATTTAGAATGGAAAAAAGATTTATTGTCTAACAATGTACTTATAATATTTTCACTAAATTTCTATGACAATGTTATGAATGATGTTTATGGGCTTGTATAAGACCTCCGAATGGTCAAACACGCCATGTTACTTCTAGGGGGTGCTCCGTGGTCATGACAAGGAAACCTTTGATTTTCTTTGAGAGTCTATATGAATTTAGGAAATCTCTATTTTTCTTGTATCTCCTTTCGTACTATGACTTGATTCCAATTGGTATATGTCAATTTCGATGGTATCTAACCTCCTTCATTCTTCAATCCGCAAAGGGTTAAAACTAGATATAATGATGTTAGACGTGTAACTCATGTCAATGCTACAACTAAGGATCCACAGCGGGAAGTCACGGTCGAGGCAGAGGTAGAAGAAGAGCTAGGGGTAGAGGCCGCAGGAGAGTAACATATGTGCATGTGATTGAGAACCCAGCTTTGCATAACGAGGAGATTGAAAAAGATATTGAGGAAAATGAAGAAGAGGAAGAGGTGCAAGCTGAGACTATAAGTGTTCCTTGCATCGATCCTATGTTGGCTCAATAGATTATTTCATTCTTGAAAGGATTGTATGGTTCGGGAATACTTTCTTATGTTCAAGAAACTCAAGCTCCCACTAATCCCCCTGTTGCTAGGATTACGCCAGAGACGGGTGAAATAGGAGTAACAAGTCTTTCTTCCGTCCTTTGTTGGGTTCTCTGATGACCGGCAATGAGCATGATGTGTTGACTAAGTTTCTGAAGCTTAAGCCTTTGGTATTTCTTAGTTCCAAGAGTGAAGATGCTTATGAGTTTATCTTGGACTATTATGAGAGGCTGCTTAAATTTGGTATTGTTCACCGACATGGCATTGAGTTTGTATCTTTTCAACTTCAAGGTGAGGCCAAGCAATGAGGAGAGCTTATATGGAGTGCAAACCTTCTACATTACCTCCACTAGTTGGACCCAATTCTATGCCTTGTTTCTAGAGAAATACGTAGAGAGGACTCTGAGGGATTCCAATAAGGATGAGTTTATGGTATTATATCAAGGTGGTATGTATGTTCCTACTTATGAGGCCATGTTTCATGCGTTATCAAGATATGCTACGCAATTGGTTGCTACAAATGAGGAGAGGCTCTGGTTATTTATTAGAAATTTGAATTCTGAGTTTCATGTATTATCTTTTGAGATGACTTCTGCAGGGAGTAATTTTAATAAGGTGATTGCCTATGTTAATAAAATGGAGGGGTGTGGTGATATGGTCAAGCAAATGCTTGGGAAAAGAGGGCGAAGAATGCAGGTAACTTTCAAGACTCTTACTCTAAGGGGTCTGGAAGGCCAACACTTGCAGCCAAGCAAGCAGTCCACTATGCCCGCCTCTACAAGTAACTATTCGGAAACTGCATCTCATAATTTTTCAGAATAGTTAGAGTGTCGTGCCTGTTATGGCAGAAGACCATCGTGTGATCGTATTTGCTACAATTGTGGTGAACTTGGGCATGTAAGGAGAGATTGTCCCCATCCGCATGTGTTAGAGTCCATGCAGAAGCCTTCTAGAGCAATTGTACCCATAAGAAATGGTAATAATGGTAAAGGACATCCACAAGGTGGGCAAGAATGTAATATGCAATGTCGAGGAGGTAGAAGAAATAGTAACAAAGGTAGAAGTAACACGCAGCCAGGCAGAGAGGTTGCTCGTATTGATGATAGAGCTCGAATTTATGGTTTTTCTATCACATGTACTATTCTTGGATTGTGACCAGATAGCGAATGTGTTATTTGTTTCGAGTTCCACTTATTCTTATGTTTCTGTGAGATTTACCTCTGATTTTTAGATAATGTGCGATGTTCTTGATGCCCCTATTCATGTTTGTATCCCTGTTGGAGAGTAACTCATAGTCACCCATGTCTATTGTGCTTGCCATATTTTGTTTATGCGATTTCAGCCTTGGTTTTATTTGGTGATTTTGGATATGTTTGAATTTGAAAAAATCTTAGGCATGACTTGGTTGTCCCCCTATTATATTATGATTAATCGTTATGCTAAATTTGTGAATCTATAAATTCTGGGAAGGGAAAAATTATAGTGGGAAGGGATGTACAAGATTAAGCAAGCTAAGATTATATTCTTCTTTCGGACTAGTAAATAACTAGGGCAGGGTTGTTTGGATTATTTGACTTATGTTAGGGATGTTAAGATTGAGGCTCCATCTATTGGTTCTATTCCAGTGGTGTCGGAGTTTACTGAAGTGTTTCTAAATGATTTTCCTAGTGTGCCTCTGAACGGAGATATATATTTTTGTATTTACTTAGAGCATGGTACTCGTTCCATTCCTATACCTTTATGTCGCATGGCTCCAACAGAATTGAGGGAGCTTCAGGACCAAATTCAAGAACTTCTTGATAAGGGATTCATTTTTCCTAGTGGTTCCCCATGGGGTGCTCCGATTTTATTTGTCAAGAAAAATGATGGTAGTATGAGAATGTGTATAGATTACCGACAGTTAAATAGGGTCGCTGCCTCGAATAGATGATCTCTTTGACCAATATCAAGGGGAAACAATATTCTCTAAGATTGATTTAAAATCTGGGTATCATCAACTGAAAATTAGGCCTGAGGATATACCCAAGACGACGTTTAAAACTCGTTATGGGCATTATGAGTTTTTTGTTATGTCTTTTGGTTGACCAATGCGCCCGCAACATTCATGAGTTTGATGAATGGGGTGTTCAAGCTATTTTTTGACTCATTTTTTGTAGTATTTATTGATGATATTTTGGTTTATTCAAAAAGTGAAGAAGAGCATGCCAACTATCTTCGTATTATTTGGGTGTGCTTGGGAAGCAAAAGTTATATGCTAAATTTTCCGAGTGTGGATTTTGGTTGAAATCGATTTCATTTTAAGGCATATAGTTTCAAAGGAAGGGGTAATGTTATATCCTCAAAAGGTTGAAGCGGTTAAGAATTGGGTGCGGTGTAGTTATGTCACAGAAGATAGGAGTTTTATGGGACTCGCTAGCTATTATCGTCAATTTTTTAAGAATTTTGCTTACATTGCTACTCAGTTGACTAATTGAACTAAAATTAAGATACCATTTGAATGGACCGAAAAATGTCAGAAAAGCTTCCAAAAGCTTAAGACTCTTTTGACCACCACGCCCATCCTATCATTACCTATTGACGGTAAGGATTTACATTGTTGATTGTTATGCTTCACAGTCTAGTTTGTGTTCATGTTAATGATGGATAAGAATGCTATAGATTATGTTTCACGTCAATTGAAGGATCATGAGATGAATTATCCAACCCATGATTTGGAGTTGGCGGTGGTAGTATTTGATATGAAGATTTGGCGGCATCATATTTATGGTGTTAAGTGTGAATTGTTTACTGATTATCGTAGTTTGTAGCATGTGTTCGCTAAAAAGGATCTGAATTTGAGACAATGAAGATGGATGTATTTACTCAAGGATTATGATGTGACCATTCAATACCATCCGATGAAGGTTAATATTGTGGTAGGCGCATTGAGTCAAAAAACAGTAATTATGGGTATCTTAGACTACTTGAGTTAACCAAGCGACCTTTGTCCAAGGAAATTGATACCTTAGTTATCGAAGCTAAGTCCACATTAATTGACGAGATCAAGGCCGAACAATTTGAATATGGAAATTTAGTGGAGGTTAGAACGAATATTGCGATAAGTAAGTCTCAAGACACCTCTCTTGATGCAAGTGGTGTACTCAATTATAAGGGTAGAGTATGTGTTCCTCGAGTTGATGACTTGGTTCAAAATTGTTGAAGGAATCTCATGGTTCACAATATTCTATTCATCCGGGTATGACCAAGATGTATAGATATCTGAAGTGAATTTATTGGTGGTCGGGTAGAAGAAACACACTGTGGAGTTCATGGCGAAGTGTCAAAATTCTCAACAAGTGCAGTATGAACATCAAAGTGCAACAGGCTTACTTCAAAGAATTCCAATTCCAGAATGGAAGGGGGAAAGAATAGCCATGGATTTTGTGGTTGTCCTTCCCAAGACCTTGGAGAAGTTTGATTCTATTTGGGTAATGGTTGATAGATTGACCAAGTCACCCCTTTTTATTCTTGTGAGAATAGATTACGCACCCACGCACATGCACACGCACGAGCACATGCACGCACACGCACACCTTGTATTTTGAACCTGTGAGCGTATTTAAAATTTGAAATAATTTAGTAATATTTGATTGGAAAAAGAATAAGAGTAAACTATTTATTCATAAAAAGGGTGATGTAAAAAGTATAAAAATGGTCTAACTATCGGAACTTCTTCTATAATTCTATTTATTTTGTTAAAATTTATAGGTCTAATTCCTTATTTATTTTCTTAAAAATATGCATGTCTAAAGGTGAATATCTTAGCCTTATGCAATTTCTGAAGATAACTATTCTAGATTTTAAGCTAGTTTCAAATTTATTTGGAGGTCCTTAGAGATGAATTAGGCCTAAATTTATATTATTTTAGCCATTTGGAAACTTCATTTGGAAACTCATATACCATAAGCCCCCTTTAGTCTCTTCAACTTAAAGGCCTAAAAGAATACTATAAGTACAAATGTTAAACCATTTTTAAAAGAATATTTTTTTTCGTATCATTTACTCTAAAAGTATTTCAAAAAAAGAAAATCACAAAAAAATAATATTAGTTCACATGAAAATAAAAGAAAGACAATATATCAAAAACTTATGAGTCATGTCACATAAGTAAAAGTTAGACATATCAAACAATATATTTAAGACCACGAAAGAAAGCTAAGAATTATTTGACTGATAATTTGTAAGACTCCAAACATTGTGATGATTCTAATTTCTTGTTGGCTTAATATTTTAGGACAATAATGAGTTCCCAAAGTAGAATATTGGGATGATCCTTATAATATTTGAAGCATCAAGTACTTGTCCTTGATCTATGAGGACATACCACTTAGTCTTGGAGAATATCAAATCCGAGCCCTTGAACTAGAGTTAAAGCAACTCACTTGATGAAACCTACACTTGTAGAAAAATAGAATAAAGTCACAATTAAATACTAAGTATAATAGTCATGAAAAAACCATGTTTAAAACATACATTTTGTTTGAAAGTCATGCTTCTATTCCATTTTGATAACACTTCATGAACATAACTATAAAAGTCTTAAGATTCAAACATAACCAACATACAAGTCATTTCTTCACATTAGAACAAAATCAACATATAAGCCTTTTCATCACATTAAGATTTCACCTCAAGTAACCCAATCCATACCTTGTGCAATGTATGAATAGTGTCTCCCATAAAACCATCCACACTAGATAGCACAATAAGGCTACCAAAAGTGAACTTGCCATTCATCATTTCTATCTTTACACAATATTCATACATAAGAGGCATAAACATTTCATAAGTCATAACAAAGAAGTAACTCATAATACAAGTTGAGTATAACATGCATCATTAAATTTAAACATAAAAGAGTCAACATTCTTCATTAGCTTCATTTTTAGAAAACATTCATAGATTAGTCATTAAGAACTAAGACAACTCACTATAGCCCTCCAAATCCAACTCGTGCAATGCATGAATGAAATCACATACTACCACTTGCACTTCATAGAACTCCTCAATAAACCATAATTCACATCTCGCATGATGGGAATAGGAATTTACTGAAATTGAACATAAGAGAAAATTGTGGAATCCGGTGTCATAAATCCCTACACTGTAAAGTGATGGTCTACTTGCCTAAGGTAAGACTGGTAATATTCTAGCTTTGATGGAATCCATTAGCTAATATCTTATGTAGACACATAGTTATGGGATATAGGAATATGTTCATTGGAACCCTATCCTAACATTGGGAGCGTTTCCATCTTACCATATAAACTCGGTGCTTAGCCTCCATTCCTACATAGTATTTCATTCACATTACATTACTGTACTTGAGAGGAATTCCATTAGACTTCGACCCAAGAAACATCATTACACATAAAAGGGATGCGATAATTCTATAGATTCATGGTATATTACATATATAGCTCATTGAATCCTTAAGAAGGGCCACCAACATTAGGTCTACTGATACAAGTTTCATCATTTCACACATGAAAGGCATACTGACTCTAGGACTAATGGTTCAATGTTTATCATCACATTTCTTTCTAGACTCATCATGAAGGGCCACAAACACTAGGTCTACCGGTTCAAGACATAGCCTAGAATACTTCATCATTCATTTATGAAAGGAATGCCATTCGCCTATCGATTCATATTCATCAAGTCAAGACATATTTATAAGTCGTTTATGATAGGAATG
The DNA here is from genome assembly GCA_032847665.1 of Solanum chilense. Taxonomy (NCBI): domain Eukaryota; kingdom Viridiplantae; phylum Streptophyta; class Magnoliopsida; order Solanales; family Solanaceae; genus Solanum; species Solanum chilense. Next base: position 67,402,999 of record CM064963.1, on the reverse strand, counting down.
AATTAAGACTATTGATTCTGTAACATCTCACAACTTGAAATAGCTAAGAATAAGCTTATAAACTAAAACTAATCATTTTTGAAAAGAAAAGGGAAAATCTTGAAAGGTTTTCTAAGTTAAGAATGTCAGTTTTGGTCATTTTCAAATGACCATAACTTCTAGCTCAGGATGAGTTATATATGATTATGGAAATGGGTAGAAATATCTTGGAATAATCTTTCCAATGCCTCCGAGTTTGCACGATTTTGATATCGTATGAGTGAGTTATGCCTTTCGAAAGTTGGGTTATTGGATTGAGAAAAGTCCCAATGCGGATTCAGGGAAGGGGAACAAGTCTTTTCATCAACTAATTTCCTATTTCTATTTAGGGGTTTATTGGGGTGAAAAAAAGTCTTAATTAAGTTTGGAAAATATACAATTACACATAGGGTTTGAAGAAGAGAGAAAAAAAGAAAGCACGGGAGAGAAGTCAAGAATTTTTCAAGAAAGTGAAGCTTTGAGAATGGAATTTGTCGGGGATGATCCCTATCAAGGTATGTGAGATCTTTTAGTGTTGGGTCAATTCACCCACACACCAATCTTGATTCAATTCAATGATTGGTGAGTTGTTTACATGGTAATATTTGATGTTCTTGAAGAACATTGCCGAATTCTTGTTGGTTGATTCGATGAATGCCTAACATTGATTTTATTCATGGTTCTTGGTTTTTTCTCGAGTTAAATCTATTGGGTCTTGAGGTTACTGATAATCATAAGTGTTTGGGGAAGAAACCATGGAACTCTAGTGTTTAGAGATGAAAAACGGAGGAGAAAAGTCGAGAACACAGCAATAACCCTAAAAATGGGTATGCTAAGTGATACTTCATGTGTCTAGAATGCCTACGATTAGACCGGGTTCACACGGATTGATGCGCGTAGAACCAGACCTTGGAACCCTTGCTACATCCAATCCAACTAAATTGGGGATTTAGTTGAGCTAGGAAAGGTTGGGTCCAACTATGTAGGGCTCTCGAATACAAAGATTAACTCGAAGGAGTCTTTACCAGACTTAATAGGAAGAAATCTTAGGTTTGGAGGGTCTAGGGTTAAATGGTCTTTTTCTAGGCTAAGGGTAGTATCTTAATTACCCTAAATATATAATTAATTATTTAATTAATAATGTGGAGGGGCATTTTGGGGAGAGAGGGCAGAAATTGTGCTCTTGAAGTGAAGTCTTGCTCTACACGGGTTCGAACCTAGGTCAAAGCAATGGATTAAATTGGTTTTAATTTATGTTAGTAAATTAATGTAATTAATTTATATTTATTATTTATTAGCTGATTTAAAATAAAAGCAAATCAGATTTTTAATAATTAAATAAAAATCTTATTTGACTAAATCCTAAACTAGACTCCTAATCCTAAGAAAACTCTTCTCTCCCACGCTCACGTCTCTATCACTGTAAGTCACATTTTTTCTGCCAAAATAACTTCAAAAACAGTAGGTAAACCAAATTTCTTCACACTTGAAGAACTCACATGAAAATATAAGGAAAAAAAACAAACGTTAATCAATCACGTAGGAAAAGAGAGGGTTTTCCGTCGAGTTTGATGTTGAACTTTTGTTTTGGACGGGAGTGTTGGAGAAGGTTTGGATAGAAACTTCAAGGTTTGAACGTCAAAAAGGTATGGGTTCTCTTCTCTCTTGATCCCTTTCCCAAGAGACCCTTAAGATTTAGTCAATTCTAATCTGAAAACTAGGATTGTTCCCGTTGCATGTCCCTGTCACTAGCTCCCATTGATTCATAGGTTGGGTATGTTTGCTGGTATATATTAGGGATATAATGTGTTTTCATGTTGAATGTGTGTTTTAAATATTATCAATGACAACCAATGTTTTCCGAAAAGATGTGTATGTGTGTACAATGTATCCGTGACTCCTTTGGTTTGATGTTAAAAAATAACATGTTATGGTTGTGTTCTTACGTGCATAAACTTATATAAATCGTGATGTTCATAAGTGATGTAAAAATTCTGATTTGAGTGCAATTTTTTATCGAATGAAATCTTGAAAATGCACCTAAAGAACTCACTAAAAAACTACTTAAAACGTCTAAACATTTAATGTGAATGAAGTGAGAAAATATGCTGTAAAAAATTCCAGCAGCTTGTTAATGAAATTCGGCCAAGCAAAGGAGAATTTCATGCTGTGCAAAAATGAATCAAAATATGCAATATCACTGGGGATTGAATCAGTGACTCACCATGTTGAAAATCAATGAAATAAGGTGAGAAAACGGAATGTGGCATGTGGGACTTGAACCTATGACTGGCTGGAAAATGAAAAAAATGAAAAGAAAAGAAATGAGAGGAGTGGGATACGAATCCACAACCTCTCAGGATAGTAAAAGAGAAAGGAAAAAAATGAAAATAAAAGGAATGTGAGGCGTGGGATTCGAACCAACAACCTCTTAGGAAGATTTTAGGAGAATTAAAAATGCAAATAAAATAAATGTGAGGCGTGGGAATTGAACCCACAACCTCTAGGCACTAAAGGAGAATTACAAGAAAAATAAAGTGAGGCTGTGTGGGTTTGATCCCAAAACCTCATGGCCAATGCGAGATAGTCAAGGAGAAATAAATAAAGAAATAAAAGGGGTTGTGGGGGTTAGAACCCACAACCCCTCAAATGATGCATATAATGAAATGAAAGATAACAAAGGTGTTAGGATAGTATAATCAAAAGGTGATTTAGACTCAAGTAATGACATTAGGTCATTCTTGGTCATTGCACAATGAACCCGATGAAAGTCTTAAACTACATCCTAGGTATAACTGTGTTTACACTGGCCTATGAATGAACGAAGCAGACTCTGTGTTTGCTAATGCAGACTCCTAGTTGAGGTCCCATATGTTGAGCCCTTATTTCTGGAAAGTCTTAATGTTAAGTCCATGATTCCAAGGTCTCATGGCATATGAATGAATATGAAAGATGTTATGTTCTATATGGAATATGATATGTGCTAAGTGTAAGATGTTATTTGTTGTGTGCAATATGATAAGTATGATGATGCATGTTATTCTCATGGCATGACTTTCCTAATCCAAAATTTGAAAGCTCATTGACTAGCCTAATCCAAATTTGGAAATCTCACTCACTTTCCTAATAACAATTTTGCAAGTCCACTTACTTGACCTTCCAAAATCATGTTTTCAGGAAAGAACTATTCTTTCTCATGCATGTCCTTAGTGTGTTACAAATATCTACTTTTAGGTGCAGGCACATGTGGATGCTAGAGCTTACAGGTTGACGTTGGAGCTATCCGGACGTGGAGCTTTCATACTAACTTGGTAGGCCCTCATGCTTTCAAGGATGTCTACTGTTATTATCTAGCTTAGATGTCGGCTCTAGCTAGTGGAGCATGTTCCACTAATATTTCTTTCCACTTTCATTTTATACTTTGTATTGGTGCCGTTTTGGCAAAAATAAGTCTAAGTCAATTATGAATTGTTTCTTTTATTTGATTATCACTATATTAGATGGTTGATTTGTGAACGCCTATGACGTTAAGTTTAAAATGTTTAGCACGAAGTAAGAAGAAAAAAATTCAAATTTTCCGCTAAAATGAACCTAGATGAAGTAAGAATGACATATGTAGGCTTGTCTACGACCTGTGAGAGGTCAACGATGCCGATCTCGTCTGGGGTCTACATTCCGATCGTGACAAACACTTATGTACAGGGTTTGGGGCGCCTCACCAAACAGAGCGCCCAGTTCACCCCATTCTTCCCCCATCTTTTCGAACTAGTTTCTAAGTGATGTACTTATGTTTCGTAGTTGATTCTAACACTCTAAGGTACGTCTAAAAATCATGAAATCGTCCATAAAAATGATATCATGAATCTTGAATCCATAATACAATTCAAGGTAAGTTAAGATCAAAGTCAAAGAAGTCTAGAGTCAAGTCTACCAGTTAAGAAGCAAGTCAACGTAAGTTTGTAAAGTTTTCAACAGTCTTTAACAAACGTTTTTACTTTATTTTAAGGCTGAAGTTACAATTTAATAAAATAGTAAAGAGTTGAGTCCATTTGTCAAAAGTTATAAGGGAACTAAGTATTCCCAAAGAGTTACAAATGTTATCATATTTTGATCAAGAAAGGAAGCTGAGACTTCCAACACATCCTTTGGGCTAGTTTTAGAAAAGAGGAAACTATGATTTCCAAGAGAACTTTTAAAGCTAATTTTGAGCAATTACCTCTAACAAAATAAAAAATTGTTCTTAAAACATATGAGGAAACTATTTTTTTGAGTATTGAGCACCGATATGGATATGCAAGTTCATAATAATTCAAGCCCCCATAAATCATGTAGCCAACATGGACAAAAGAAATGTCATAGTTTTTAAATGATTACTTAGTTATTTTAGCATCGAATAATTGACCCACTTAGTAGTTCAGGTTCTATACCAACAACAAGGTATAGTACGGTCCTCTTGTAACGTGAGGTAAGACGTTGTACCATCACTTAGACTCATAGTGATGGTTGTCGGTTAGACAATTTTTCTCAAAAACTATATTACTTAGTATATAAGTAAAGTTGAGTTTGTATTGAATTTTGTTTAACAAACTAATTATTTTCATTGTTTTACAAGATTTATATTGCATATGTATAATTGCTTTATATTTAGTCAATTCGTTCATGAGTAGTGCAGGGCCAATATAAGTGTTTCTTCTTTTTCTTTTTCAAGCTTAAGTTGTTGTCAGTATTCCAACTCGCATACTCGTACACTCAAGGTACTTATGCCCAATGTCCTGCATCGCCTTATGATGTAGATGCATGTAACCAGGATCATCATCATCCAGCGCATCGATGATCTAATTGAGTACTCGGAGTCAGTGTTGAGCCTCCTTGCATTCTAGAGGTCACTTTTATTCGCTTTTTAGTCTTTAGGATGTAGTGGGGTCTGTACCAACATCCATCTTAGTTTTATAGAGGCTTCATAGATAGTCAGACAATTAGTTTTGAGTCTCTTATATTTGTATTGAAGATATTTTGTGATGAGACTTAAGTGTCATTTTGGCAAACTTGTTATTTTTGCAGTTATTAAATGACAATATTTTATTGAGTTTAGTCTTCTTCTAAGTTAAGTAAGTCAGTACAAGGGTCCGCTCGAGGCCGGTAATGGTCTTCGAGTTAATTTCCGCCTAGGGTTTAGTTTTGAAGTGTAACAAACTTGGTATCAGAGCATAAAGTTTGTGAGTCTTACGGAGTCTATGAAGCCATGTATGTAGAGTCCTAGTTATCAGTGTGAAGTGCCACATCGATAATTAGGAGGCTATAACATCTAGGAATTCCTTCATTTCTTTCACACTCTTTTTGTGTGTTAGAGTTTATCTCTAAAAGTTTTTCTCTATTTCATGCTTGCGCATTTTTCAGATAACCATGCCTACATGAAGAGAAGTCTGAAATCGTCCCGCTAGAAGAAATGTTGAGCCGCAAGAGCAATGTGTACCTTATGCACCAAACATGCAACCTCAAGGCGAGTTCACCAATACTGAATTCTGAGAGGCTATCCGAATGCTAAGCCAAGTTGTAACTAATCAAGTTGGATAACAAAAAGGAGCTATATAAGAGAGACCGACACTTCTAGGATTCGTGAATTCTAAGGTATGAATCCTCTAAATTTTATGGGTTCAATCACTACTGAGGATCCATAGAATTTTGTTGAGGAACTAAAGAATGTTTTTGATGTGATGCAGGTTACTGATAATGAAAGGGTTGGGGTAGTTGCTTACCAACTGAAAAATGTGGCTAGGAGTTGGTTTTATTAGTGGAAGGAGGGTAGAGATGAGGATGCACCACATTCGAGTTGGGCCTATTTTGAAGAAGCTTTCTTGGGGCGTTTCTTTCCCCCCAAAATTGAAAGAGTCTAAGGTATGAGAGTTTCTTACACTGAAACGCTCCTAAAATGGTAAAGGACATGAGGAGCAGAATGAGCTTGTTTGTCGCTGGCTTGGGTCGTTCATTAAGCAAAGAGGACAGGGCTGCGATACTGATAGGTGACATGGACATATCCAGGTTGACGGTCTATGTGCTGCAGGTTCAATAGGAGAAATTGAGGGACAATGAAGAGTGTGAAACAAGAAAGCAAATACTGGAATGAGTTTTGGGCAACCAACAGACATCCTTTCAGAAACAAAAGGGGAATGCACCATAATCTGCTAGTGCACATGAAGTAAAAAACAGATGTAAGTATAATGGCGAGAATTTTCAGAACTTCAAGGCTAGAACATCACAGTCCAAAAGTAGTGTGGCACAATGAGGTAGTTGGGCTCCTGTATGTGGTAGGTGTGGCAGAAACCACAGTAATACGTGTGCTGATGTCTAGTTAGGTTGTTTTAAGTGTGGGAAAGAGGGATAATTCATGAAAGAATGTTCTAAAATAAGCAAGGTAGTGAAAATCCTGTCAATGAAGCCCATTCTTAATCATTTTCTCCATCAGAAAAGGCTGCACCTAGAGGAGTTACTTTCTGGACTGACGGAGGATCCAATCGCCTCTATGCAATCAATAGTCACCAAGAGCAAGAGAACTCTCCAGATATTGTCACTGGTATAATCAAAGTCATTACTTTTCATGTTTGTGTTTCTCTAGACCCAGGGGCAAGTTTTTCTTTTGTAACTCCTTATATTACAAATAAGTTTGAAATTCATTTTGAGAAACTTTGTGAACCTTTGTGTTTTTCTCCACCTGTTAGGGAGTGTATTTTAGGAGAACGAGTCTATCGTGATTGTCTTGTTTCCATCAATCACAACAACACTAAGGCTTATCTTGTCAAGTAGATGCTTTTCCTGCGGCTCAAGAGATTATTTGTTCAAAGAGCTGGCAATGACTTTATTCCCACCCATAAATCGATAGAAATGGTAGATTTTGATGTCATTTTAGGTATCGATTAGTTTCATTCCTGTTATGCATCAATATATCGTAGAACTCGAGGTGTCAAGTTTTAGATTCCTAACGAGCCAGTCATAGAGTGGAGTAGTACTTCAGCAGTGCCTAAGGGTCATTTCATTTCGTACCTTAAGGGGAGAAAATAAGATTCAAAGGGTTTTGTCTATCACTTATTCCCAGTTAATGACCCAAGTTTTGAGATACCTCCCATCCAGTCAGTTCCTATAGTAGTAGAGTTTTCGTAAATCTTTCCTGATGATCTACCCGGTGTCCTTCCTAAGAGAGAAACATACTTCGATATATACATCATTCGAGATACTCGTCATATCTCTGTTCCACCATATATAATGGCACTAGGAGGTTAAAAGAGTTTAAATGATAGTTGAAAGATATGTTATATGAGAGTTTCATTCAACTAAGTGTCTCACCTTGGGGAACTTCGGTCTTATTTTTGTGAAAGAAAGATGGTCCCCTTAGGATGTGTATAGATCACCGCCAATTGAATAAGGTTACTATCAAGAATAAATACCCTCTTCCAAGGATTGATGATATTTTCGACCAGCTTTATGGTGCTTCCTGCTTCTCAAAAAATGATCTTAGATCAGGATACGATTACTGAAAGTTTGGGAATGTGATATTCTAAAGACAACATTAAGAACTAGAATTGGGAATTATATGTTTTTGGTCATGTCCGTTGGTTTGACCAATGCGCCTGCTACATTCATGGATCTTGTGAATAGGGTCTTAAAACCTTATCTAAATATGTTCGTTATCTTCTTTATTGATGACATACTAATTTATTAAAGAAATGAACAGGATGATGCTAGTCACCTCAAAATAGTCCTTTAGACTTTGAAGTATAAGGAGTTATATGCTAAGTTCTCAAAATGTGAGTTTTGGCTTAAGTGTGGCATTCTTGGACCACATAGTTTCCAATGAGGGAATTAGAGTTTAGACCCAAAAGATAGAACCAATTCAGAGTTGGCCTAGACCCACTTCTCTAACTAATCTTTCTTGGGTTTGGCTAAATACTGTAGAATTTTTGTTGAGGGGTTTTCGTCTATATCATCTCCTTTGACCAAGCTAACTAACAAGATAGTTATGTTTCAATGGTCTAAAGCTTGTGAGAAAATCTTTCAGGAACTTAAAAACAAGTTGATTACTGCCCCAGTTTTGACCTTTTCAGAAGGTACTCAAGGTTTTCCGGTGCATTTTGATGCATTTAGAGTTGGTTTGAGTTGTGTTCTAACGTAGAATGACAGGATAATATCTTATGCATCTAGACAGTTGAAAGTTCATGCGAAGAGTTATCCAACCCGTGACTTAGAATTGACTGTTGTAGTTTTTTATTTAAATATATGGTAGAACTACTTGTATGGTGTTCATGTTAATATATTCACTTATCACAAGATCTTACAATATGTGTTCAACCAGAAAGAGCTCAATCTAAGACAGAGGAGATTATTAGAATTTCTCAAGGATTATGACATGAGTATTCATTTACCACCCAGGTAAGGCTAATGTGGTTGTTGATGCCTTCAACATGTTGTTTATGGGTAGTACTACCCATCTTGAAGAATAGAAGAAAGAACTAGCAAAAGATGTGCATAGACTTGCATGCTTAGGAGGCAGACTTATCAATTCTAGAGAAGTAAGAATAGTGGTGAGAAATGCGTTGAATCATCACTAGTGTCAGAGGTAAAAGAAAAACATGACCAAGACCCCATTTTTCTTGAAGTGAAGGAAAAAATTCATAAGCAAAGAGTATTAGCTTTTGAACAAAGGGGAGATAGTGTGTTGAAATATCAAGGTAGATTGTGTGTACCTATGGTGGATCAACTCCAAGAGAGGATTATGGAAGAAGCTTATAGCTCCATATATTCCATCCATTCGGGTTCAACAAAGATAAACCGCAATTTGAGAGAGGTATGTTGGTGTAATAGTAAGAAGAAGGGTATTTCTAAAGTTATTGCCAAGTGTTCGAATTTACAACAAGTGAAAGTGGAACACCAAAGTCCTGGTGGTTTGGCACAGAACACCAAACTTTCAGAATGGAAGTGGGAGGTGATTAATATGGATTTCATTATAGGCTTGCCAAGGTCTTGCAAGCAACATGATTCCATTTGGGTGATTATTGATAGAATGAAAAAATCAACCCACTTTTTGTTTGTAAAGGCTAATCATTTGACAGAGTATTATGCAAAGTTATATATTCAGGAAGTGGTGAGACTCCATTGAGTCATGTTTCAATTATTTCTAATAGAGGTGCACAATTTATTGCACAGTTCTGGAAATATTTTCATAAATGTTTGGGTTGAATGGTGAACTTAAGCATTTCCTTTAATCGTCAGAATAACAGGTAAGCAGAGCGTACTATATAGACCTTATAATAGATGTTGAGGGCTTGCGTGATTGATTTCAAGGGGAATTGGGAATATCATTTGCCTCTCATTGAGTTATTTTACAACAATAGTTACCACTCAAGCATCCAAATGGCTCTATATGAAGCTCTTTATGAAAGAAGATGCAGATATCCTATTTGGTGGTTCAAAATTTGTGAAGCGGGGTTGGTAGGACCATATCTCATTCACCAAGCTATGGAGAAGGTGAAGGGGATTCAAGAAAGATTGAAAATGGCATAGAGTCATCAAAAATCCTACACATATGTTAGGAGAAGGTCGTTAGAGTTCGATTATATGATTGGGTAAACTTTAATGTTTCACCCATAAAGGGTCTAATGAGGTTTGGTAAGAAGGGGAAACTTATTCCCTTGTATATCGGACCTTATCGCATAGACAAAAGGATTGGAAATGTAGCTTATGAGTTAATACTACCGCAAGAGTTAGCACGAATTCATTTGGTGTTTCACATCTCTATGTTGAAAAAAGGCATGGGTGATCCTTCATTGATTGTACTAACTGAAAATGCTGGGATTGATGATAGCTTATCCTATGAGTAGATTCCAGTTCATATTTTAGATCATGAAGTTCACAAGTTGAGAACAAAGGAGGTCGCATCAGTCAAGGTCCTATGGAGAAACCAATTTGTTGAAGAAGCTACTTGGGAAGCTGAAGAGTTTATGAAGAAAAGATATCCAAATATCTTTAAATCCAGAGGAGATGCAGATCCAGGTACTAATTCTCTTTTGAGTACTATGTAAACTATGAGTAATCATGTTGTTACTTGCTTTTGATCTTTGAGTGTTGAACTTTAGGTTACTATTCTTATTTAGTGAAAGAAATCTCATTCGAGGATGAATGTTCTCAAGGCGTAGATATTGTAACATCTCACAACTTGAAATAGCGAAGATTAAGCTTAGAAACTAAAAATAATCATTTTTGGAAAGAAAAGGGAAAATCTGGAAAAAAAATTCTAAGTTAAGAAAGTGAGTTTTGTTTATTTTCATATGGCCACAACTTCTAGCTTAGGATGAGTTAGAGGTGCTTATAGATATGGGTATATATATCTTGGAACAATCTTTCCTGCATCAATGAGTTTGCGCGATTTCGATATCAACTAAATGAGTTATGTGTTTCAGAAGTTGGATTGTTGGATTGAGTAAAGTCCCAATCCGGATTAAGGGACGGATAAACTAGTCTTTTCACCAAGTAATTTCCTTTTTATTTTTAGGGATTTATTGGGTTTAAAAACAAGATTTAATTATTTTGGATAAGTTAGAATTAAGCTTAGGGCTTGGAGAAGAGAGGAAAGAACAAAGAAAGGGAAAGAAGTCAAGAATTCCCAAAGAACGTTAAGCTTTGCGAATGGAATTCATCGAGGGTGATCCCTATCAAGGTATGTGAGATCATTTAGTGTTGGGTTGGTAAACCCATACACCAAACTTGTTTCAATCAGTGATTGGTGAGTTATTTACATGTTAATATGTGAAGTTCTTGAAGAACATCGTCTAATTATTGTTGGTTGAGTTGTTGAATGCTTAGTGTTGTTGATTCGTGTTTCTGGGTTGTTTTTCAAGTTAAATATATTTGGTATTGAGGGTAATAATGATCCTAAGTGTTTGGGGAAGGAACTGTGGAACTCTATAGGATTTAGAGATGAAAAACGGAGGAGAAAAGTCGAGAACTCCTGTGTAAAGGGTTGGGGCGCCACACCTCCCATAGCCCCCAAAGGATAATTTCTGTCCATAGGGCCTTGGGGCAGCGCGCCAGCTAGAGAGCCCCAACTTTGCCTTCGAATATTGGGGACTGGATCCCCACGCCTCTTAGAGCGCCAAGGATGCCAGATCACCCTATTCGTTCCTCATCTTTTCATACTAGTTTCTAGGTGATGTACCTACGTTTCCTAGGTTATTCAAACATTCTAAGGTACCCCTAAACTTCATGAAATAATCCATAAACATGAGATTATGAACATTCAATCCATAATAAAATTCAAGAAAAGTTAACATCAAAGTCAAAGAAGTTGAGAGTCAAGTCTAAAAATCAAGAAGCAAGTCAAAGTAAGTTCTTAAAGTTTAATGAGTCTTTAACATATGTTTGAACTTTGTTTTAAGGCACAAGTTGCAAGTTAAAGAGTTAAGTCGGTTTCTCAAAAGTTAAAAGGGAAGTAAGTATTCCCTAAGAGTTACAAAAGTTTTCACATCTTGAGCAAGAAAGGAAGTTGAGACTTCAGGCTGAGCTTTTGGGCTAGTTTTAGTAACGAGGGATCTATGATTTCCAAGAGAGCTTTTAAGGCCAAGTTTGAGCAATTAACTCAAACCAGAGAAGTTGTATTAGAAACATATAAGTATTTTTAGGAGTGGTATTGAGCACCGATATGGAGACTCCAATATGGGGACGCGAGTTCATATTAACTTTAGCCCCCATAAACCATGTAGCCAATATGCGCACAAGAAAGGTGATACTTTTTAGATGATTCCTTAGTTCTTTTTAGAATTTATTAGTTGATTCACTTAGTAGTTCAGGTTCTATACTGAAGGCAAAATATAGGAAGGTCCTCTTGCAATGTGAGGTAATACATTCTACCATCGCTTAGGCTCATAGTGATGGTTGTCAGTTAGAGAATCTTCCATATAAACTATATTACTTCATATATAAGTAAAGTTGAGTTAGTTATTTCATTTTCTTTAACGAACCAAGTGTTTTCACTGTTTTACAAGTTTTTATACATTGCATGTGTTTTATTGCTTTATAATAAGTTAAGTCAATCATGTGTTGAGTAGAGAAAACGTAAGTGTTCCTTCTTACTCTTTTTCAAGCTTAAGTTATTGTTAGCATTTGAACTGACATACTAGTACATTCAATGTATTGATGTCAGTGGACATGCATTGCCTTTTGATGCATACGCATGTAACCAGGATTATCATCATGTACCGCCTCGTTGATCTAGTTGAGCACTAGGAGTCAGTGGTGAGCCTCCTTGCATTCCGGACGACACTTTTATTTGCTTTTTAGTCTTTTTTATTAGGTATTTTGGGGTTTTTCTCAACATCCATCTTAGTATTATGGAGGCTTCATACACAGTCACATAGTTAGTTTTGAGTCTCTCAATCTGTATTGCAGATATTTTGTTACGAGACTTAAATGCCATTTTTGCCAACTTATTATTCTTGTAGTTATTAAATGACACTGTTTTGTTAAGTTAAATCTTTTGCTGAGTTAAGTAAGTCAGTCAAAGGGTCCGCTCGAGACCATCAATTGTCTTCGAATGCCAGTCCTGCCGAGGGTGTAGGCTGGGAGTGTGACAAATTCATATTCATTAATTTAAGACACATCCAATATACAATAAGGGGATCCCTAAGCCTACCTGTTCAAGACATGACATCACATCAAGGTCACATTTATCAGTGCAAGAAAAGTTTGCTTTAAGCCTACCAATTCAAGATGCATCAATCCACATAAATTCCATTTACACAAAAACAAGATGCATAAGCCTACCAATTAAAGATATAGCTTCAGATTATAGAAATCCTTCTCGTTCCATCATTATCATTCACCAGTGTTACTTGAGAATATACTTTAAATAATGACACAATTATATTCTAAACATAATCATAATACTTTTATTCAGTTCACCCACATATATTTCACATCATGTTCATACATAAATTATTCATGAAATTTCATTCCAAGGACATACATCAATCACATCCGAAAAAATCCAATATACTACAATATATAAGGGAAATAACATGATTCAATATAAACACAAACAATTCAACATACTTGTATGATCAATGAATTTCCAATATCAATTCACAACATAGAATTGTAGGATAATCATGAGTTCATAGAGGAAAAACATCTTAATTCACCATTAAAACATCAATTAAACCACAATTCATCACTTAAATGCCTTTTGAAAACGTTGGGGATTGAACCCATGCATAGATTGAAAACTAGGGTTTTTTAGGAACTTTGGAGATTTGAAATAACTTTTGAAACTGACTCCTTAAAAGAAACTAAGTCAAGGATGAATAGAACCATAAGTTCTATGGAAGAACTCCACGAAAATCCCTTGAAAAAGATGAAGATTTGACCTTGAGAGCTTGAATCCTTCACCTCCAATGGAGGTTTTTAGAGAGAGAATTTTTGAGAGAAGAGATGGGTTCTAATTCGTTATTTGAAATAATAAGTCTAAAATAGAGTGTAATACTTTAAAAACTCTTAAAGTATCTTAATAAACCAACAATAACATTAGATTAACAAAACTAAACTTAAATGAATTTATCAAACCACCCCTATAAAGGTCGAACCCGAACGACTTTTACAGGTGCCATCAACGAACCCCCACCCACAGACCATTGATGGGTTCACCTCCGTATTGGTGAGTCATGGTTCATTCTGCAACTTGGTTTTGGGGGACTTGACCTATGGAGGCTATCCACGGGCGTGGATGGATCCACGGAGCATAGGTCCCCATCCGTGGATCACCATATATAGGTAGATTTTTGGTTTCATGGGGTATTGGATGTTAGGCTTTAGGGTCCTCCTCATTGTCCTCAAGGACCCCTAGGGTGGTCATTAGGAAGTCGTACCTTGACGTTATCCCCTAAATCGCTCTACCATATCCGACAACAACATTCTACCACATGAAAACCCCACAACAACTCTAACACGCACACGCTAGGTTCTAGATTCACCTATTCCTTTTACGGGTCGTTAACCCATGTTGACACGTATGTAGACTGATTGACATTTATGTTTCATTTTGATAAATTGACCTTTAGAATTAGGTCTTGAAAAATTGTTTAGAAATAAATAATTAATGGGATAAATATGAAAAAAATAATTATTTTATTATATATTAAAAATGACAAAAAAATTTTAAAAAATATTATTGAAGTAGAAAGCAGGTAAAAATGAATAAAGGGAGTATATACATTTGATAAAACCAAGTATATTTTTTTTCTTTTATATTTGCATATAAATATGTAAACTTGGTCAAAGACCTTTTGCCTTCTTTTTTGTGATGCTGCATTAAAGTTCTTGAATTGAGATTTTATTTGCACACTCTAATCTTTCCTTAAATTAAGTTTTATATGGTCACTGTCATGATTGAGGAGTCAAAAATTCAATGTGTTTGCGCGTCCCCCTCATTGACAGAATATTTACAATCATCCTAACTCAAAAGGTTGTGTGATAACTAATAAAGAGTTTTATGTACTAAGATCACTTCCTTTTAAGTATCAAACTGGAATACGAAAATAAGGATTCTATTTGACGAGTAGTCTCTAACTTGAAAGTTGCATAAAAAATGAATAAATGAAATTTTGGAGTTATGTAAGAATAAAGATTAAGCACTTATTAATGAACAATTCAATTTCTTTTAATAATTAAGATCGAATTATGAAAACAAGAGCAAGATCATAAAAAATAAAAAAACTCTTGAAAATAATAATAATAATTCCATTAACATATTCAGGTTTATAACTATAGTTTTTAATGTACAAAATATTGATCAAATGAGATATTTATGATCTCATTATTTTAAATAAAAATAATGAAACTTTAACTCATAATTAAAAAATAATTTATACCAACTGAAAAATGAAAAAAATAATAATTTAAACTCTTTTTTCGATGAAGGTTTGTGTCTTTATTCTTGAGAGAGAATTAAATGTTGTTAAAAACATCTTTCATACTACTTACTATACTTAAAAAATCAATATTTAAACTCTAATTAGAACATCCATAGATAAATTATGCATAACTTTATGAGTAACTTTTACGTATAGCAAAAATAAAATCGTATTTGTATGTTATAGCTATAATTTGCATAATTGCACTGAATAAAATTTTTAATATTTGCTATGAAACTTTTGATTTGTATAATTTGCTAAATACATCCAATTTTATACAAATGGGTTAGTTTTGTACATATTTGTTTATACATTATAATTTGTATAATAACATATGCATTTGTATAATTATACGAGTATATGACCAAAATATATATATTTTTATTTGCATGTACACTTTTCAGCCGCTTTATACAAACACATTTTATATATTTTATTCAAAAATATATAAAATGACTAATTATATACGAAAAAAGGCTAATTGTATAACGAATCAGATGGCAAGAAAATTGGATGGTTGCTACAAATTATAAATAAGATAAATTATGGCTGAATTAATATTTTTTTATCTCATACAATATTTCCTAAATTTATTCAAATATTGATTATAATAATCTTAAATTCTATTAGTATTCTTTTGATTATTATTTTGTTGCTTGATCCCCATTTGAATAAATTTACTGTCTTCTTTTGAACTCGGGAGAGGAATAGAAGGATAGAACGTAGAATATAAGGAGGATAATATTTTATTTCATATCACTTGAATTCATTTATCTAGGATAGGGGTTCAGTTTATCCTCGCTCAATGATTTAGTTAGTCTGTCGATTGTCATAGACAGTTAGAGGTTGGGAGATCATGACTATATTATCAAACAAGTGAATCAATAAATAGATGATTAAATAAGTTGATGAAATTGATGATAAGCAAGATTGTTAGTTAAATCATAATCCTAGATAGATTCATTCATTGATTGCATAAACACATCTTTTTCTTAATTAATTATTTTAAGTTATTTTATCTTTATTTTTTTTACTTTAGTTAATTTTTATACATGTTTACGTCATTATAAAAGTTTCAACGGGGGAAAAATTGGGGCCGAAAAACTTTTTCATCGTATTTGTATTTTCCCAGGATAGTCTAGATTTGGACGAAATTTGAGTCTTTAAGGTGTAGGGAAATCTGGTAACAATCGGTTGAGTTAATTATGATTTTGATTACATGAGTAGTTAAATAACTTATTAAGGAATCCGTACGACTTTACAAAATTGAATTTGAGAGAGTAAAAATCCCGAAACCGATCTTAATGTAAGGGATATTTTCTGAACGTCGTGGGTTAGAGGTGTGTTATGAAATGGGGATTTTGGAATTCTCAAAATAGCTCTCTGTCTCATTCCACTTGTCTTGAAACTTCATTTTGTCGCTCCAGCGGTGCCGATGTAGAGGGATGGATGCCGCTGTGGCGGGCTCGACGCAACTTAAGGTCGTTAATAAACCCCTAAACGGTCTTATTGTGTACTTTTTGAATGTTAAAGCTAAAGAATGAACCCCATGCGACTCCTACTTGTTTTTCACCATTCTTGAGGCTAAAGGTAAGCTTTTCACTCCCTAAATTCATTTTTCAATCTGTAGAATGTAATAGAATATGTAATTATCAATGGAAGAGGGTTTTGATCTAGATTCTATGGTGGAAACAACCGTAATTTGGATGATTGGGATCATGGGTTTGATCTAGGGTTCATAGAATTGTTAGCAATCTGGAAAATTAGTGATTATTTATTGATTCCTGTATGTATTGATTGTTTGTAGATCAAAAAGAAGCGGAACAAATCAAAAAAAGAGAAGGATCATGTTTCTTAAGGTTTCAAACTTGTTTCGAGGTAGGTGATGGTTGTGATTCTATGATGGTGTGATATGATGTATGTTCTTGCTTCATTATGATACTTGTATATGTAAAAATGTTGCAATGTTTCTTGTTGTAAATGACATAGATGAATGATGATTGCCATGAAATCACGATTTAGATGTATGATCCTGAAGATATACTTGTGTTTGTGATTGTGGCCTACTACATGGATCGGTTGCCACGTTTCGACATAACTAACTTGGACCGGTTGCCACGTTCCAACATAACTAACTTAGATCGATTGCCACGTTCCGGCATAACTAATTGGGATAAGTTGCCATGCTATAACATAACTATTGGATCGGTTACCACATTA
The DNA here is from genome assembly GCA_032847665.1 of Solanum chilense. Lineage (NCBI taxonomy): Eukaryota > Viridiplantae > Streptophyta > Magnoliopsida > Solanales > Solanaceae > Solanum > Solanum chilense. The sequence continues at coordinate 67,385,810 of CM064963.1, read as the reverse complement.
CGACATAATTAGTCGATCGGGTACCACGTTCCCTTATACTGACTGTTTGGATTTGGGTTTCCATGAGAGGACCAATGATGTGACTTGATTATGTATCTTGCGAAATGTGAAATTGTTCATAATGTTGATAATGTTATATATTTTTTATATATATGCATGTGATTATATAGTTTTCTTGAACTTGCTTAGGAAATTAGTGATCGTTGATCAAATTCAAGTGTGATCAAATTCTTTCGGGTCGCCATGGGTTCTCTTACGTCTATGTCCACCATTTTAAAACTTAGACATTTGTACTAGTTTTTTACGACCCGAGAGCACCTCCTAATCGAACACAATGTATTCGACCTCAAAGGGGTCTTATACAGGCCTCATAGATCATTCATTGCATAAGATACTTGAAAATAGAGAAGAATTAAAACTTTCTTTCAATCGAATACATTTTCATTATACATTATGTCTCAAACCATCTTATACTTTTAGAGTACAACATTGAGACTAAGCCCATACAAGAGGCTTAACAAAACTAAGAGACATAAAAGAAACGTAATAGTTATTATCCTCAAATCAATGATAACTCACCAAATCTTCATTTTCCTCATGAGAAACCTATCCATCACCCATAGAACGACAACATATCCTATCCTTACACATTAGTTAAAAGGGGAAGGAATGAGGTTAGCACAATTAACTACTAAGTATTGAAGCCAAGAAAAAATAAGTCTTAAATAAGTTTTGAAAAATCAAATTCACGCACAGGGATTAGAGAAGAGAGAGAAGAGAAGAAAGAAAGGGTGAGAAGTCAAGAATTCGACATGAACGTCACGATTTGCGAGTGAAATTCGTCGAAGATAATCCCTATCAAGGTTTGTAAGATCTTTTATGTTGGGTTAGTTCACCCACACACCAAACTTGTTTCAAGTTTGGGTTTTTAGAATTGTTTACATGTTAATAAGTGAGTTCTTGAAGAATCTTGTCGAATTAATGTCGGTTGAGTTGTTTGAACGCCCATTGATGTTTGATCCGTAATTCCATATTGTTTTTAAGTTAGATCTAGTAGGTATTAAAAGTACTAATGATCCAAAGATTTTGAGAAAAGAACTATCGAGGTTTAGTGGGTTTAGCGTTTAAACATGAGATGAGAAAGTCGCGGCGCGCACCTTCTGTGCCAAAGGGCCTGGGGCAGCGCGCCTATTGTGCGCCAGAAAATGAGGCTTCTGAACTTGAGGCCTATTGCTACGCACATCGGATGAGCCCGAATTAACATTTTTTCGCTTTGTTTTCATAGTTTAGCCTAATTAAGTCATTCTAAGATGTATTATCACTCTCCAGTGATTCTAATTACTTGAAATGATTTCTAAAAATGTAACAACAAACGCGAATCCTAACATTGAATCATATTTCATTCAAGGAAGGCTAAGATCAAAGTCAAAGAAGTTATTTGTCAAGTCTAAAAGTTAAGAACCAAGTCAAAGGAAAGTTGTTAAAGGTTTTGAAGAGTCTAAGCAATGTTTAACTTTGTTTGTAAGACTCAAGATTCTAGTGAAGTAACAAGTAAAGAGTTGAGTTCATTTCTCAAAAAGTTATAAGGGAACTAAGTATTCCCTAAGAGTTGATTTAAGACTTGAGTTTCAAAATGTTGAGTTCATTTGTCAAAAGCTATAGGGTAACTAAGTATTCTCTAAGAGTTTATAAATGTTTTCACATTTAAGACAAGAAAGACACTAAGAGTTCCAAAAGAGTTTTGAGCAAGAAAAGGGGACATTGATTCCAAAAGAGCTTTTATAGACAAGTGTTCATAAAGTATCTCAACCAAAAGAAAGTAGTTGTTTTATAAACACATGAGCTAAGTGTATTTTTTTTTTTGGAGTATTATTGAGAACCGATATGAGGATGAGAATTCATAATAACTCAAGTCTCCATAAATCATGTAGCCATCATATGGGTATTAATGGGTCAATACTTTTTAGATGATCACATAAGTTAAGTTAGTGGATTCACTAAGTAGTTCTATGCGACATGAAAGTATAGAAAAGTTCTATCAGCGTGCGCAAGACGTTGTATCACCAATTAGATTCATAGTGGTGGTTGTCGGTTAGAGAATCTCCCACAAAATTATATTATTTCATGTATAAGTAACATATTTTGTTATTGCATTTCTTGAACGAACTAAGTGTTCTCATTGTTTTGCAAGCTTTATATATTGTATGTGTCTTATTGCTTTATATTAAGTCAATTTATTCATGAGTTGAGCAGACCCTCTTCTTACTCTTTTTAAGCAGAAGTTGTTGTTAGCATTCAAACTCTCATACTCATACATTCAATGTACAGATGTAAGTTGGCCTACTTCATATAATGATGCAAACGCAGGACCAGTATCATTCAGGGCCTTGTAGATCCAGCCAAGCACTCAAAGTAAGTGGTGAGCCTCCTTGCATTCCAAAGGACCCGTGTTATTCACTTTTCGGTCTTTCTTTTATAGGATGTCGTGGGGTCTGTCCCAACATCCACCTTAGTATTATAGAGGCTTCATAGACAACCAGAAAATTCATATTGAGTCTCTCATCTTTGTATTGCAGACATTTTTGCTATGAGACTGAAGTGACATTTTGTCCAATTTATTTACTTTAAGTTATTGAATGTGACTATAACATTGAGCTAAGTCTTCCACTTAGTTAAGTAAGCCAGATCAAGAGTCCGCTAGGCCAACAATGATCATCGATTGACAACTACGTACAAGGTGTAGGTTCGAGGTGTGACATAATCACACTTCAAAGTTCAAACGTATATGGTTCTATTCTAATTTTGAAGGCAGAGTTGAAAGCATTTTGGCACCGAACTTTGACCAACAAGTCCTATATCACTTAGAGAAATAGAAACACTTCATTGAAGAAACAAAAACCAATATTTAGTGAGCACGTAAAACATTAGAAGAATAAATTTTTAACATCGAAATTCAATTAGAGAAACTTTACCTTTGGAATTAAAGAGAGGAAAATAATATTATTTAACCGATTCTGTGCTAATTTAAGAATGCAAATAAAGGTTTTCTACTGTTTTTAACAACAAGCACATTAACTCACAAGAAGGTAGGAAGTTTGGGGCATAACAATATTAACAAAATAAAATATTACAAAAAACAAAGATATATCCTAATAGTAGACCAAATTTTTCTCCAAAACTTCGCCTCTTTTCGTAAATATTCTAGGATAACAGATCATTAACTGAACACTCGATATGGTATATTTACTTATAAATCTTTAAACTACTTCAGCTAATTAATAAGACCAAGAATACATGAACGACCCAGAATCAAGAGGTGAGACACATTGATTAAAACATGGAATAGGAAGCAGGAGCCTTTAACCAAATCTAACATCCACATTTTAGCCGAAATAACCTTACTTTATATAGCGAATACCATCATCACAATGTAAGAGATCATATATGTATAAGAAGTCTAAACCACTAAAATCTGAAGCGAAGCAAGAATGAAAATTAAACTAAACGTGTGTAACGAGAAGTTGATCTTCAGACGAATATGAAAGGAGGACTTAAGCAGCCCATAAGTTTAAGAGAATATCAAGTTAAAAGAGCATTTGCAGTAAGCAAGAACAAGATTAGTTTTAGACTGGACAAAGACGCATTTCGAACCAAAACTAAGAAGATTCACAAATTTGGAAACCGTTTTAAAGCAACAGTTACTAAAATGGACTTCGAACAATTGTCAACCATGACAAAACATTAGTAAGGGTATACTATCATGCCATGGAAGAAAACATTAGAACTTTAATCAATCATATTTTTTTTGGAATTCTTACCTCACATGAATGTGAATTACAATTTTTCATTAGTCGAAGGTAGCACATATCAATGTCAGTAACATGAAAGCAAATCAAGTCATGTGCCATTTCAAAAAAAAATTCACATAGACCAACATCTTTGATTATAAAATAACCAAATACAAAAACAAAAGGGATCGAGAGGGAAACATATCATTTGTTCTCTCAAAATTCGGAGAAAATAGGTGACGAATGCTAGAAAACAGAGGACACTCAACGTTTCTTCAAAAGAAAAAACTAGAAGACAACAAAAGATAAAATAAATGAGAGGAATTTCACGTTGTGTTGAGCAGCAAACTAAAACTTTGACGTCAAGAGATTTCAACTTCGAACTTCCTCCAACTCGATTTTATGAGCGAAAAACAAAAGGACAAGAGAAGATGAGATAAATATATTTTGAACTCTAAAAGCTTTTGTTTCGTTGGTGATTCTCTCTTTGATCTTGTCCCATTTTTGGATAAATTTTTCTGGAAGAGAACCAGAGGTCTCTTTTTATAGCCGAATTTAAACTTCCACTTGGCCTCAAGAATTCAACTCTTGAAGTCGATTGGAAAGGGTGTAGTGATTCATGGAGCAAGGAACCACCAGAATTGACATTTTCCCCCGGCCCAGAGCCATTTTTCTGACGGATGCGATTTAAGAGCACGTGGGGCGGCTGTGACCGACGTGATTTATTGGAAAGGAACGAAGGTAGGGCGGCTGTAGGGGTCTGAAAAGGTGAAGAGCGAAGGAAGAAATCCCGGGGAGAAGACTAGTTGAGACTATAGAGGCGTTCTTTTTCGTTCTGGTGAAAGGAAGAATATGTTGGAATCTTTTGGGGGACAATGTTTTGATTAATTTCGATTATCTGATCGTTTGATCGGACGCTTAGTAAAATAAATAATTAATAATAATAATAATTATTATTGGAGCCGTTTGATTATTACTATTATTATTATTTATTTTGTTATTGGTATTATTATTATTTGTTTTGTTATTGGTATAATAATAATAATTATTATTATTATTATTATTATTATTATTATTTATTATTATTTATTATACTCATCATCACGATAATTATCATTATCAGCAGCAGCATAGCCATCATCATCATTATCACCACCATCATCATCATCCTTATCGTCATCATTATCATCATCGTCTTCGTCGACAGGGGCAGATCTACGTTTAGAGGTAGGGGTGCTACGACACCCAGTGATCTCAGAAAAAATGATGTTTATATGTGTCTATATGTATAATAATTGAATAAATATTTACTTTGCCACCTAGTAACCTGGTAGCAGAACAACTCAAGTGGCAAAGGAAGGAGTCTGCCAACCACAGTTTGAACCACACCAACAATATCTACTGTTTTGTTGTTCCTTTTTTGCTTTTCTTTTCGTTTTCTCCAATTATTCTATTTATTTATTATTCTATATTAATTCAAATTGACCCCTTTCCATAATTAATTTTTGGGTTTCTTCTTCCTCTTGTACTAATTATTAAGTTCTTGATATGTGTGTAACATGTTTATTTTTTTAATTAATTATCGATTATTGAATTAAGTTTTAAAAATGATGAATATTATAGTTAGATTTTCTTTAATTTAAAGATTCTTTCGATCTTCACCTACATTCTTCCTAAGTACGATGACTATGCTTAAACAATAATTTTTAATCTTTTTCTACTATGCATCTCCAACAACACATAAAGTCAATGAATATATTATGTTAATACTAATAGATGGTTTATACAAACTCAAATTTTAATATGAATTTTTTTCCTCAAATTTTCAACAAACAAGACATCTAATTTTGAAAAGGAAATAAAAATTAAATTGTTTAGTTATCTCTATTCACAAAATATCTAAAAAAATATATTACTACCATGCATATTGATCGATTTATTTATCAAAAATATAAATCAAAAACTCAAATTGTAACCCAAAATTAAAGCAATCGATCCTTTATTTTACTTGAATGCGTGACACCCCCGACCTCCAAGTCCATGATCCGCCTTTGGTCGTCGTCGAGTCATCATCATCATCATCGTCGTCGTCGCATCATCATCATCATCATCATCGTCATCATCATCATCGTCATCATCATCATCATCGTCATCATCTCATAATCATCATCATTGTCATCATCATCATCACCGTCTTCATCGTTATCGTTATTATCATCATCATCATCGTCGTCTTCATCATCATCATCATCATTATCGTTATCGTTATTATCATTATCATTATTATCATTATTATTAATATTATTATCATTATCATCATTATTTTCATCATTGTTATTATCATTATTATTTTTATTTTCGTCATTATTATTATTATCATTATCATTATTATTATCCTTGTCATCGTTATCGGTATCGTTATTATCATTATCATTATCGTTATTGTTATTGTTATTGTTATTGTTATTCTCATTATCATTATTGTTATCGTTATCGTTAACGTTATCACTATCGTTATTGCTATTGTTCTTGTTATTCTTATTGTCATTTTTATTATTGTTATTCTTATTTTTCAATTATTTTGAGATCATAGATTTTCTCCATATAATGTAGAATCTATTTTACACGAAAGTTGTGACCAAGTAGGCAATGAAGTAAATTGAAATCTAGGATTTAATTTTCACATATTTAAGACCATAAAGTTCAAAATACTTCTTACTTTTGCATTTACATTCCCCCCTTTTTTTAACAAAAGATTTGATGCTTTTGTAGAAGACTTGTTTCAGCAAAACCTTCTAGGAAACTACGTAAAAAATTACGTACAATCATTACATTAAGAAACTCTATCATTACTTAAATTAATTTACTGCTACATAAAATGAAAATCTGAAATGATGTATTTTTCCTTGAAAAACACAAAATTATATAAAGACTGATCAATGAAATGATTAGCTTGTAATTGATCAAATTGTGAGTCAAAATAGTTTAAACAATCAAGATAATTATAATAGAATATAGACTATAAGGTATGGAACTAATTCATTAACATATTAGACCTTGGAATTAGAAAAGAACTGAAATGTCCTAGAAAAGGGCTTGTACGAACCCATACACAGTTTGTAAAGGGATCTAAGATTGAACTCAGTATTTCAAAATTTTGTAGGTAAGTTTCATGGATGGGATTACGGACCGTGAAAGATTTCACGAGATGTGTGTACTTGCCAGTGAGCCAGACCTCTAAGGACTCATGAACCTTGTCTTTCACGGAAACTTATATGGATCGTAGAAATTTGTATGATTCATAGAAGATTCTATGAAAGTTACTCTTAGGATTGGGAAGCTCAAACATATTCTACACACACATTTATGGTCCATATTGTAGAGACTATAAAGTTTTCATGACCCGAGAGCATCCCCTAGTTGTAACCGGCAACATCGACCTCGAACAGGTCTTAGACAAGCCCTTAGCATTCACCATTGCATATTAGATAAAAGAAAAGCGAAAAATTTAGAAATTTTCATTTGTAGTTCAACTTCACTTCATATATTAAAATAGAAACTAAATTGTCTCACATTTCCATGTAAACATAAGAGTATGAAAATTGAGACTTAGCTCTTACATCAATAACAATTCTTATAATACGAATTAAACATAGTCTTTCAATAAGAATAGTGTAAATAAAATTAGAATCAAGATTTCTATCCTCAGAGTTGAGGACTCACCAACTTGGGAAATCCAAGTTTCTTCAAGAAAGGACTAGAATCACCACAATGACCCAAACCTACACTTGTTTACAAAATAGAAGAAATATGGGTTAGTACAAACCACATGTACTAAGTATGAAACATATGAAAGTAAAACATTTGAAAACATTAACAAAAGGAAATTTTGTTTATAAACATGCTATGTTAACTCGAAACCTATCATGTTCATTCCAAGAACAATATACAAATCTATACCATAACAACTAGACATATCTATACTGATAAGTAACATACATCACAATACCTTACTCATAACCCCAATCCAAGTCTCCTAGTGCAATTTCTATGTGAAAACCCATAACCCCACACACAACAAGCAAACTAAGAAGGAGGTCACAAGCATTATCATTTACCTTCTACATCATCATAACAAGCATAGCCAACAACATGCATACCAAGTGAGACCGACATCATGTATATCAAGTGAAAAAATATCATGCATATCATTCATAACATATATACATAAAGCACCCACCCTAGAACTCCCCTCAAGATCCACTTGTGCAATGTATAGGTAAAGTCCCATAATCTTACCTACACTGTGTAACACCTCCCAAGTAGTCCTAGTTAGTATTCATTTTATTACTTTCATTCATCCATTTTAACATTCAAGAAAGTTTGCCAAAGCTGACATAGTATGGAATCCTATGTCATCCCGTCACACCGAAAGGAGGGTGTCTTACATGCCAAGGCAAGACATTAACAATCTTATAACATCTAGGTGGATACACTAGCTAAGGTTCCTATGGGGGTACAAAGTTAAGGAACTAGGAAGTTGTTACTAAAACCTTCTTTATGCTAATTAAAATTGTAGTTTCCACCTGATGAGATCAACAAGTTAACCTTCTTTTGTTTGTGAAGGAACACCTGTCATTGTCAAGTTCACTCGGTGCTAAGCTAAAATCCCCTTTTTGAAGTGTCTTTATGTCTTTCTCAACATTAAATCATAACATAGGTATTAGGAGTTTAACCCCCATATAAGATGTTCATAGTTCATAGTTTCTAGGATGAGAAAGCTCTTTCATCACAAACCCAACATCATGTGAGAATCATACTTCATAACATAGTCATAAGATGTACATAAAAATTACCTTCAACTCCTGATAATAGCACACCTAACATTATCTCAAAATCATCACATTCATATCATGATAATACATTCATAACTTCATCCTGCATACTTCAAGTAATCCACATTACAAAAGATAAAGCAACAATACTAGAATGTTCATGACCTCGAAGGTCTTACCCATGGCCTCCAAGATCCCTTGTCAAGACTTCATCCCAAATACATAATATTCATACATAAATTACGTTACTGTTATCATCATCGAATAGTCAATTATACAAGAACATACTCAATTACATCACCTCCAATCATAATTCAAGAGTTAGGATTAAGAGAAGAGGAATATTCATGGATCTTTAGAAAATTAGGTCAAAAACCTAAGATAATATCTAAATTCATTCATAAACATTCATTATTAATCAATTTTAGACCAAATAAATTAAGTTTATAGGTGACCCCAAAATTTAGTGATATCAAGAAATTTGGAAGAATATTGAAATCAATTTGAAGAAACCTCTTGGGGAAGGGAGTCCCTAGAATGAAGAGTTACCATACCTTGTTAATACTTAAGGATTAATTGAGAAAATCCTTGTTCGTTAGCCATACTTCAAGCTTTTACCTTCTTCTTCAATGTACTCCTTGGTTAGTGAGAGAATCCATAGAGAGGTGAGAGCTTTTGGGTTTTGGAATTATAAGGTGGAAGACTTGTTTTATGACTTAAAATACATTAATATACCTATAAATCTTTTAAAGTGTTAAATTATTAACTAGATAATTACTCCACTAACCCCACTTAAGCCGTGTGGAGGCAGTGAGCTTTGGAGCCATTGGTGAGTCCCCGTTGATGGGGGCATCAACCAATCCACGGATCGTACTGGTCAATCATGGATTGGGACTTAGAGAGTGTTTTTATGCAAGAGTGGGAGGAGTCTATATATGGACTCGCAACCACAGTTTATGGAGCGTGAGTCAATTGACGACTTATGAATTGGTCTCATGGTTCCCCACTGTTTTTGACATCTTTTAGAACCAAGGGTTGGGTCCTTCCTCAAGGACTCTTATGGTGGTCCGTGAATGTTTTAATATGTATTGAAAGTATTTTCACAAAATTATCCCTCATAAGACTATTAAAACCACATACAAGACCTAAAGATAAACTACATCATGTTAATTAGTTTCTAGACGTCATGGTAGTTAGATTTCTGAGGTGTAACAGTATCCTCCATTGGCAAATATTCATCCTCGAATGACATTCTAAACATATTTTTAGAGTTTACAACTCAAGACTAGCAGCCCAACCAACACATGATAAATAATGATAATTCAATAATAAAGGCGGTAACATTAACTCCATTCTCAAACACAATATACATCACAATAAGGTAGAAACTATACCAACCACCAATAATGCACACATTTCATCACTTCTAATTATGCAATGAGGAATTTCTTTCTCCTTCTCATATAGCTCAACATGTTCCACAAGGAGATAATACATCATTTCATCTATTCACACCTGAGCACTTTCATTTAAAATACTACATGAAGTCAAAAATACAGCCAACAACATGTTAAGTGCCAATAGTTATAAAGAATATATGTTTCATATAAATTCAAGAAACATATGAAACTTGAATTCTCACAAAAAATGCATACTCAAGAGAAATCAGGAAAGTTAAAATACATTTATGACCATTCACAAACTAAAACTAGGAGGAATTACTAAACTCAATTTTTACTAGAAGAGGAAGGAAAAAGATGAGGATATCGAGACATCATATCGGCCTCGGTCTCCCAAGTAGCACTTTCCACAAGATGATTTTTTCAAAGAACCTGTATGGAAGCTGCTTCTTTATTTTCAACTTCTTCACTTGCTTGTCGAAAATCTCAACCGGGACCTCTTCATAGGAAAGGTAAGCATCGACCCCCTAAACCGTCTAGAGGTAGGATACACATATGATAACCTATGCACTTTTTGATCATTGATACATGGAACACCGAATGCACCGGAGCCTACTCAATAGGTAATTTCAACTCATAGGCAACACTTACGGCGCAATCGAAAGTCTCATATGGACCCACATACCTATAAATAAGTTTCCCTTTTCCCCCAAACCTCATCCACCCTTATATGGGTGATATATTAAAATAGACCAAGTCACCTACCATAAAATCAAGGTCCCTCTTTCTATTATCGGCATAAGATTTGTTTTGATTTTAGGCCATCTTCAATCTAGCCCTTATGAGTCGTATTTTCTCCACGGCATTATAAACTACTTGGGGACCTATTAGCACAAACTCACCTATCTCAAACCACCCAATCAGAGATCTACATCTTCTCCTATAAAGAGCCTCAACTGGAGCCATGGAAATACTTGAGTGATAGCTATTATTGTAGGCAAACTCAATCAATAGTAGATGGTCATCCCAATTACCCTTGAAGTCAATGACACATGCCCTCAACATACCTTCTAGGGTTTGGATGGCTCGTTCCTCCAAACCATTCATTTGTGAATAAAATGCGGTACTAAGTTTCACCTTATTACTAAGTACACTTTGGAACGCCTTCCAAAAATAAGAAGTAAATTGAGTACCCTTATTCAAAATGATAGACAAGGGAAATACATGCATCCTCACCTCGTTAACATACAATTTAGCATAATCTTCCGCCGAATATGTAGCCTTGACGAGAATAAATGGGATGATTTGGTCATCCTATCAACAATGACCCAAATTGAATCATGTTGCCTTCGTGTACGAATCAAACCCACAATGAAATCCATAATGACATCTTCCCACTTCCAAGTGGGTATAACTATATCTTGAGATGAACATCCCAATCGTTGATGTTCGGCCTTGAGTGGTTTACAATTAGAACATTTAGCCACAAAATCCACTATATCCCTTTTGAAACCATTCCACCAATTGATCTCCTGAAGTCATGGTACATCTTTGTGGCTCCTAGATGCATGGAATATCGCCAACCATGGGATTCTTCTAAAAATTTTCTTCTTAAGTCATCCACATCCAGAACGCACAACCTACATTGATACCTAAGTACCCCATCTCTTCCTTGGGATAAATATTCAATGTATTTTCAAAGTATGGAATCTTTCAACTCCATTAAGATGTAATCAAGGTATTTCTTTACATTCACATCAATGTCTAAGGAGGTTTCAGAGCTATTTTGGATCATGACACCACTCTTAGGAGAACATTCTAGTTGAAATCCCAACCGGGCCAATCTATGCATATCACATACTAACTTTTATTTCTCATATTCTACATGAGCAACACTACCCATTAACATACAACTCAAAGCATCCACAACTACGTTAGCCTTGTTGAGATGGTAGAGAACACTCATATCATAGTCTTTCAAAAGCTCCAGACACCTTTTTTGACAAAGGTTTAACTCTTTTTGGGTGAACACATATTGGAGACTTTTGTGATCATTGAATACATCTATATTCACTCCATATAGATAATGTTTCGATATGTTCAATTCGAACACCATGACCGCTAATTCAAGGTCATAAGTCGCATAGTTATTTTGGTGTACCTTGAGTTGCTTAAGTATAAGCTATAGCCTTACCATGTTGCATGAGGACACAACCCAAACTTACTCGAGAAGCGTCACAATATACCTTAAACCCTTCGGTACCCTCCGATAAGGTCAATACTAGAGCGGAGGTAAGTTTATCCTTCAACTCTTAGAATCTTTTCTCATAAGATTCCGTCCATTAAGACATAACTTTCTTTTGGGTTAGGGTAGTCAATGGAGAAGCGATAGATGTGAATCCATCAACAAATCCCAATAATACCCTGCTAAACCCAAAAATCTTTGAATATAAATGGAAATTAGTGGTCTAGGACAATCCTTAACTGCCTTTTTTTTTATTTTGGATCGACATCTATACCCACACTAGAAACATTGTGACTAAAAAAATCAACCGATCTCAGTTAAAATTCCCACTTATTATATTTAGCAAAAAGTTGGTGTACCTTGAGGACTTGCAATACTACCCTCAAATGGCTCATGTGTCATCCTCAGTTTTTGAGTATAACAAGATATCATCAATAAAGATAATTATAAATGATTTAAGATAATTCTGAAATACTCTATTCATAAGATCCATAAAAGTCACAGGGGTATTAGTTAGACCAAAAGACATAACTAAGAACATACAATGACCATACGTTGTACGCAAAGTCGTTTAGGAATGTCAACTCCTATAACTATAAGTTGGTGATACCCCTACCTCAAATCAGTCTTCGAAAAGTAACTCTTCCCTTGGAGTTGGTAAAAAAAAATCATCAATTCTAGGGAGAGGATACTTATCCTTTATAGTTACCTTGTTCAATTGGCGGTAGTCAATACATTTTATAAGAAATCCATCTTTTTTTTTTTCACAAATGATACTAGAGTGCCCCATGGAAATATGCTTGTTTGAGTAAAACCCTTATCTAGCAAATCATTGAGTTGGGATTCAATTCTTTCAACTCTACCAGAGCCATTCGGTAAGGAGGAGTTGATATGGGTTTAGTACCCGACAATAAATCAATGCTGAAATCTATTTCCCATTCAGGAGGAATTCCAGGCAAGTCATCGGGGAAGACTTCCGGAAAATTCTTCCCTATGCAGAGCGACTTTAAAGGAGGATCCTCAAATCCAAGGTCCTTGATGCTCACAATATGATAGATACGTACTTTGCAAATCATCTTACAAGCTTTTAGACATCAAATAATTTGACCTCTAATTTCCGCACTTCCATTCTAGCACGGGTTCATTAGGAAATTGGAATTTAACTACCCTCGTTCTACAGTCAATTGAAGCAAAACAAGAATATAACCAATCCATCCCCAATATGAAATCAAAGACCAACATATCACGTTCTACCAAATAAACCAATGTGACTGTATTGGACAACTCTTATAGAACTTTTTAGTAACCACGGAGTCACCCAACAGGGTATAAACGGAAAAGGGTTCATCTTAGACATCGAGGAGCATATCAAACTTCATATCCATTTAAGGAGTAAAAAAACATAATGGGGTATGGGGATCTAGCAATGCATAAACATTAATTGAAAATACTTGCAACATACCAGTAATAACATCGGGTTAATCCTCTTGATCACCCAGAAATTTGAGATCATAGAAGCGGTTCTTCTTAGGAGCATAGGAATTAAGACCACTTTCTTGTTCTTGGTTACTCTCCCTTCGTTGATTCTTGGTGATGGGACAATCTTTCATCAAGTGGCGACTCTTTTCACAACCAAAACAATTGTTCGTACCAACTAGACATTTACACATAGGCCTCTTGCCACATTTTGCAAAATGGGTTTCTCACTTTGTGAAACACCACCTTTTCCCCCTTGAGGCTTAGGGTTAGGTACCCTATCCTTGCTATCCCTTAGAACATTAGAAGGAAATTGGTTGGAGAATCTCTTCTTAAACTTTGGTTTTTGTTGGATTTTAACCTTACCCTTAGAAGTACATCCATCATAGGGTCTTGCCTTTTTGGAAACTCTATTTATCTTGTTAATCCTATTCTCATTATCTTGTTAAGCATGCACCATCAAATGATATAGGCCCATGTTATTGTGAAGCATTGCCACACAACACTCTTCCACAAGATCATCTGACACACCCATCACAAAATGACTCATTTCATCTCTAGGATTAGTGACCAAAGATAAGAAATATTCATACAACTTGATGAATTTCAAAGAGTATTCTTGAACACTCATACTTCCTTGAAGAAGGTTGATGAACTCTTCTACTTTTGCCTCTCTTTTCTCTATTTGGAAGAACCTATCAAAAAAATTTCTCTTACATACTTTCTAAATTATGGGACCCACTCTCAAATCCCTATTGTACTTCCATTGAGTGTTCCAAGTTTGATCCACATCTTTGAGTTGATAAGTGGCTAGCTTGGACTTCTAATTTAAACTTACCCCCATAGCATACAAGATAATATAAACCTCATTTAGAAAGTCTTGAGGATTTTAATTTACCTTATACCCAAAGTACATCAGGGGATTTATCCTAGTGTAATCCCTCAAATGGGAACCCATGGTACTAGCATTTTGATTCACACCAGCTGTAACTTCCTGATTACCTTGTGTTACCATAGCTTGATCTTGAGTAGACATGACTTGATTCAGGTTTAGGAAAGTCGCCCTTATTGATCCATCCGTCACGGCCGGAGCTTGTCCACCTAGAGGAACTTGCTGTTGAGGAGGAGCTTAGTTACCTTGTGGAGGAACTCCCACATTCGCAAACTGTTCAACCCTTTTTGCGACTGACCTTGTAGTAGTCAGCCTATATCCACAAGAAAAAAATTAGAAGGAAAGGACACATAGATTTAAGACTTATTATGCATGACTTAAGAAGACCAAAGAAAATATGAATTTGCTAAGCATCATATAACTTCTGATTCATAAGTCTGGTGCTCTTCACAATTATGAATACATGATGAGTCTTCAAACTATACTCATATAGGGCCTTATTTGAATGCAACTAGTGTTGTCGATTGTATATTTTATCTCAATATCTGATAAAAACTGCTAAGTTTCAGGTATTTCAAATCAGGTTTTAAAGCAATTCAGGAAGGGAAATAAAAAATGACCATGAAGCACTTGACAATACATTAAATAAGGAATATAGGGGATACGTGAAGGAAATCACATCTAATTGTAGAAATGTCATTGAGCCCAAATGACCATACATTGCATTCAGCCCCCTAACAAGCCTTTGAAAGGCCTTTTTGATCTTGAGCGAGCCAAACTGATCAATTAGAAAATAAGGGTACACTATGGGTGAATGTGCTTCTCTTTGTGAGTGTGAGAGTTGCATCAGATTCTCGATCCTAAGTTGATAAATCTATATGTGTTAAAACAGAATCATTCTTTGTGTGAGGGCATGTAGATACTTTTGTTGAGTTTGAACTTGCATTAGTAGAAATTATTGTAAGCTCAACAATATGTGGTAATGGTGTGCGACGGCTTCAGTCTTTCAGAATACAATTGAGCTACTCATGAGTAGTTTGAGTCTTGTTGTGTACATTCATGATAGAGTCTTATGTAGCACTATTTGAGACATCCTGTTTGATATGCTTAATTTAAGTTTTACTTTTAGGACAATAGAAATTTTAAGTTAAGTGTATTTATAAGTCTTCAAATTGGACTTATATAAGGCCTTATTTGAATGGAAATAATTTTCTCAATTGTGTATTTTATCTCGATATCTAATAAGAACCGCTAAGTTTTAGGTATTTGAAGATTTTGTTGGAGCATGGGCATTTAAGGGCAAAACAGAAGAAAAGAGCTGAAGATGGAAAGTGCTAATCACCCAGCACACTTGATGATACGCAGTATAATAGTGTTTCTGGTAATAAAGAAAAAACTGAAAGCAGTAAAAGGAGTCCTCTGATGCAATTAGGCTCACTTACTAACTCTGGAGTGCTCAACTGGCTCAACGGTATGCTAGATGCCTATCCATGTTACATGTGTCTGCATTATAAAATGATGTAGGCTAACTGACATCAATACATTGAATGCACGAGTATGCGAGTTGGAATGCTAAAACAAATTAAACCTTGAAGAGAGTAAGAAGAAACATTTAACTTGACTCTGCTAAACTCATGAATAACACAACTCAACATAACTAATTCATTTCAATATAAATCAATTTGAAAGAAAGTTCAAAATAATGAAACACAGTTTGAACACATGTTGTAAACTCTTAATGTATACAAGGATACAACTAACTTTAAGATGCATGTAAAATACAAAAAAACTGATGTATATAATAAATACATTTAACTTCTGTGGGCGTTTATCTAGCTTATAACCACCACTTCAGAGCTATAGTGATGATAAAATGATCTACCTCACGCTGCTAGCGAATCCAACACCTAGACAAAGGTATAAACCTGTATTGCCTAATGGATCCACTAATCTACTATGAAAAGGGTTCATCCAAAAAGTATCACACTTTTATACCCATGGTGGCTACATGGTTTTATGGAGATGTGAGTTATTTGAACTCATGCTCGTCCCCATATTGGTGCTCAATATGTCACATACGGGGAGCACCTCCTAGAAGTAACTGGCGTTGTCGTTCTTGAAGAGGACTAAGACTAGATTCTTAGCGTTCGTCATTACATTAATATGTTAAAAAGTGTGAAAAATTAAGCCTTTTCATCTACATCTACTTCATAAGGTTTACTTAGACCTCTCGCTTACACATAATATATCTATAGGGAGTTTACTTAGACTCCTCGCAATAAGAAGCTTACTTATTCTTCTATTTTTATGTCACACATATAACATACACAATATAGTCTCAATATGGATGTCTCATATTGAACCATCTAAACGGAGTAGAACAATATTGACACAACCCTTACACAAATGTATAAATGCCTCTTAGAGCTTACAACAATATCTTGAAATAACAAGAGTGAAATGATTGTTTTTAGACTATAACAATGTAGTATAGGTAGAGTCAGAGAAAGGAGTCATTCTCGGAAATTGAGGACATACCCACACTTGGAGGAATGATCCATGCCTTCCTTGCAAAATGGTCACAAGACCTTCAACAACCGGAACCCAAAATGTTTGGGAAAAGGGATAAATATGGGTTAGCACATCACTTGTACTAAGTGTGGAAATGTATGCGCACACAACATAGAAATCATGATAAAAAAAGACATTTCATAAAGCCATGCCAAGTCACTTTGAAAAGCCTTATGCACAAACCAAGAGCACATATAGGACAATAGTCATATATTCCTTATGATACAAGCATACTCAACACTAGACCAACATACTTAAGTATAGGCAAGTCAACATGTGTAATAACATAATTGAATACATAACCAACCCAGCCCCAACATCAAGATATAACAACTAAAAATGTAGAATAATTCATAACATTACCATACATACAAGACCATTACTCATAACCCAACATTAAGTCCAAAAGTGCAATATTCAAGTAAAGCCCCATAACCTTGCTTAACCAAGTGAACCTAACAAAAGACCATAAGCAATGTCTAGACTCACATAGCATAACATTAAGAGTAATCATGTCATATATAGCAATATAGACCAATAGCATGTTCATAAATGAAACTACCATAGTATAGGGTCATCAACATGTAAAGTTGACATATTCATATCATTTACTTTCCAACACATAAGAACAACCTCCCAAGACTTCCCTCAAGGACAACTAGTGCAATGTATAGGTAGAGTCCCATACCCCTACCTAGAATAAGTCAATCCCCTTAGGTCACCCTAGTCCGTGTTCACACTATTACTTCATTTTACTTCCGGGAATACTTGCCTTAACCGATATAGACCACATGAGCTAAATATGGAATCCGATGTCATGAAACCCTACACCAAAAGAAGGTGGATTACTTGCCAAGGTAGTACCAAAACATGCACACAACATTCTAGGTGGATCCACTAGCTAGTATTCCTATGGGGGAAACATAGTTCCACAACTAGGTGATATAGTTAGGACCCTTTTGATGCACAATTGCACTATTTCACCGTCTCGAGAACCATTGTGAACCTACCTTCCCACAATGGAAAGGGAAATATCTCATATCTAGTTTAGTCGGTGCGAAGCTTGAGTCCCTTTTTGAATTTTCTTTAAGACTTTATTAATCATCATAACTTAGTATAGGCCATAGGAGACTAACTCCTTGTATATTCATATCATTAGCTCATGAGGAATTTCTTGATAATGTCCTTTTAACACAATCCTTATATGTGACATTAACACTGTTACGACCCAAATCGGGGACGCGACTGGCACCCACACTACCCTCCTGTGTGAGCGAACCAACCAATCTAAACCCAAATAAAATAAACCAAATACAACGCGGAAGACTTAACTCAATAACGAAAAATGAATACAATAAATATCCCCCAAAATCCGGAAGTCATCACCACAAGAACATCTAAAGCCAATTACGAAACTAAGAGTATTCTAAGAAACTAAACAATGAAAGCTAGTCCATGCCGGAAACTTCAAGGCATCAAGACGGGAAGAAGAAGATCCAGTCCAAGCTAGAAGCATAGCTCACCCTGAAATCCGGTGCAGTGAAGACTGGCTAGAATCGCGGTCGAGTTGAAGACGACGGCACG
>CM064963.1:67268927-67361599 GCA_032847665.1 Solanum chilense | reverse complement strand
TATATTGTTGAAACAGATTCCAGTGATCATAGTTACGGAGGAGTTTTAAAATACAAATATGAAAAAGAAAAAATAGAACACCATTGTAGATATTATTCAGGATCTTATACAGAAGCACAAATAAAATGGGAAATAAATAGAAAAGAATTATTCGCATTATATAAATGTTTATTAGCATTTGAACCATATATTGTTTAAAATAAATTTATTGTAAGAACAGATAATACACAAGTAAAATGGTGGATAACGAAAAAATTAGAAGATTCAGTTACAACAAATGAAATAAGGAGATTAGTATTAAATATATTAAATTTTACATTTACAATTGAAGTAATAAAAACTGACAAAAAAATGATTGCAGACTATTTATCAAGACAGAGTTACACAGCCAGGACAAGATAACCTTATGGAAAATATACTCAAGACCCTAACTACACTTTGTATAAAGGTGGACAATATGGACTTGAGAATTCAAAAGCTAGAAGAAAAGGTAGAATCTACAAGTCAGCAGCATGACTATAAATATGCGGAGCTACGTCAATCGGAAGACGCTAAAATTCCAGAGCTAGAAGGAGACGTTGGGAAACTCCAAAAAACCCATCAAAAAGTTTGTTTAAATGCAGCTACAGCCAGCACATCTACAGCAGGACAACCTACAAAAAAGGAGGAGACTAAGGTAAAATATACAAATACAAACTTGAATAAGTTATTCTCAAAACCATATACTCCTCAAAATACCAAAAAAGATACAATTGTACCACCACAAATAAATACCTACAAAGCCAGCCTAGATTCAGAAAAACAAGCATATAACCACATTACCAGAATGTATATAGAAAATATATACAAAATACAGACTTTTCTAAACCAAAACCCCAGAGCTAAAAATACAAAAAACCATGATGAAGACTACATAACCCAACACCTACAAGGATATAACAAATTAATTGCACAACCCGGAACAAATCCAAATCTAGTGGCAACTTGCTACAATTACGGACTACTAAATACCGTATATACGATAACAGGAGACGAGATATCCAAAATACCAGAACTATATAAAGCTTTCTTACAGTACAAAAGAATAACTAAAGGAACCTTATTTTTTATAAAGTTCTACTCAGCTACAGCAGAGATATTATATGACGAAGTCAAACCACCAATACAGGTTATCAAAATTGGACTTACTAGAGAAATGATAATCCCTGAAAAAATAGATATTCAAGAAGAAATACAGAAAGTAGATATTCCAGATTTCTATGCAAATAAAAGAATTATTGGAATAGCTACTATATTAAATGAGATGACAAACAATTATATAAATGAAAATGCTATTTGGACATATTATAATAGAGACCAGACAATTATCTACTCAAACTGCAGAGATATCAGAACAGCAGATATGGAAGATTTAAGACAATGGATATTGAGCCTACTGAAGCCAGAACAAACACCCACAACAAGAGCTATACGGAAGAATTTTATTTCTGCAAAATTAATGACGAGATATTGCAAACTAATAGCACAAAAATATCCTGATCATCTATGTTCAAAATGCAATGGCGAAGATAACTATGTTCCAGAAGTACAACTGGAATAAACGAGGAGGAAGAAGAAGAAGATAAGATAGACATAAAAATATGTAAATTAGTCTTTGTCGGCCACATGTAAAAAGTAAAGGCCACTAAATAAAGTAGAAAAAGTGTGTCGGCCATTTGGGCAAAGTTTATTTTGTTTTTTGTAAAAAGTCGTAAAGTAAATAGTGTCTATTTTGTTTTTTGTTTTAAAAGTCGTAAAGGTTACTATTCATGAATAGTAAATGTCCTAATCATGAATAGTAAAGGTCAAGTAACTGTGTAAATAGTAAGAGTCAATTCCATTTCTTAGTAATTTCAGCAATGATCTTAATCTTTTTTTGTTGATATTTCAATGTACGTTTCATATACATCTAACCTTGAAAAACTTCATATCTTGAATCAAAAAAATATTACCCTTTAAATGATTAAGGTTGGGGCGGAAATTAAAGGGATTTAGTTTTTGACCTGTATGGATCTCACTCTTTTGTGTAACTATAATTTTTAGGTTATAACAAGGTTGTTTCAATTTTGTAAAAATATATATATTTTCTATTCAAGTATCGATTATGTTTTTGATTCTGTATACATTCCTTCAGAGCCTAGCAATTTTGTTGTGACTGATTACGGGGTCAAGATTTTGTTAGTGAATGAGTAGCATTCATAAGATCAATGGGGTCGAGGTTTTGAAAATCATAATCTTACTGATAAGAAGTCTTAAACGTCATTGATCTTAAATAAGTGAAGAAGGAGGAAGTAATTGAAGAACCTATTAAGTATATATCAAGGATTTCTTGTACAACTGCTTTATGATTTTTTTTGTTGAAATGTATGTTCTACCATTGATTTTATGGTCCTAACTATAATTGGAATCATTTAAGAGATTTCATTGTGTTAATTCTTTGATATGAGAATGTCAGTGTAAGTAATAAACTCGTAAAAAACTTATTAACTATCTCTCGACCTTTATAACACATTGTGTCACGACCCAAAACTGGGACGCGACTGGCACCCACACTTCCCTCCTGTGTGAGCGAACCAACCAATCTAAACCCAAACAAATACAACGCGGAAGACTTAACTCAAAATACAACGCGGAAGACTTAACTCAATACGAAAAACAAATACAATAAATATCCCCCAAAATCCGGAAGTCATCATCACAAGAACATCTAAAGTCAATTTACGAAACTAAGAGTATTCTAAGAAACTAAACAAATGAAAGCTAGTCCATGCCGGAACTTCAAGGCATCAAGACGAGAAGAAGAAGATCCAGTCCAAGCTAGAAGCATAGCTCACCCTGAGATCCGGTGCAGTGAAGACTGGCTAGAATCGCTGTCGAGTTGAAGACGACGGAACGGTTGCTGCACTCCACAAATACAAGAAAGAAACAAACAAGTAGGAGTCAGTACAACCACACGTACTGAGTAGGTATCATCGGCCAACTCAGAATAGAAAACAGTATATAACAGATAAATCTCACAAATCAACTATAATACTCAACATGTAGTAACAACAAATACTACAATCATCAATAAATATCACTAAGTTCGTCCAGGAGGACTCAAGCCTCGACATCATACTCATTAAGGAAAAACAGGCTCATTAGACTTAGCATTATAACATCTTTCAAGATTCATTATCTTTCTTCCTCTTGTGTCGGTACGTGACACTCCGATCCATATTCTATTCCGGTGCCGGAACGTGGCACTCCGATCCATATTTCTATCTTTGTGCCGGAACGTGGCACTCCGATCCTCATTCTATCCTGGTGCCGGAACGTGGCACTCCGATCCTCATTCTATCCCGTGCCGGAACGTGGCACTCCGATCCATTGAGCCTTCTTTTATACCAAGGCATTATCAATACAACACATAGTTCATCAAGCCTTCTTATACTAAGGCATCACAATTCTCATAACAAGTACATCAAGCCTTCATTTATACTAAGGCATCACAATTCTCATAACAAGTACATCAAGCCTTCATTTTATACTAAGGCATCACAATTCTCATAACAAGTACATCAAGCCTTCATTTATACTAAGGCATCACAATTCTCATAACGAGTACATCAAGCCTTCATTTTTATACTAAGGCATCACAATTCTCATAACAAGTACATCAAGCCTTCATTTATACTAAGGCATCACAATTCTCATAACAAGTGCATCAAGCCTTCATTTTATACTAAGGCATCACAATTCTCATAACAAGTGCATCAAGCCTTCATTTATACTAAGGCATCACAATTCTCATAACAAGTGCATCAAGCCTTCATTTATACTAAGGCATCACAATTCTCATAACAAGTACATCAAGCCTTCATTTATACTAAATCACATTTCTCATAACAAGTAAATCAAGCCTTCATTTATACTAAGGCATCACATTTCTCATAACAAGTAAATTAGGGTTTCATCAAGATTTAGGGTTCACAAGATTCATCATACTTATTTCATCACAAACATATAATCATACTCATACAATCATACAATTAAGCATATAGAAGGATTTACAAGAATACCCAATACATATCATTTGCTATTGAGAGTTTACTACAAATAGCATAAACCATAACCTACCTTCACCAATGATTTGTATTCAAGCAAGAAATCTCCAAGAAACCTTGCCCTTCTCTCTCAATCGCCTCTTTCTCTTCCCTTTCCTCTTTCTCTTTCTTCCTCCAATCTCTTCCTCTTCTTACCCTAAATCACAAGAATTCAAGTTTCAAAGGTAATGAAACCAACCCACCAAGTTACTCAAAGTTAGTCTTTCAACCCCCAAGGAATTGGACTAATAACAATAACCCAGTAACTTTATAAATTAAAGCCGGAATGGTCCAAAACGCCCCTTTAAAAATAGCCAGAAATCTGACCCCGACTGGGATAACGGAGCCTGTGACGGTCCGTCTCGCCTGCGACGGTCCGTCCTGCAGGTCCGTCGCGACGGTCAGAGAGTTGTTTCAAACGCCAAATTCTCAAAAGTCTAAGTGTTTTGCGACGGGGCTCACGACGGTCCGTCGTGACTGTGACGGTCCGTCCTGCAGGTCCGTCACAGAGTTCAGAGACTCAGTTTTCAACACTCAAATTCATAATTCTAAGTATTTGGGAACGGGACACCCTCGACGGTCCGTCGTGCCCACGACGTTCCGTCGTGGTGTCCGTCGTTTTCAGCCAGTTTTCCCAAATAAATTTTTTTTATCCAAACGACTAAACAGGTCGTTACAAACACATTATCAATATCATGTCATAATAAGGCACAAAGGCAATTCATAACCAATCTTGTATCATTTCATCTTAAACATAATCTAACACCTTCACATAATCAAGACATTTCAATAACATCATCATACCAACACCTTATCAATATAATCACAAGGCATGCTTCAATTGAACTTCATCACCAATTAAAAGTCATCACAATTGAAGTAAAGGATCAAAATTGTAAAGTCTTATCAATTCTCCTTCAACAAGCCATCATCTTTTGGTATTACCATCAACTATTCCAATTTCATTTTCAATAGGTGCAATATCATCATTCAATAGTAATAACCACAATAACGAACTCAATTGTATCAATATTAATCAATTTAACATGAGTTCATAACCTAGGGTTAGGGAATTAGGTTAAATTCATGATTTATTCTACAAAATAGGTTAATTAATCAAGAACCAATGTAATTGAACCATAATAAAGCATAATCTAAGCATAATTATCAAAATAAATCATAAACAATACAATTCAGAAGATTAAATTCTTATTAGGAAGAAATCCATATGAAATCATCTTTTTGAAAATAAATTTTGGAAGAAACCTTTGGGAAAAGGAATCACAAAAGTGAAGAGTTACCATACCTTTTTAATTATTGAAGATTTATGGAGAAAATCACCCTTATTCCTGACCTAATGACCTTGACTTATCCCTTTAATGAAGTTCTTTTCTGGGAGAGAGAAAGTAGAGAGAAGGAAGAGCAATTTGGGTTTTGGAATTTGATTTTAGGCTTAGGGTAGGTTATATAGTTAATTAACTAACCTAATTAACCACCCCTAATAGCTAATTAAATCACTAACTAACTAAATTACTTAAATGAACTAATTTAAACAAAATAGGAAAATTTGTAGGCTAATCTACGAGACCTCGACCTACGGGTGGTAGGTCAGTCGACGACTATGACCCCACCATCATGCAAAACCGTGGTTTTGGTCAGAAAGTTTTCATTTTGCCAGTTTGGAAAATTGTATAGGTTACCACTGATGGATGAAATCAAATCCTCGTCAATTGGATCACGCCTCGTCGTTTGCATTCGTTTGTAGACACTAAGCATGACAACTTTTTGGTGAAAATGAAAGGGTCCTCCTCAAGGACCCCTAGGGTGGTCCTTGAGGAGTCGTACCCAGAAGTTTTGAACCTAAATCTATTCTTATTTGTGTTAGACCTCTTCTCCCCAAATTTCATTAAATTTCAACTCTTAAAACCTTGTGGAATAGTCTAAGGCATAGTAGCACCTTTTTTTACAAGTCTCCGAGCGTCACAGACGTTCCTTGATGCTTTGACTTTAAAACCTCCCAAATGACTTTTATATATTATTATTGACCTTAAAACAGTGATATACACCTTATAAATTCATGTGAGGATCTAGACTAGGCCTTTGATTTTCTGAGTGTTACATTATCCCCCCTTAGGAACATTCGTCCCCGAATGATACTAAAAATCTTTTGAAGGGAAACGATAGACTCAATAGTTGTACAACCAAAAACAAAAAAATCAATATTAGTTATATCTCAAATCAAAATAACAACATGGAATCTACTTAATGTAACACAAAACATCAATTGCACAACATAAGAGATCAAAACCACAACATGAGGAATAATAACCTTCTCAACAACAACATGATCTCAATACAATATATAGAGTAACCTATGCCAAAATTTATTTCAAAACATATCAACATGCTCAATATCATTTCATACAGGCAACATCATAAAAAATACACAAAAAATTAAAAAATTGAGCAAAAGAGCATTTTGACATGAAACTTCATTTTAGCAAAAACGTTTATCATAAATATGCACATCTCGGCAAAACAATTCAATTTCAATTTATTAATTATTTTTAATATTAGTAGGAACAACTAAACTTATTCAACAAAAATATGAGGGTAACGAGACTTATGTCGTCCTTGGCCTACCATGTTGCTCCCTCAACTAGGTGGTTCTTCCATAACACCTTTACAAAAGCCACCTTGTTGTTTGTCAACTTCTTGTCTATTAAGTATTTCAACCGGAACCTCCTCAATGAGAGATTCTCATCAACACCTAGACCCTCAATAGGAAGAACGGACTCAAGATCACCAATGCACTTCTTAAGCATGGGGACATGAAACACCGGATTAACCGAAGAAAATTCACTAGCCTTCCCAACATTTTGCATAAAAGTATGATAAATTGAGCTAAGCAACGATAGACTAGTAATGAGCCTGTGCAAGCACATGTAAGCCTCATGAGATGATACTACCACCATGGTGGATAAGGGTCTCCAAAGTCTCCTAGTCTTTGAACTATGTCGCCAGCATAGGTTACCGGGTGGTGGATCCACCTAAGAAAGATAGGAAGTATTTGGTTTCAATTTGGCCGGTGAACCACCTCTTTTCAGTGTAGGGAAGACACTGGATTTCATGTTAGCTCACATGATCTATGTCTTTTAAATTCTAAAGATTTATTTAAGAGAGTAAGAAAGAAAGAAAGGAAGAACTACGAAGATGAGGGGTGTTCGTATAGGATGAACAAAGGTTGAGGTTATATTAAGTAATGATGTAAGTCATTCCTAGTTATTGCAAAGAAAGATCCCAGTGGAAGTCTTAAAAGAATATCCTAAGTCAACCTAACGTATTCAAAGTGAACATGAGATCAAATAAGAAGAAATGCAAGTTCAAAGTGAACCAAGTAAGCAAAAGCACAAGTATATCAAATCATCAATATTTGATAAGAATGAAGTTTTAAAAGTTATTGGCTTATGCCAATAAAGGGATCAAAACATAATTACTCATCAATTAGAGTATGAATATATGCCCCGGAATCTTTATATTATGCAAATGATCAAATAATGGGCATAGCCAATAAAGATTGACTTATAAAGATTTCATGCCCAATTTAACAATAATGGAAAAAATAACTTGTGAGTAGGGTAGTCAAATAATTTCTTTGGTCTTTTTGATAACTTACTTTATTCATTATAGGAATGGGACTACAATGAATCATTGCACTCATAAGTAAAACATAGGATCAAAGGAGATCATTGAACTACAGAACAGAAAGAAGAAAACTGATAAATAAATTAAGGCTGGGAGATGGAGCTCTCGGCCTAAGGGGGGCGAAAATATTAACTTTTGCTTGAGTTGTTCTAAAATTATGTTCATGATTCCAAGGTTTTATGTTCATATAGAAAATGAGTTGTGTGATTTAAATGTGTGAAAATATGTCATATTCATATCATAATTCATAAATAACTAATTAGGAATGTGAAGTGACTTCACTTTCCAATGATGGCATGTTGCTATAGGAAGATCTTTCCTTAATCATGAATAGTCCTTATGTATCATGTTCATACACATTTAATTAGCAAAAGTTTTTACTAACCCATATACAATTACTTTTTTCATAGGTGCACGTCCTTGAAGAAGATTGAAGATCAGTTGAAGCTGTTTGGACTAGTACTTCAAGACATAGGTAGGTTCTCTTGAATTCAAGGATGCCTATGCTTTATATTCTAGCTTTAGTAGATGAGACATAGGTAGTGGGTGTTTTCCCTATTGTTTCCTTTCAAACATTTGTGCAGGCTTTCGTGTGGAGGCCGGTTTTGCAACTATTAACGATATTATGAATTCTTCATTTCAATTGTTCAATATGTTAAAAGATGGTTGTTTATTTTGAGCTGTTAGTATATCATTCTTTTGCAATAAATATATGAAGTCTAATTACACTTCAGTAAACATAAAAAGTCTTAAATTTTCCGTTAAATTTAACTGCATGATTGTGATGAAAGCTAAGAAGAGGCTTGTCTGCGACCTCAGAGAGGTTAACGAGGTCGGTCTCATCTAGGGTCTAGGACCCAGGTGTGACAACCCTATTCAATCAAATAAACTCAACAAGAACCATGAATAACATCCAACTTCAAATAGCATATCATTTAAGGGTACATATCATCATACTTTAGAAATATAGACCAACATATATTCATATGTGAAACTAATCATCATGGAGTATCATCAATGCACAAGGAACATCATATATATAACATGTGCAAGCACACTCATACCTCCTTGACGAAGGTTGATGAACTCCACCTCTTTAGGTTCCTGCTTCTCTCTAGGAAAAAATCTATCAAGAAAAGACTTTTTGAACACCTCCCAAGTCACGGGTCCACGCCTCAAAGGACTATTGTCCCTCCATTAGACGTACGATGATTGAGCCATATCTTTGAGTCGGTAAGTGGCTAATTTGAACTTATCAATAGTACCCAATACCATTGCATAAAGGATCTTGTAGACTTCATCCTAGTGAAATCTCTCAAACGGGAGGCCATGGTGCCCACATGTTGGTTTACTCGGGATACAACCTCCCGATTCGCTTGGGTCGTCATGGCTTGAGCTTGTGAGTGAACACATGTGATTGGGTAGTAATGGAATGGTCAATGTGGAGAAAACCATCCCTTATGTCACCGTCCATAAAAGTAGGAAGAGGATTGACCAGAGCTTGGTCATCATCAATTTCTTCCTCAAGAGGAAGATTTTGATTGCCTTGGGGAGGAGCTCCCGCATTGGCAATCTCTTCTTCAAGTCTTTGTGCCGCGTTTATTTGAGTATTCATTGCCTATAATCACAATAAATGTATAAGATGCTAAAAGCATTTAGACTCAAACTCTAGAGGCACGATATTGGACTTCGAAGAAAGAGAGAGTTTCCTAAGCCTCATATAGGTTCCTATCCATAAGTGTGGCGCGCTTCACAATTATGAATACGAATTTACATAGACATGGTTGAGAGATACATCAACTTGAAGACATTTAGCCTCATGATCTGATACCAAGTTTGTCACATCCAGGGTGCACCCTCTAGACGTAACCGACATCGTCGTCCTTAGGTCAAAAATGCAAAAAAAATTAAAACATAATATTACTTTAACATTGAGGTTTACAAATATTTCTACATACACTAAATAGTTATATAAAGTATACATAAACTTTTTATATTGGAAAATTACACATTCTTCTAATTTTATTGGACACAGATATATAAAATGTCACATAGTTTTAAATGTATGTCTCATCTCATAACCATCTAACAAGAGTATATCAAATTGGGCCTAGCCCATACATCAATATAATAAATCCACGTATAGGCTATATATTTTTTAATACTCAAATAAAAGGAAAGAACATAAGAGTATTAAAACTAAAACAACTTCATAGCTTGATAGTGGCAATGGCCTCAGAAAGTGAGGACCTATCCAACTTGGATAAATAAGAATTCGAAGATTTTCTTCAATACCGTATCAAATCCCTTCAACGAGTGGAACCTAAAATGTTGGAAAAAAGGGAGAAGATGAGGTTAGTACACAACTTGTACTATGTATGAGACCACATGCACACATATTATCAAATAATGATAAAAAAGGGACCTTTAATGAAAACATGTTAGTTGACCATTTATAAGACTTATGCACATTGAAGAAGACCATACCAATCAATAAGACATATTCATTAAGTCTAAAGCATGTATATCACATGACCAACTATGCTAAGTCTATTCAAGTCAACATGCTTATCACATCATTGGACACATAGTCAAAGAAAATCCATCATCAAGTTATAATAGCAACAACCATAGATAAAAGTTCATTATAACATAACCAAAGCAAGACAATTACCCATGAACCCTAATAAAGTTAACTAGTGCTATGACCAAAAAAAGTCCCATAACCCTACTCAATCAAGTAAGCTCAACAAGAACCATGACTAACATCCAACTTTACATAGCAATTCATTTAAGGGTACATAGCATCATATATTAGACATATATATACCAACACATATTCATAGTGAAACTAATCATCATGTATTATCATTAATGTGAAAGAACATCATATGCATAACAAGTGCCAGTATAAGCATATTCAAATATAAGAACATCTTCCTAAGACTTCCCTCAAGGCTAACTAGTGCAATGTTTAGGTAGAGTCCCATATCCCTACCTAAACTAAGCTAAACCCCTTAGGTTATCCTAGTTAGAGTTCATTCCTTTAGTTCATTTTATCTTTTGGGAACAACATGCCCTAACCGACATAGACCACATGAGCTAATGTGGAATCCGGTGTCATGAAACCTACACCAAAGGAAGGCAGACTACTTGCCAAGGTAATACCAAAATATGAACATTGCAACTACGTGGATCCACTATCTAGTATTCCTATGTGGGAAACATAGTTCAAGAACTAGGAGATATAGTTGGGACCCTCTTTATAATACATGCATTATGGTATCCAATCTCAAGAGTACATTAGTGATCCTACCTTCCCTATGTGGGAAGGAACACTCCTCACTCTAGTTCACTCTATGCTAAGCTAGAGTCCCTTTTGAAATGTCTTTAATACCGTTAATAATCATCATAACTTAACGTAGGTCATAGGGTTGATCCCTTGTATAATCATCATCCTCATAGATTAATAAGAATTGCATGAGTATAGATAGTCCTTTCATTACAATTCATATAAATGAGGTTGGCACATTAACATAACACTTCATAATAAGGAACATTGGTAAATCATCCCCATCCTTATAACATTTACAACTTAGCCAACACCTCACAAACCATAGTCAACACACTTCAATTCAACATCATACCAACCCTATAAATCATAATACAAGATGTACTTCAATGTAATATCATCATATTATCACAATTTACAACAACTGAAGTAAACAATAAGAATTTCAAGAATTACCAAGTCTCCTTTATAATCCATCATCAAGGTTTTCCCATTAAACCTTAACTCAATCCAACTAGGGTGTAATATAGTCATACATCAATAACCAACATGACAACCAAACCAATTGAAGCATAACACAACAATCCATCAGTAGTTCATAGCTTAAGATAAGAAACTTAGATTAAAGTCATAGTCTAGATCAATTACTCAAGAACTAGCATGATAGGACTATAATTAATCCTTATTTATTCACAAATGATACAATGACATCTAATAGTAGTAATTCGAAAATTACCAATTAAATTGAACCAACATTACTCAATTCATATCAAAATCACAACCTAGGGTTAAGGGGTAAAGGTCATCTTTGACAAACAAGACCAATCCATAAAGAAATAATGATTATAATACACGTTAATCAATTCATAATATCCAAAGGAAATCATAAACAATGTAATTCACAAGATCAAATTCTAGATTGAAAAAACCCCACAGAAACTCAACTTTATAAATCAATTCGATGGAACTTTTTGAGAAAAAAAGTAAAGGTGAAAGGAATCCCATATCATACTAATTGATTAATATTGATTGAGAAATTCGACCCTTTGCATACCTTGAACCCACCACTAGCTGTTCTTCAATGGAGTTCTTCAAGTAGTGAGAGAAAGAAGAGGTAAAGAAGAGAGTTTGGGTTTGGGTATTATGAGAGCTTAGGTTAGTCTGATAACCTTAAGGGCTTTATATAGGTGGTTAACTAACTTAATTAGACCTCCCCTATCCCCTAATTAAACTCCTAACTAAGAAAACGAATTACATGAATTAATTCAAAACGTGCAGCAAAACAGACCCCTCACAGACGACACCACGATTGCCGGATAGTGTGTCCATCGACGGTCACTGTGCACTTCCGTGCTGCACATCCCTCGATAAATTCAAAGACTATGCAAAAGAGGATTCCCATGGATTTGGCTAAGTGCCCATCGACAGATGAAATCCATGCCCCATTGATTGTACAACGGATCGTTGGTTGTGTTCGTTCGTGCACACTGCCTTGAGCAGCCTTTGACCCCAAAATGCAAGGGTCCTACTGAAGGGACCTTGGTTGGTCCTTGGGGAATCGTGCCTGGAATTTTTCGACCAGGAATAAACTCTAATACATGATAGAAACTATTCCACCAATTTTCATCATTTTACGACTCCTAAAATCTAGTCAAATAGGCTAAGGCACGCTAGTACCTCATTGAACTAGTGTTTGGACGTCATGGACGTTCTTGGATGTTTTTAACTTCTGAACTTCCGAAATGAATTATATTCATTAATATAAAACTTAAAACAATATTTAAACGTTTTGACACTCATCTTAGGCTCTACAATACGTCTTACATTTTTGAAGTGTTGCAACTCCATAGAAGTAACCGATGTCGTCGTCCTTGGAGAGGACTACAACTAGACTCTAAACATTCGTCATTACATTCATAAGTAAAAAGTGGGGAAAATAAAAACTTTTCACCTACATATACTTCAAGCGCTGCTTAGACCTATTGCTTAACATAATATATACAGAGGGAGTTTACTTAGACTCCTCGCAATAAGAAGTTGGATTAGTCTTCTACTTTTATGTCAAACATATATAACAAACAATATATAGTATTAATAGGTATGTCTCATATTAAGCCTTCTAAACGGAATAGAACAATATGGGCATAGACCTTAAACAAATGTACAAATACCTCTTAGGGATTACAATAATATCTTGAAACAACAAGAGTGAAATGATTGTCTTTAGTCTATAACAATGTAGCATAGGTAGAGTGAGAGAAAGACATCATCCTAAAAACTTGATGGAGAGTGAGAGAAAGAAATCATCATCAAAACATTAGGGACATGCCCATACTTAGAGAAATGATCTAAGCTTCCCTTGAAAAATGGTCACAAAAACATATGCACACACAACATAGAAATCATTCTAAAGAAAGGACATTTCATAAAACCATGCCAAATTACTTTGAAAATCCTTATGAACAACCAAAGAGAACATATACAAAAATAATAATATATTCCTTATGAGACAAGCATACTCAACACAAGACCAACATACTCAAGTATAGGCAATTCAACATGTGTAATAGCATAATTGATTACATAACTAACCCAACTCCAACGTCAAGATATAATAACCAAGCATGTAGAAGAGTTCATAACATTACCACACATATAAGACCTTATTCATCACAACATCAAGTCCACAACTTCAATGACTAAGTAAAACCTCATAACCTTACCAAACCAAGTAAACCCCCAAAAAAAATACCATAAGCAATGTCTAGACTCACATAACATAACATTAAGAGGAATCATCATCATATCTAGAAATATATACAAAAAGAATGTTCATAAATGAAACTAACATAGTATAGGGTAATTAACATGTAAAGTAAACATATTCATGTTATTTTATTTTGTAACACATAAGAAAAACATCTGAATACTTACCTCAAGGCTAACTAGTGCAATGTATAGGTAGAGTCCCATACCCCTGCCTATACTAAGTCAAACCTCTTAGGTCACCCTAGTTATTGTTCACATTATTACATCATTTTACTTTTGAAAACACTTGCCTTAACTGACATAGACCACATGAGATAAATGTAGAACCCGATATCATGAAACTCTACACTGAAAGAAGGTGGAGTACTTTCCAAGGTAGTACCAAAACATGAACATAGCATTCTAGGTGGATCCACTAGAGAGTATTTCTATGGGGGAAACATAGTTCAAGAACTAGGAGATATACTTGGGACCCTTTTGATACAAAATTGAACTATGTCAACATCTCATGAGAGCCATTGTGAGACTACCTTCCCACATCGGTAAGGGACACATCCCACATCTAGTTCACTCAGTGCTAAGTTAGAGTCCCTTTTAAAAATATTTTTAAGCCTTTATTAATTATCATAACTTAGTATATGCCGTATCAGACTAACACCTTGTATATTAAATCATTAGCTCATTAGCAATTCGATAAGAATGTCTTTCAACACAACCCTTATATGTTATATCAACACATTATCATCATCATGTCATAAAAAGGCACATAGCTAATTCATAACCATCCTTATATCATTTCATCTTAAACATAATATAACACCTTCACATAATAAAGACATTTCAACAAAATAATCATACCAACACCTAATCAATATAAACACAAGGCATGCTTTAATTGAACTTCATAACCATGTAAAAGACATCACAATTGAAGTAAAGGTTGAAGATCACAAAGTCATACCAATTCTCCTTCAACAAGCCATCAAATTTTGTCTCACCCTCAACCAATCCACTTACATCATCATTAGGTGTAATAACATCATTCACTAGTAATTAACACAATATCCAACTCAATTGTATCAATACTAATCACTTCAACAGATGTCATAACCTAGGGTTAGAGAATTTGGGTCAATTCATGATCTATTCAACAAACTAGGTTAATTCATAAAGAACCAATTTAACTGAACAATAATAAAAACATAATCTAATAATATTTATAAAAAGAAAACATAAACAATAAAATTCAGAAGATCAAATTCTTATTACGAACAAACCCATATGAAATAATCTATTGAAAACCAATTTTGGAAGAACCCTTTATGGAAAGGAATCCAAAAATTAAAGAGTTTACATAGCTTGTTAATTGTTGAAGATTAATGCAGAAAATCAACCTTGTTGTTGCCTAATTACCTTGACCTAGACCTTAAATGGAGTTCTTCTCTGGGAGAGAGAAAGTAGAGAGACGGAAGAGCAATTTGGGTTTGGGAATTTGAGAGGTGTTAAGTGAGGTTTTAGGCTTAGGGTTGGTTATATAGTCAATTAACTAACCTAATTAACCACCCCCTAGTAACTAATTAAACCACTAAATAACTAATTTAATCATATGAACTAACTTAACCAAAACAAAAAATTTGAAGGCTGACCTACGAGACCCTTACCTATGGTTCGTAGGTCAGTTGACGACCATGACCCCCATTGTCTTGCACAACCATGGTTTCTGTCCGAGAGATATCATTTTTCCATTTTGGAAAATTAGAAAACTGACCATCGACGGAGGCCATCAACGCCCCATCGATTGGACCAGGCCTCGTCATCTGCCATTGTTGGTAGACATTATCTGTGATAGCTTTTTGGTCAAAATGAAAAGGGTCCTTCTTAAGGACCCCTAGGGTGGTCCTTGGGGAGTTGTACCCGAACGTTTTGACCCTAAATGTATTGTAATATAATTAATACATCGTTTCCCCAAATTTTGTCAAATTTCAACTCTTAAAACCTCGTGAAATAGGCTAAGGCACAGTAACATCTTTTTGACTAGTCTCTGGGTGTCATAAACGTTCTTTGATGTTTTGACTCTAAAACCTCCCAAATGACTTTTATAAATTATTATTGACCTTAAAAGAGTGTTATAAACGCTATACACTCATGTGATCTAGACTAAGCCTTGGATTTTTGGAGTGTTACACAATACTACTCCCAAAATATACTGCTCTTATGTTTTTAAAACATATTTTTACTGTGATTTGAGGTTAGTGATTATAACCATAGCTCAAAGGATATATTGTCAATCTTAGTATGCCTGATTACTTCCTTTTATAATGTTATTACTCTTATATGAAAACTAGCCTTAAGGCTTTTTGGAATTTGAGCTTCGTTTCTTATTTAAATGTGAATATATTTTAAATCTCTTTAGGAATACTTCGTCCCCGTATATTTTTGAAGGGATGAATTTAAACTTTAGTATTTAGTTTTTACTCTTTATCTTGAATCTTTACTTAGATTTTTGAACTTGAGTCATAAACAAAGTTAAAAAGTTATTAAAGACCCTGGAGAACTGTTAAGAACTTTGTTTTGACTTGCTTCTTAAATTCTAGACATGACTCTTAATTTTTTTCTTACTTTTATCTTAACTTCTGTTGAATTGGATTATGGATTCAAGTTTCATGATATCATGTTTATGGATGATTTCATGATGTTTAGATGTACCATAGGTTATTGGAATCAACTAAGGAATATGGGTACTTCACTCAGGAACTAGTACGAAAATGTGGGGGGGAAATGGGGAAAACTAGCATCCTTGGCTCTTTGAGAGGCGTGGGGCTCCAGGCCCTAACTTCCAAGGCCAAGTTCAGGCGCTCTTGCTGGCGCGGCGCCCCCAGAATCTACGAACAAGAATTCTAGACTTTTCTCCTTTCATCTCTAGAACATTTAAACTTCCATTTTTCCCCAAACACTTCGAATCATTAGTAGCCTCAATATCCAATATATTTAACTCAAAAAACAACCTGGAAACACGAACCAAATTATCACTTGGAATTGAACAATTCCAATAAGAATTCAATAATATTTTTCAAGAACTTCACTTTTATCATTCAATCAACTCAAAAATCGATGAATCAAAATAAGTTTTGTGTGTGGTTGAACTGACCTAACTTTAAAAGATCTCATATACCCTAATAGTGATCACCCCTGATGAATTCCACTTACAAAGCTTGATGTTCTTGGCGAATTCTTGACTTCTCTCCATTTCTTTCTTCTTTTATCTATTCTGAAAGCCCTTAAAGTAATTATAAATTTTCCTTACTGAATTAAGACTTGCTTTTACCCCAATAAACCCCTACAACGAAGTAAGAAATTAATTAGTGTGTATTTCTGGTGATATCTCAAGAAGTATCTAATTTCTAAAAAATTGAAAATTTTGTAACTTAAGCTCATGTAAATTTATGTTGGGAGATGGTGATGTTGTTAAGAACTATGATCGTTTGAGTATAATGAGATTGTGTTGGTTATTTCAGGTTCACCTCTAATTGTAGAGTGTATTGATTTAGAATGTTATCATGGTTACGTGAGAAACGAATAGTTCAGATGATTGCGTCATGTCGTTGATAACACATTGCATACGTGTGTACGATCAAATTTGGTGGTTGTTGGGATTCGTTTTGTTGATTAGTTATGTTTAAATATAACATTATTTATCACTCGAGTGTTTAGATGACTTCATTGATGCATTATAAAGGAGGATATGTAGGTATTTGATTGCTTGGTTTGAGGTTGGAGATGTGAAACCCTTGGGTCATAATGTGATTCAGTAATTAGGTCATGCAAGACAAATATCCCAAATAATTCGATGATTGAGATACTACTCCACCCTCCCATAATCTAGTCTTCTCCTAAATGATCACTCGAGGAAGAGTAATAGATAAAATTGTATCTATTGTAACAAACTAATTCCGTCGTTAGGGAAAAGTCAATAAAGATAGATCTGGGTCAGAAAACTTTTTGGTAGTAACTTTGAATTCCTAGATTTGGATGAAATAAGAGTCATAAAGGTATAGTGAGATATAGTAATGAATGAGATGTATAATTGTGAATTTTATAACATGAGAGGATAGCTAAGACGATAAGGAAGGAACCCATAGAACTTTACGGAATCGAATTTGGACGAGTAAAACTTTCGGAGATGATCTTTTAGTGAATGGGTATATTCTTCCTCTATCGAGGCCGCTATAGTGGGATTTTGGCTGTTGGTGCGGCGGCGCTGCAACGGAATCAGCCAACTTGAGCGGGCCAGACGCAACTTAAAGTATCTAATAAAAACTAAAATGATCCTATTTGGTATTTTTAAACTTTTAGGACTAAGAAGGTGACCCTAGACGAGTTCTTAAAATTTTTCACCATTTTTGTAGCTAATGGTAAGGCTTTAACTCCCCGAATTCGTTTTTCAATTCGCAGAACAAATTTTCTTGGGTTGTTATCAATAGGGAAGAGTTTTGATCTAAGAATTATGGTGGAAAGAGCCTAATTTGGGTATATGGATCTTGGGTTTGGTCTAGGGTTATTAGGTTGGTTATAATCCGAATAATTAGACCTTTGATGGTTGATACTTGCGTATATTAATCATACTAAAACTAGAACAAGCGTAAAGAATCGAGAAAGGAAATATTCAAGTGCCTTAGGGGATTCAAGCTTGGATTTGAGATAAGTGATGGTTGTGATTTTATGTTGGTATGATATATGTTTGTAATTGCTTCATTATAATGCATGTATGTACACGAATGTTGCATTATTGATCACTATAATCGTAAATAAGGATCATAAAATAATTGTATGACATTAATCATATCTTGTTGTATGATATTAATGATGTACTTGTGTTTGTGATTGTGGTGGGTTATTGAGATCAGATTACCACGTTCCAACAAACTAACAAGAATCGGTTGACACGTTCCGACATAAAAATTAGATTTGCTTTCCACGTTCTCACAAGCTAACAGGGATCAATTATCACGTTCCAACATAAAAATTGGATCGTATTGCGACATTTGGCATGCTAATAGTTTGCCCTTGGGTTACATGAGAGGACTAACTACTTGTTATACATTGAATTACTCTTTAGAATTCTGAAATGGTTCATTGATGTGAATGATGATGATATTGTACATGTTTGGTATATGTTTCTACTATAATGTTATGGTTACTTATATATGTTTGACTTAGTCGGATAGCCGTGTAATCCTAGTAATACGCTGTGGCTGTGTACTGATTATGCACATGCTCTTATTTTTGTTGGTACAGGGTATCTTTCGCTGGCTATTGACAGACCTTGTTTA
Organism: Solanum chilense; assembly: GCA_032847665.1. NCBI lineage: Eukaryota > Viridiplantae > Streptophyta > Magnoliopsida > Solanales > Solanaceae > Solanum > Solanum chilense. The sequence continues at coordinate 67,342,379 of CM064963.1, read as the reverse complement.
GAACATCACTGATTGTTCGAATTCAAGGGTGGGCTAGTTCTTGTGGGGTGCCTTGAGTTCTCTTTTGTTTAAGTCCACTCATTTCGGACTCAGACTATTCGTTAAGGTGTTGTTTAATTTTGGGTGTTGTATCCCTTGTTCTTAGACTTGTGTTGTTATAGTTTTGGTACATTGACTTTCAGGTTCTAGGTATTTAATTCCGCATTTGTTTAGTTAATTAACTTGTTTTCATAACTTAATTTCCTTAGTTTTGCTTAGGTGGGGTGTAGTACTGGTTTACCCACCGTATGGTTAGTGTGGGGCCAATCAGGACGGTTTGGGTCGTGACAATGTTAGTGGGAATGATATCAAAGTACAGTTCTCCAAAAAGTGGCAAATATTCATCATTATCAATTTTCTAGCTAACAGTGATTTCCATCTTGATTGATTTACCTTTATGTTTGAAACATATTAATAAAATCAAAGAGGAATATAAGTTTTTGAATCAGCACCAAGTGTCAATCGAAACAAAGAAAAACACACAAAAAAAAAATTGTGCAGAATGATTGAAATGTACATTCATGTCGATTGATTAGATAATTGGAGTCCTTGTATGGTTTGATTCCGTGTACAAAGAGTACACAAAAATCCTAGAACTTTAAGAGTGGCTTGTTTGAGTTTTGGGAGTTGGGGATAGGGTTCCTAGTGATATGAACATACAACTCAAGTACTTTTTTTTGGTTAAACACCTACTCCTGTTTACTTCTTAATATAAAAATATAGGTGGTCAAGTTTCTACTATCACGGTATTATTCTATCCTAAAGAATTATTGACTCAAATTATATAACGATATGCTAAAACTAGTAAAAGTAACTATTTTTTTGTCTTCTTGTAATGTTTTCACATAAATAGTGTGGGTTTATTTGTTTGTTTGCTTTAGGAGTTATAACACAAATAACATAAGATATTTGCCTGCTTACAGAATTTTTAACACAAAAAATGGTTTCGACTTGCGTTTTGATTTTTTAACACAAATAGCATGGGTCTCTTGAGTTTCAGAGCAGATAATGTGGAGTTTCTTTTGCTGTTTTCAATGTTTGAAAACAAATAAAGTGTGGTCAGCGTCTTCTTCTGAAGTTCTGACCTCAAATAACGTAATTTGTTGCTTGATTTTGAAGATTTTAAAACAAATAAAGTGGATTCTCTTTGTATATTTTTCGCATAGGCACTAGAGTAAACATAGTCACTCAAATTTAAATGCACATCTTTCTTAAAACTTTAATATTCTCGTGTTTAGTTGCTATTAAAAGGAAAATTAATATTTGCAAGTCCTTAAAAAGTAGAACTTGCAAAGTTAATTGCATTAAATATCTTGACGTTTCAGCATTTAAAATAGTTTAAGTTTCTTTGCACGTACATTGCATGTGTAGATCTAATAATATAATATATATTTATGTAAAAAATATTAAAATCATTAAATAAAGTACTATAAAGCAAATATATTTACATCTATATAGAAATAAAGTATAGGTTTTAGTGAATGCTTAATGTGAATTGCCGAATGATTACTTATTTGTTGAGGTCAAAATGATTGAATTTCATCCGAACCTATTAGGATGAATATGTTACACTAACATCCTTAATAAAATAAAGTTCTTATTTTAGTTATTCAGTTCAGAGAGTATACCCAAAAATTCATGGACTGCTAAATGCATAGATTGGGGTTTTGGGGGTATGAGTAGGGTTTTAGTGTTTTAAAAATATGACACAAAGTATTTTTTAATAAACAATAATTCCTATTTACTTATTTATATAATATAAAAATCATGACAAATAGAGCTGGCTACATTACTATTCTGACGAAATCGTTTTGGTTCATTGAATTATAAAATCGCATTACATGACAGCTTTTTAAGCCTAGCAAAAGTAATTTTTTTTTTGTTTTGAAATTCTTCACAAAGTTCTAGGCTCTACGCATCTGCTTTTGGAGTTTTTAGAATACATAACATAAAGTTTCTTTAAAAAAAGTTTTTAACATAAGTAATCTGCCTTTTAAATTATTTTCGGAGTGAAAACAAAAACAACATAGTTTCTATATGTCCGCTTTGATGTTTTGAACACTTATAAGTTTGGCTCTCTTTCTGTTCTTTCGAATTTTAATACAAATAATTAATGTGGGTTCTTTGTTTTCTTACGAGTTTTAACACACATAACATGGTTTTTTATGTGCTTAATCTGCTTTTGGAGTCTCTAATATTGAAAATGTGGGGTCTCTTTATGTACTTCTTGTGTTTTTAACAAAAAAACACGGGATCTATTAAATTCGAGAAAAAAAGTTTATCTTTGTTTAGCTTCCGGTTAGAAGTTTTAATTTTCTACTATTTGGTTTCTTTAAAATAGAAATATTAAAATTTGTAAAATTAATTGTATGGAATATCATGAAATTTAGGCATTTAATGTAATATTAATTTTCTGTAGGTGCGTTGAACGGGTATGACTAATGATATAATGCATATTATTATAAAATAAAATACTTTTGAGAAAATTATTTTAAATGTATGAAGAAACATAGTATAAGTTTTAGTGAATCATTATTGCGGATATTGTCATATTCTTACTTGATGGTAAGATCAAAATAATTGAATTTTATCCGAACCAACAAGGATGAATGTGTTACGCTTACACCCTTTGTAAAATGAACTTATTCTTCTAATATGATTCATTTTACTAAATGTACACCCAAAAAAAATTGAACTGTCAAAAGTGAATTGCATGAAGTTTTTTTTTTTTTTGGGGGGGGGGAAGGGGGAGGGGAGGGGGAGGGGTTCTAATTTATTAAAATAAATAACTCAAGTTTTTAATTTTTAAAACTACTTCAACTTACATCTTCGTATAATATTATCCATTGTTCCAAATAGAAATCACCACATCAATACTAGCACGAGTCAGCTTACGAAATTACAAAATCAAATAAATGATTACTTTGTAAGCCAAGCAAAAGTAATTATCTATTCTATTACAGATAACTGCACTATTGATGAATTGTAGTACATTTTATTTTTCATTCTTCCAATTAAGAGTATTCATGCTTTGAATATAATTAATTTATGTGCACATGATTTGTATGTTAATATCGAGTAAATTAGCAATTAAAAGATACTAATTTAGATTACAATTTTGAAATTTACATAATTTCATATTTCAACTTCGAATTAAGTGGTTTGATTGCACTCATATCATAATGGATGAAAACATTATCAGTGGAGTTTCAGAGAGATTGAATCGAATATTAGTCATGAGAAAGCAATCAATAAAATGAGGCATAGATCATACATTAAATTACTGGTATTGTTATAATTGTTTGAAATTGAAACTACTAAAATTGATAGAATTGTTTTTTAAAAAAATAATTAAAATTACTGAAATTGATAAGTTTTTAACAAAATATTATTGGGTTGTCGTTGTTTGTACCCTCCACATCATAAGGAATTATTTCAACTGGAAAATCACCTCTAAAAATCTGAACTTTGAATTCAATTTTGCTAGGGTAGCACTCTAACAGTTCAAATACAAGTTTATCCCCTTCCTTCGAACTGTTATCATACACAAAATTTCTCCGTCGAATGCTAATAAATTTATAAGTTCATCCACAAATTTATAAGTTATCATACACAAAATTTCTCAAGTCTAAAACATATTGCATCTAATCTTGAAACTCTACACTGTAAATACTATATCTTTTCGTGTTTTTTTCACTCGGTATTGGGTGCAGCAGAAATGAGACCTCTATAACTTGGATCTTTTTTTATTTAACAAAAGTTAAAAATTTTAAACCTTTTATTCTTAAAAAATAAAGACTTCTTATGTATAAAATTGACTATCTCATTTAAGAAAGACAAATAACTATTTTTTTTTTTTTTGTGAAGGGATAGAAATGATAGGAAAGAAACAAATTCTAGAGATATATTGTTCTGTGAGTAAAACACAATAGAGAAGAAGAGAGGACTGATAGAAAAAAAAAATTATTGACTGAAAAAAAACTGCGATGCAGTCATTCTAATAAGCAAAAACATAGTAAACGTTAAGCAAAAATATAGTAACTATCCAACAAGATTTTCTCCTAAAACCTAGGTAACAACCCACGTTTAAACTACTTCCTAAAGACTAGGACAAAAAAAACAGATAAGAATTTATTTTCTAACAGAACTCTAATTTACTAAACTAAAGTATTAAAACTAAACACCCTCCTTTAAACTGAAAGCTCTCAAGCTTCAGTTTAACATCAGCTTCTTGAACTCTTCCATTGTGCTGATGCACATCAACCTCCTCAGCTTTTGTGAAGGAAGAGACTTGAGAGGTTTAGTACAAATTTCCGCCAATTGATCTTCACTTCGGCAGTACTGTAGCTCTACTGTTCCTTCGTTATTGAGATCTCGCAGGAAATAATACTTCACATCAATGTGCTTGCTTCTTCCATATAGAACATGATTTTTTGATAGCTTAATGGCAGAGTTGTTGTCGCAGAAAATTATAGTTGCTCCTTTTTTGTTTGAATTGTAGTTCTTCAAGAACTTTCCTCAACCAAATAGCTTGACAAGCACAGGCTGTAGCAGCAACAAATTCCGCTTCAGTAGTCGATAAAGTGAAATTTTTTTGCTTCCTGGAAGACCATGAAACAGCCCCTGTGTCTAGTACAAAAACATAGCCTGAAGTGCTCTTTCTGTCGTTTTGATCACCTGCATAATCGCTGTCAGCAAATCCAATCAAATCAGATTTTTCACCCTTCTTGTAGAACAAACCGAAATCCTTAGTTCCTTGTAAGTAGCAAAGTATTCTCTTGGCAGCTAGCAGGTGAATTTCCGTCGGGCTCTCCATATACCTGCTTATAAGACTTACACCATACATGATGTTGGGCCTTGTGGTAGTAAGATACATCAAACTACCGTTGTCTACCTTAGCTCCTCTTCCATCTTTGTTTAGCTTCAGGCCAAACTCAATTGTAGTATCGGTGAAATTGTAATTCTTCATCTTGAATCGGTTTAAAATTTCCCACACATATTTATTTTGGGAAACAAATATACCATCATCAGATTGCACTACTTCTAAACCAAGAAAATAATGTATCTTACCAACAATGTTGCATGAGCTAGAGGATTTTAGGCTTCATGCCTTTGAGAATGCAAAGGTTTACAAAGGAAATACTAAAAGGTGGAATGACAAGTATATTGTGTCACGTACCTTCAAGCCCGATCAACTAGTGTTGTTGTTTAATTCCACATTAAAGTTGTTCCCAGGAAAACATAGATTGAATGGAGTGGTCCATTTGAAGTGGTTAAAATGACCCAACATGGTGCAGTTGAATTGAGAAACAAGGACAAAAGTTCTATATTTCTTGTAAATGGTCATAGGGTCAAGCATTATTTTGGAAAGGATGTGGATCTTGAGCTCAACGAACTCACACTAGATGATAAGTAATTTATGAGATGGGTCGTGTTGCAACGTTAAATCAGGCGCTACACAGGAGGCAACTTGTGAACTATTGTAATAAGTTAAGAGTATTTTGTTTTTGATAGTTTATTGTTAGTTGAAAAAATACAAAAATATGAGTCATGCCATGAACAAAATTAAGGCACTTGATGGGAGGCGATCCATCATGTTTTAATTGACGATTTTTTGATACAGTAATGCAGGGAAATATGTGCAAAGGGACGGTGTGTTGGCCCCACATCGCGAGGTGGGTTTGTCCAATTTTGAGTTTAACGGTAAATTCTTTCTACGTCACCTGAAATAGCTACTAAGTGTTGGCCACGGGTTGCGAGGCCTGGCCGAAATATTGGGCAACTGGAATTAAAATTCCAGAAGACCTCATCTAGATAGTGCGTTGCGAGGCTAGGTATGAGTTCTGTATTTTTCATTAAATAAAATGGTTTTCACAAGTTTTAACTGAAATAACCTGACCCATTCCCTAATTTCTCTTTCTAAAACCCCGATTTTTTCCATCCCCCTCATTCTCTCAATTTCTCTCGTTTCTCCTCCCCATCTCTTCTCAAAAAAGAAAATTTTAGGTTCCTTTGAGTGTCGCGCAACTAGGACTTTTTGTAAGTTGTGTTTTCTTCTACTCCTACGTGTCGCCCAGGTATATTTTCTTCATATTTATTGGCGTTTTGATGTACGGATAGAGTTTAATGGTTGTAGGGGGTGTTTTGGTTTCTTGGGAAGGGAACATGAAAGTTTTGTTTTAAGAATTCTTGTTTCATGTGAAATTATGTGTGTTTCCAATTCTTGAGTAGAAAACACTAATTTTGTTGTTGTGGGTTGGAGTAAAATTGGTGATTAGGGTAAATTGGGGGTGAATACTCATGAATTGTTTGTCTTACATTGTGAGGGTGAAGAGAAATTTGGTTTTGTTATACTTGTTGTTTTGGAATTCTTGAGTGTTAGCATTATAAGTGGGTTCCTAACGGGAGTCGAAAGTTTAATTAAAGAGGGTGGATTGATTGCGGCAAAATAAATACATTTTGATGGTTGTTGTTGAATTCTTGAGTTGATGACACAATTGCATGGTGTATTTTGTGTTAAGGAATAGATGTCATAGTAGGGAGTAACATCTTAACACTGATTTAGTGTGTAATACTCTGTGGTTATGTCTAATCAAGTGATGTAATTACTGATTATCTGAATATGTAATGCTATAACTTATGGGAAGTTTGAGTACCTAAGTTTGTATTCATCTGAACTAAGTGTGGGGTGGTGTACGCACACCACAAATATCTTGTTGATGAATGAAACACTGTGGCCTTAATTGTGACATATTATGTTTGGAACTACGTCTACGTTACAACGCCCCAGTAAAGTTGTTGCTTGACCAACCTAAAAGAAGAGACCTAGGAGCGGAAATGTTCCCCTAGCACCGCCAGCTCGTAAAGGTAAGACAAGATGAATGGAGCAACGTTTTGTCCAAAGAAGGGGAAAATTGATACAAGAAACATATTGAGGCATCTTACTTCTCTGATGTATGCATTGATCGAGATAGTTTGGCTAGGGAATTAACGCAAATCTTAAGGCGGATAAGAGAACTCCAACTAGGGTTTGCATTTTCCGAGAAGGATGAATGTAACCTTAGCATTGTTCTTGAGTTTTATGCCAACTAGGTACCGGAAATGCTTTACCACTTTTTCAAGGTTCGAGGTAGAAATATGTCGATCACACCGGTGAGCATCAATGTTATGTTGGGCACGCTGGCCACAAACCCATTATTTTTAACCCCGCTATATATTATACCTCCCTACCAGGCCATCTGACACTTGATTTGCGGACCGCAGTCCATGGCTTAGTGGATCAAAAATAGCAACAAGAGATATCACAAATCTATTTCATATGCCCACATGCTCAGAGAGACGAGGGTTTGGTTGAAGGTCATGATAAATTTCCTAATTCCAGGATTGTACTACACGGACATTACCCCTGACAGGGTGTGTTTTTTGTATTCATTGATGACGTATACGAAGCTAAACATTGGGGCTGTCATTATATCAACAATGCGGAAGGCTCGGGTTCCCAAGGGCCACATGTATGCATTTAGGGGAATTATTACAAAGATGTTTCGTATTTCAGGTGTTCTAGAGGAGATCGTTGATTCATGGTACCACTGTACCCAGCAGCAGTGGATATTACACGTTCCAAAGGGCCTGACACTGATTTAGGCCTCAATCTTACCACTATGGAGCGTCACCGAAGAGATGAGTTGATCATAGCGAAAATGTATGGTTTGGAGATGTTATGGCACATCACTAGTGATCGACCGTCTAATGTTGTAGAGCTTCTTAAGATTAACAGGTGTTACCCACTAAATTATCATGTTGAGGCATTATTGGGCATTGGTCCGCAGTTTAGGGAGCCGACAGACGATGATATCCCAACGGATGAGGAGAGCTTGCGCATCGGCTCAGATGTCGACTCGAATTCTGAAGAAGAGTTGGATACCACACATGGAGGTGACGATGTCGAGGGCAATGACGCCATGGAGGATTGATAAAGGAGTACTTACAATACCCTTCGAACATTATTGATTTTTTTTATAAAGCACTGGGACATTGCTATTGTATAACTGTGGGGTGGGGTGAGCATTAGTTTGTTTGATTGGTGCAATATTGTATGAATTTTATGTCTTTATTTCGATTTTGGGTTCCTTGTAGTTGTTTACGTCTCTTTATCCAAGGATAGTCCCTTTTAACCATACAAAAATGCAAAAAAAAAAAAAAATTAAGTCTGTAGTCATAGATAGAGTTAAGTTTCCCAATGATAGATGGATGACGACCGTCTTAAGAAAAAATTTGTGATTTGTGTCGTAGGGGGATTATGATGAAGCCATAAGGTTGTGAAAATCATATGTATGAAAGAGCTTATTTGAATTGATGTATGAATGCAGTAAACTTTTGGGAATGCTATGGAAATATGCAACTTGAGCTTAAATGAACTATCAATGTAACATGATTTTGTGCTAAAATTGATCTTTTTTAATAGAACTTGTGCCATGAGTGATGACCTTTGTGATGATATACATTATATGTTTTTGAGTCTAGAACTTGCCTAGGTTGTTAGTAAAGTGAAATGTAGATGCTATTGTGCTTAAAAAGATGACGACATGCTTTCTTTGGAAATGGTGTAAAAACATAGATTGTTCAAAGTACCTAGTCTAGACCACTTGAGAAAGTAAATTAAATTTTGTTGGTACCGACAGAATAAGCCTAACCCCTTTTATTGATCCCATAGTCTTGATCCTTACCCCTAATGCATTATGTTAGGATGAAAGGTAGAAACAGAGAAAAAAAATATGGAGAGGGTGATGAGGCATAGTTGTGAGGGTAAAGGAAAGGAAAAGGTAAGGCAATGCCTATAAATAATAAACTAAGTGTCCCTGGTCCATAAGACACTTTGCACTTCACCGGAGGGAAACCCGAGTTGAAGGTGGCTAACTAAGTGACTACCTTGGAGAAGGCCTTGATCCTAACAAAGGGTATTGTGCACCTTAAGTCAAGAAAAATATCTAAGTCAAGGGTGGATTTTTTTAAGTGCTAAAAAATGTATAAAGGGGTAAGAAACCAAGTGCAAAGACTGGTAATACTTAACAAAGAAGTGAGCTAATAAAATAGAGAAGTAGTAATTGTAGAGAAAAAGTTAAACATAGTGCAGTAGGGAGGACGAGTCACTATTGTCATCGAAATGAATCCACCTTGACCCTGAGCCTACATTACAAACCTAACTAATCCTATTTGATTTTGATCATGCTACTTCTCATTAGTAGATATGCACATAATGGTAAGTTTATGGTTTCCAATGTATCCATGTGAATCTATTTTTGAGAGTGAGTTGTTTTTAATGCTAAGTCCTTAAACTCTCTTTAATTGTAGCTTGTGTGTATGGATTGTTTATTTGTGTGAAAGGCATTTCTTGTATGAAGTAAAGTGATAAGCATGGGTGCACATGTTTAATAAGAGTGTTGGTTGCAAAAAGCTGTCAAATCGTGGATATAATATATGAATATCATAAAAAGAAATCTGGTGATCGAATTATGAGCAGATTTATGGGAGAAATGGTCCAAGCGGAGTCTAATGTAGTGAGTCTAGGTCTAGGACTAGTGAGTGGTCATTCAAGGATGAACAAAGATTTAAGTGTGGGATAGTGATCTTGGGCATATTTATATGCTCGTAACGCTATGTATGTTCACATTTATGCCTACTTTGAATTCAAAAAGTATGTGTCTAGATTAGTATCAAGTCATTTATATATTTCTGAGCTAACGTACAAGATTAATCTTGTACGGAAGCTATTTGGGAGAAATGTGCACAAAAAGAGACAAAGGAAGCAATCTGTGGATTTGAGACAAAAAGAAGCAAGGAATAATATGAAGGAAATGCTCCAATGCAAATGCGGGCTGCCCTCGCGTCGCGCAAAGGAAGTAGAAAATCAGTTAAATAATTTAATTCGAGGCAGAACGCCTCCAGTCGCTTGCGCATCGCGTGATAGAGACTTACACCTTGATCGGGGATCTGATAATTGTCGCGCGTCGCGTTCCTGAAGCCCCGAATTGTCCACTTTGGCTTTTCGAACACTTAAAGAACAACTCTTTGGAGTTTTTCAAGTTAATTCTCTATCTAGTTTCTTTTAATCTTATTTTGATGATTCCTAACCATTGTAAGATTGATTATCGGATTATGAATAGCTAAATTCCCTAATTCTAGGGTCGTGTCTACAGGATGAATGTAATCTTTTGAGTTTGATTTTTGGTTTATCATGAACTATCGCATAAATCTCTATTATGTTCTAATTTTTGGAATATCATGCTTTATCACCATAAAAAATAAATTTATCGTCCAAATCAAACTCGGGAGAGGAATAAGATGATAGAATGTGGGGCATAAAGAGCTTGTTGAACTCTAAATAGCTAGGGTTGATTCGTCTCTAGGATAGGGATATACCTAGAGACCATGCTTCTGTCACCATATACGAAGATAGCTTAATGCTCAATATTTAATTATTCTATCCCCGTTCAATGATGTAGTTAGAGTGTTATTTATTGTAGGTGATTACAGGTAGGGAGACCCTGATCATATATCTAAACCTGTGATTCAGAGATTGGTTAATTCAATAAATACCCATATTAAATGATATTGATTACATGATTCCTGATAAGAGCTGCAGCCATGGACCTTTTCCAGATCGTTATTTGAAAATTAAGAAATAAAATTGTAATAGTTATAATCCAGTTTGCGTCAGAAGTACGTAATAATCAACCTTTTAAAAATATAGAAATTTCACTTGCGTTGAATTACGAATTATAAAGATTGACAAGTCTTGATCTTAGGTCCACGCGGGTACAATTCCTGGGTCTAAAAAAGAGCAACTATATTACTTGAACGATCACGTGCACTTGCGTGTGCCATGATCGCAACAGTTATAGTGTAGAGTAAAACAGTAATTCATTTTTGGTTAAGACAAGATACATAGCTTGCTTTATGTATGCTTCTCTTCTATGTGATAGCTCGTTACTTCTAATTCTAGGTTATGTGTTCTCCTTACATACAGATGGGACGTTGGTCGATGTTATCATGACCTGAGATTTTAGGTCATGATATTTTGAATTAAATAGAAAAAAAGGAATAAAATGAAATGGACTATTAAGAAATGTGAATTAAATATGATAGTTCGTATATTTCTCTACCTACCAAGAATTTGTTTCTCTAAACCACATCAACACTTAGGATGGTCTTAGAAAAAAATTAGGGAGGCGGGAGGGATAATAGGACACTTGTAAAGATAACTTATGTCCATGTAAATTTTTATATAGTTGAGGGTTCAGTCAATTGCATTATGTAGGGGAAAGTATGGCATGTTCTAACGGCTCATTAGGTCGTTTTGGTTACAAGAACTTTTCACTCAATAAAAGACTATTTAAGTAAATTCTAAATGAGTATTATGAACTATTCATTAAATATGGTTATTTAGTTGACAGGTATTTACCAAATGCTTAATTTTTATTAATTAATTGTTCATGGGTCAAGCTCATAATTTATTTAAGAAAAGAATTTAATGTCAATATTGTAACATTAAATAGGACCCATTATCAACACTTTCAATATGTGTTAAAAATGTCAAAATTTTACTTTATTGTGTATCTTATTTATGTTTTTATTATTTATTTTAATTGAAAGAATACAATTGTTAAATAACATTAAAGAGAAATTAGGAGAAATAATAATCTGAAAATGAAGTAATTACTTCAAATTCTCATCAGTTACAAAAAAAATGACAAATCTATTTGCATAGTTGATGAAATTTCTTATTATCGATTTTCAAGTTTCAACTGGTAATACTCGATATTTTATCAAGTTATTTCATTAAAACATATTTTTCTGTTTGGATAGAAAGTTTGAAACGAAATAGGTCAAAAAATTGTTGGCAAGCAGCTTTAGAGAAGGAATTTTCTATTGGGACTTCGATAAAATTGGTAAAATTCAATTTTGACCAGGTATTAGTTAATTGTTTCATCCTTAATATATTTCTAGTTGATTATAATTTTGATATGAAATTATTTACATAATTGTAAAGTCTATCTATTTTATGTTTTGGGTCATAGATCGCCCATGTGGATCGACTCGACCTAACCCAAAATGTTATGTGTAAAAAAGTGATACATCTTAATTAAAAATAGGGGTGGGAATAGTTACTATGTGATTGCTCCAATGATGAGTCCACGATCTGGACTTATTTTGGGCTTTGTTTTAATAGATTTAGTGTCCTCAAATGCATATTTTGTGCCAATAACTAATGTCAATTCTTGTTTTTTAGGTATTTGGATTGAAGAACAAAGCATGGACACTAATGGACAAAAAGGAAATATGCAACAGAAAGGACAAAGAGAAAAAGGCCAAAAGATCACCTAAACCATTGGGTGAGTCGTCGAATGGCCATGAGTTCGCCTACTGTTCCAGAATGCCAAAACCTAAAGGAGAAAACAAGTCGGCAACGAAAAGGAGCAGTCGATGTATCGCCAAATGGTTCCGCGAGGCAGTGTCATATCACCCAAATTTACAGAACTTGAAAATGTTGAATGCCAAAGCAAAATAGTGATGAAAATGACCAAAGGGCGGGTTGTGGAGTGGATCGGTGATCTCGACTTATTGCGTCGAGTGGTCCTTCACAGTACATTTTTTCTATTTTATTGATATTTTAGACTCTAGAGTGGTGTTGAATATTCTTCATCTTAGACAACTGTTAAACAATATTATCTTACCCACTTGATGGAAACAAAATTTTGTAAAGATTTCTACCTTTTTATTATGTCTAGCTAAAACCCCAATTATTGGGGTGTGGTTATGTGATTATGAATTGATTTATCTACTAGTATTATTAATTTATAGTTCATTTGTTGTTTAAAGATGATTTTATTTTGTAATTATGGTTGAATTTAATTGTTTATAGTTGCAAATACAATCTTAATTTTGTGTTTTTGCTTGCTCGAGAAAGAGATTTTAAAACTTAAATTATTGAATTGATGGTCTGTGGGTATTGGGTTTTCATGGGTTCAGCTCGAGAGAGTAAAACCAAAATCCTTTCCACACATTCAGCGAGAGAGAGTGAATGGACTAAAGTAAAGGTTGTGCTTAACTGCTGCTCATTGGTGTTCGAGAGAAACCAAATTTATTCGAAGTTAATTGTTCGAGAGAAAGTTTATCCCCACTAAAGTCTATTAATTCACTAACTTGCAGTGGTTTACTATTTATTGTAGTTACCCAGTTGTTGACATAAGCCCAATCCAATCACATCCCAAGAACTCCTCTCTATATTCGTATTTTTGTGTTATTTGCTATTTTAGTTGATAATTAACTACAAACCCCTTTGATATTTGACACTCGTGTCACCCCAAACTTGAATTATTTTTTTTCATAATTGTTTTTAGCTATGAATGACTTGAGCAAATTCGTACTTTTCCATTGATTCTTATTGCCAAACCACTCTCTTAGGACTCGACCCCAACTCACTAGTTGAGTTGTATTACTACTTAACGATTGTTGACACTTAGTATTGGATGAAGTGTCTTCGTGTCACGATCAGGGAGTACCCTTTAGACGTAACCGGCGTCTTCGTCCTCGATGAGGAATTTTCCCTTAGCATTCGTCATAACACATCATTAGGTCAAAAATGCAGAAAATTTAAAACTTTTACACGTGTCATATATGGAGTTTACATAGACTCCTTGCTTATTGAAGCTTACATAGGCTTATCGTTTAGGCAACATAACCAATACATAGGAAATAGTCTAAATAGCATTGTATCACATTAAACTATCTAAAGCGTGTTACAACATTCTGGCGTAGCTCATACTTCAATATAAAGAGCCACATATAGGCTTACATTAATAGTCTCAAAAGTGAATGAATTAGTACTTTTGTACATAACAACATCACGGCTATAGTAGAAGAATGGCAACATTCCCGGTTGTGAGGACTCACCAATAACATAGGGAAAAGTACAAGTCTTCTTGCAAATTGGTCTAGAAGCTCTTCAATGATTAGAAGATACAATGGTTGGTAAAATGGAAGAAATATGGGTTAGTAAAAACCACATGTACTAAGTATGGTTGCTATGCATAAAATCATCAATGCATGAGAAAAGGAACAATTTATTCAAAACCTTGCTTAATATCACAAAAACTTATTAAGCACATATAAGGAACATCATAAGTCAACCCAACACATAAGCAACTCAATATGTAATCACCTCAAACAATACTTATCCAATGCCAAGAGTAAAATTCCATAACCCTATCCAAGGGTAAGTATCACTTTGATCCACCTAATTCATGAATACAACATAGCTTAATATTTCATCATAAACTACTTAATTCATAAAACCATACATGACTTGACATACAGAGCATATAATCAAAAAATTTACTAAGATCATTCCTTAAGATCCTATATGTGCAATGTGTAAGAGAATTCTCATACCCTCCCTCACACTATGTAGTAGCCTTTAATACAACCCTAATAAGATTCACATACTTAACTTGTTCATTTACTATTAATTTAGGGAAATAAGTGAAATAACCAACATTAGACCATGTGAGCTACACGGAATCCGGTGTTCTCCTCCTATACCGAAAAGAGAGGGTTAATGCTTGCCTATGGTGTAACCAATCATACATAGTTATCTAGGTGGATCCACTAAGTTATAGTCCTATGTGGGCACATAGTTAAGGTTCAAGGAGATTGCTACTAGAAACCTTGACGTTCTAGACGTGGAGGTTTCCATATCATGAGACAACACAGATCTTGAACACATATCATGGGATTCCGGACTTACTAGATGTGAAGCAACTCATATGGGAGACCGGACTTACTAGACATGAGACCTCCATTTCATTTGCATGCCCTTTCGATGCTAAGACTTTATTCCCTTTAGTTATCATCTTATTTCATCATACAAGTTCACATTAGTCTCCTCCAAGCCCATATGTAAACATCTTATCATAATAGCTAATAGGTCATTATAAGTGAGAACAATCCTTTCACTTTAGAAACCACTAATCAAGTGAGTAAACCTTTCACTTAACACTTTATTATAATCATGAGAAACTACTTTCAATCATGTAATAACTATATAATAATATTCATACATACTTCACGTCTAATTCAATTGTCTAGGGTTAAGGATGAGGCATACTTATTATCTAAATTACAACCACGAATTAGACATAATAGCATTACTATCTAAGCAACTCATAATTCACAATTGAATTCAAGAAGAATCATTCTTCATACCTTATTGTCCATTCATTTCCTTTATACTTCAATTACCAAATAATACATAACCAATGCATAAACAAGGTAAATCCCAGAATTAATACATAGCAATTAACATTCTTTATAATCATATACTCATCATCCATCACAATTTCCATGGAATTTCAAGACGTGATGGGTTTAGGGAAGAATAAGGATTCAAGGGGAAATCTCTAGTGATTACCATAAATTAACCATCAATACTTAGTAAAAACAATGATAAAAGACCATAAATCATCATAATTGAATAAAAATTTCGTTTTGAAAAGAGAAGCCATGTCTAGATTGAAGACCTAGTCATGGAGAGTATGAAAACCATAGTTGAACGAGCCTCTTGGGGAAAGGATCCCAAGAGTGAAAGAAACCATACCTTAGTGATGATATTTCCACGAATTTGAGATGAAATTATTGGTGAATTCTTCCGAATCTTGGAGCTTTAGCGTTTATTCAATTGAGGTTTGAGAGAAGTTGGAGCTAAGTGGGTTTGGGGAAATAATGGGGTGTTAGGTGATTTAATGAGTTGCAACCCTTTTTATTGTACCTAACTAACGTGATTAACCGCCCCTAATACCCTAATTAATTACCTAATGAATTAACTAACTAACCCAACTTAATTAAAATGTGGCAGTGAAGTGGGGTTCCAAATGACAAAATCTCGTCTACAGTCCGTAGAACAAACCACGGGGCCAAACTAGTGCTTTATGGTTTTTGTCAGAGAGGGCCATTTTTGGAGATTTTGGTGGATTGAATAAGTTTCAATCAACGAGACACAACTACGGAGAATCTAGTAATAACGGTTCGTTGTTTTTGCTCGTGGTTGCACACTATCAACTGGGCAGTTTTAGGGTTAATGGATGGGTCCGCCTTAAGGACCCCTAGAGTGGTCCTTGGGGAGTTGTACATAAAATTTTTGAACCTAAACATACTCTAATACATGTATAGCACCTTTTTACCAAGTTTTATTAAATTTCGACTCTCAAAACCCCTCGAAACATGTCTAGGTATAGTAGCATCAGTTTCACTCGTTTACAGGCGTCATGGTCGTTTCGTGAAATTTCGATTCAAACACTTTCTAATTAGTTTCAGTATCTTACTTTAAGATTAAAAATATTGTTTTAAGTCCTAAATAATTTGATGATACTCTAGAATAAGTCATGAAATTTCAGAGTGTCACATTTCTAGACCACTTTGCAAGAAGACTTGGACTTTTCCCCCAAGTTATTGGTGAGACCTCAAGTTTGAGGATGTTGCCATTCTTCTACTCTAGCCATGATGTTATTATGCCTAAAGGCACTTATTCATTACTTTACTTTTGAGACAATTGTTTTAAGCCTATATGTGGATCTTTGTATTGAAGAATTGGCTATGGCCGAATGTTGTAATACTCTTTAGATGGTTTAATGTGAGACAATGTTATTAGACTATTTCCTATGTATTGGTTATGTTTACTAATCGAGAAGCCTATGTAAGCTTCAATATGCGAGAAGCCTATGTAAACTCCATATATGATACGTTAGAGGTCTATGTATACCTCACAATGTAAAAGTTTTAAATTTTTCCGCATTTTTGACTTAAAATACATTATCACAAATGCTAAGGGCTTGTCCAAGTCTTCTTAGAGGATGAAGACGCCGGTTACATCTAGGGGGTTCTCCCAGATCGTGATAAACTTGGCATCAGAGCATCAAGTTGAAGTAATCTTAAGATTGATGTCTCACTAAACAACGTCTATGTAGAGTATTATTCATTAGGGTGAAGCGCACCACACTTATGAATGAGAGGCTATGTGATGATTAGGAAATTCTCATCTTCTTGGTCATTGTTCCTCAAGAGTCTTGACTCTATGTGTCCTTTCTACTAATATCTCTATTAAGATTATAAGAAATGAATACAAGAAGGAACAACGCTCGAAGGGCCAAAGAAGAAAATGTGAATGAGGCATTTCCCCGTCAAGATCCTCAAAAACCTCAAGTTCATATTCAATAAGGGGCTATGTCCAATGTGGAGATACCAGCAGCCATTCATAATTTGACTCAAGTGTTAAATACTCAAGTTACTAGGGACACTAGGGTGCAAGTGAAACCCAATGCTAGCGCCACTGCATCAAGGATAAGGGATTTCACAAGTATGAATCCTCCCACTTTCCTTGGGTCCAAGGTGGAAGAAGACCCATAAGGGTTCATAGATGAAGTACTCAAAATGGTGGATGCCATGGGTGTGAGTTCTCAAGAAAAGGCGGAACTAGCCGCCCATCAACTCAAAGATGTGTCTCAAATTTAGTATGAACAATGTAAGGATGAGAGGTCTTTTACAGAAGCCGAATTACTTGGGGGGATTTCAAGTCAGCTTTCCTTGATAGGTTCTTTTCCTTGGAATTAATGGAGATAAAAATTCAATAATCCATTAATCTTCGCCAAGGGAATATGAATGTGAAGAAGTATAGCCTCAAGTTCACTCAACTGTCAAAGTATGCTCCTACTATAGTGGCAGATTCTAGGGCCAAGATGAATAAATTTGTTATAGGGGTATCCGATATTGTGATTAATGAGTGTAGGTCGGCTATCTTGATTCCTACCATGGACATATCTCATCTCATGGTTCATGACAAACAAATTGAGGAACAAAAGCTTAAGCAATTTGGTAGGGTGTTAAAGAAGACGATAGCAGAAGATGGAAATTCTTCCAAGGCTAGAGTTGAAGTGCAAGATAAGCAAAGGTTCAAGAGGAATTTTTACAACCAAGGCCCTTATAATAGTCCAAAGGTTAAGAAAGGAAAAGGGTCTACACCCAAGCTTCAAGAGGGGACAAGTAGTGGTCCCTATGTTGAGAAGTCTACTCGTGCTAAGTGTGGTAGAAAACATAAAGGAAAATGTTAAATCGGCACGGGTAATTTCTATAATTCTGGTAAAAGTGACCACATAAAGAAGGATTGTCCTATGATGAAAGCTCAAGGAGGAATTATTTTCAAGCACAAGCAAGTGCTCCTAATCCATAATCTCCAAAGAAGAACCGCTTATATGTTCTCGCTCTAGGGGTGATCAAGAGGATTCCCCTGATGTTGTCACTGGTATGTTGCAAGTGTATTTCATTATTGTTTATGCTTTATTAGATCTCGGTGCCACTTTATCTTTTGTAACTCCTTTAGTGGTCATGAAGTTTGACGTGTTACCCAATGTTCTAAATGAACCTTTTTCGGTTATTTCCACGGTCGGTGACACAATTATTACTAAAAGAATCTATTGAAATTTTCTTATAATGTTTCCTAGTAAATTGGCTTGGATTGATATGGTAGAAGTTGACATGATTGGTTTTTATGTCATTTTGGAGATGGATTAGTTGCATGCTTGTTTTGCTTCTATAGATTATAGAACAACGCTAGTTAAGTTCAAATTCCCAAATGAACCCGACATAGAATGGAAAGGGGGAAACTCAATCATTAGAGGTAATATCATTCGTGTCTCAAGGCCCATAAGATGATTTATAAGGGATGTCTCTATCATGGTGTGAGGTTCAAAGACCATGGTTCGAAGCTCCTCCTTTAAAGTCGGTCCATGTAGTGAAGTATTTTCCGAAAGTCTTTCCTAATGACTTGCACGAAATTCCTTTCTAAAGGAAAATAGACTTCGGTATTGACTTAATGTCGTATACAAAACCCATCTCAGTCCCTCCTTACCGGATGGCTCCATCCAAATTAAAGGAAATAAATCTTCAACTTAAGGATTTACTAGACAAAGGATTTATACAACCTACCATTTCTCCATGGGGCGTTATGGTGTTGTTTGTCAAAAAAAATGATGCTTCTTTTAGAATGCGCATTAATTACCGCCAACTAAATAAGGTCACCATAAAGAACAAGTATCATCTCCCTAGGATTGATGAATTGTTTGATAAACTACAAGGGGCAAGCTACTTTTCTAAGATTTATTTGAGGTCGGGGTATCACTAACTCAGTGAGGAGTAAAGACATTCCCAAAATGGCTTTTGAACTAGGTATTCTCATTATGAGTTCATGATATCTTGGTGTATTCTAAAAGTTAGGATGAGCATGTGGTCCATTTGAGGGTTGTTTTGCAAGTCCTCAAGGAGCATCAACTCTTTACTAAGTATAGTAAGTTGAATTTTGGTTGAGATTGGTTTCTTTCCTCGGCCACATTTTTTCTTGTGAGGGTTTAGAGCTCTATCAAAAGAAGACGTAAGCTATTAAAAATTGTCCTACACTCGAACTCCCACCGACATGAGGAGTTTCTTGGGTCTAGATGGGTACTATAGAAGGTATATTGATGGGTTTGCATCCATTGCATATCTTTTGACAACATTAACCCAAGATAAAGTTAAATATGAGTGGTTGGAGGCTTGCGAAAGAATCTTCCAAGATTTGAGAAATAAGCTTACCTCCACTCCAATGTTAACTTTACCATAGGGTACTAAGGGTTTCGTAGTTTATTATGACACTTCTCGAGTAGTTTTGGGTTTTGTCCTCGTGCAACATGGTAAGGTGTTAGCTTATGACTCTAGGTAACTCAAGGTTAATGAGAATAATTATCAAACTCATGACCTTGAATTGGCGGCCTTGTGTTTGCCTTGAAAATATGGAGGCATTATCTTTATGGGGTACATGTGGACTATTTGCTGACCACAGGAGTCTTCGATATGTATTTAATCAATAGGAGTTGAATCTCTGACAAAGAATATGGTTGGAGTTATTGAAAGATTATTACATGAGTGTTCTCTACCACACCATCAAGACCAACGTGGTTGCGGATGATCTAAGTCGAATGAACATGGGTAGTGTGTCTCATGTGGAAGAAGCTAAGAAATACCTAATGAAAGATATTAATTGGTTGGCTCTAATAGGTGTTTGTCTAGAAGATTATCCAAATGATGGTTTTGTGATCCATTATAACTCTGAATCATCTTTAATGGTTGAGGTGAAGTCTAAGCAACATCTTGATCCACTATTGAATAAAGTTGAAGGAATCGGTTCTTGGTAAGCTTAATGAGTCATTCTCCTTGGGGGATGGGGTGCTTAGGTACCGAGGTAGGTTGTGTGTGCCGGATCTTGATGAATTAGGAAAGATAATTTTGGAGGAAGCTCATGGTTCCCTATATTCTATTAATCTGGGTGTCACCAAAATGTATCGTGATCTTCAAGAGATCTATTGGTGGGATGGTTTGACAAGGGACATAGCAGATTTTGTGGCCAGGTGCCCTAATTGTCAATGTGTAAAGGTCGAGCATCAAAAGCAAGGTGGTTAGAATCAAGTAATAAATGTTCCTACTGGAAGTTGGAAGACATTAACATGGACTTTGTAGTGGATTTGCCTCGTACACGAAAGCAAAATGACTCAATATGGGTTATTTTAATTAGGTTGACGTAATCCATGAACTTTATCCGTGTTAGGTCTACTTTTTGGTCAAAAGAGTATGCTAAGAAATACATTAACAAGATTTTTAGTCTACTGGGATCCCATTGTCTATCATATCGGATAGACGTGCTCAATTTTCTTCTCATTTTGGAGGTCTTTTCAAAAAGGGTTGGGTACTCAATTGAAGCTTAGAACCGCTTTTCATTCTCAAATGGATGGTCAAGTGGAGCGTACCCTTCGAACCCTAGAGTATATGTTAAGAGCTTGTGAGATTGATTTCAAGGGGAATTGGGACGATCACATACCATTTATTGAGTTCTCTTCCAACAATAGCTACCATTCGAGTATCTCCATGGCTCCTTTTGAAGAAATTTATGGTATTGGAGATGTAGGTCTGTTATTGGGTTTTTTGAGGTAGTGAGTCTTCACTTTTTGGTCCTGAGATAGTCTATGAATCTTTGGAAAATGTTAGGGTGATAAGATATAGGTTGAAAATATTCTATCGTTGGAAAAAGTCTTATGACGACAATAGAAAAAGAGACCTAGAATTTGAAGAAGGTGATCGGGTGTACTTGAAAATTCCACCTATGAAAGCGGTGATGAGATTTGGCATAAAGGTGAAGCTTAGTCCCGCAATGTGGGTCCATATGAGATACTGCAACAGGTCAGAAAGGTGGCTTATGAGTTTGAAATTACCTAGTGAACTAGCTTCGATTCATCCTGTATTTCATGTTTGCATTCTTAAGAAATGTGTAGGAAACCTGGTTTTAATGCTCCCTATTGAAGGGTTAGGGGCGAATGAGAACATTTATCATAAAGAGGTTCCGGTGGATATCCTAGATCGTCAAGTCAAAAAGTTGAGGAATAAATAGTTTGTCTACATAAAAGAGCTATGGAGAAATCATTTATTTGAGGGTGCAACATGGGAGGTTGAGTCCGACACGAAAGCCCGCTATCCTCATCTTTTTCTTCTTTAAAGTTAGTAGTTCCTCCTAAAATGAAAATGAAGAATAATGTTAATGTGACATGTCCTTTTTTCTAAGTATATGCACAATTTTGTAGGGATTCATCTTAAAATGAGTTTTTCATGAAAACTGCTTTTGTGTTAACTTGAACTGATGTGAAATTAATGTTTTGCATTCTTGAGATTTTTGGGTGTCTTGATGTTGTCTTGAGAGAAGAATAGCATGATAACTCCCTAGTGTCATTTTGAGCTCATGTAGATATTGAGAAGGTAGTTCCTGATTATGTGTTGTGAATTGTGATTTGAGTTGCTATAAGTAATACCATGGTTATGTGTTGAATGGAGTTGTGAAGTGCTCCTATGAGTTGTGACTCATTATGATAATATGTGTTGCTTGTTGGGCTGCTAGTATTGAGTCTATCCTTTACCTACAAAAATATTTAGATGTCATTCGTGGACGAATGTTCCTAAGAGGGGATAATGTGACACAACGGAAGTCCATGACTTAGTCTAGATCCTCACAAGATGATTAAGACTTGAAACACTATTTTTAATCCTAAATAAGGTATTGAAACTAATTAGGAAGTGTTATAATCGAAACATCAAGAAACAACCATGACGTATAGAGACTAGTGAAATTGATGCAAGTGTGTCTTGGCATGTTTTGAGGGATTTTAAGAGTCGGAATTTAATAAAACTTGGTAAAAAAAGTACAAGACGTTTATTAGAGTATGTTTAGGGTTGAAACATCCAGGTACGACTCCCAAGGACCACCCTAAGGGACATTGAGGAGGACTCATCCATTGACCCCAAAAATGGGCAATTGACAATGTGCAACCACAAGCACAAACGATGAACCATCATATGAACGACGCTCCGTCATTGTGTCTCGTTGTTTGACACTTATTCAATCCACCAAAAGCTTAAAAAATGGCCCTCTATGACCAAAACCACGGAGCACAGTGTCGTGGTTTGGTCTACAGACCGTAGACAGGGTTCCGTTGTTTAGAACCCTACGTCACTGCAACGTTTTTATTTAAGTGTGATTAGTTAGTTAATTCTTTAGGTAGTTAATTAGGGAATTAGGGTGGTTAGTTAGTTAGGGTCAATAAAAAGGGTTCCAACTCATTAACTCACCTAACACTCCATTATTTCCCAAAACCCACTTAACTCCAACTTCTCTTTGGCTTCTCTCTCCCCATAGTCAAACCTCCATTGAAGTAACGCTAAAGCTCAAAGATTAGGATGAATTCACCAAGGAAATTTTCTTATAGTCATGGAAATATCATCACTAAGGTATGGTTTCTTTCACTCTTGGGATCCTTTTCCCAAAAGTCTCCTTCAACTATGATTTTCAAACTCTCCAAGACTAGGTCTTCAATCTAGACATGGGTTATCTTTTCAAAACGAATTTTTTATTAAATTATGATAATTTATGGTCTTTTATCATTGTTTAACTAAGTATTGATGGTCAATTGTTGGTAATCACTTTAGATTCCCCCTTGAACCCTTGTTCTTACCTAAACCCATTATGTATTGAAATTCTATGGGAACTGTGGAGGTTGATGAGTATATGATTATGAAGAATGTTAATTGCTATGTATTACTTCTTGAAATTTACCTTGTTTATGAATTATTTATGTATTCTTTGGTAATTGAAGTATGAAGGCAATGAAAGGGAAAGAAGGTATGAAGAATTATTCTTCTTGAATTCAATTATAAAATATGAGTTACTTAGATAGTAATGCTCTTATGTCTAATATGTGGTTGTGATTTTGATGATAAGTATGCCTCATCCTTGACCCTAGAAAATTGAATTAGCCGTGAAGTATGTATACATATTATGATATGGTTATTACATGATTGAATGTAGTTTCTCATGATTATAATAAAGTGGTAAGTGACAGATTTACTCACTCGATTAGTCTTTTCTCAAGTGAAAAGATTGTTCTCATTTATGATGACCTATGAGTTATTATGATAAGATGTTTACAAAAGGGCCTAGAGGAGAATAAGGTGAACATGTATGATGAAATAAGTTGATTACAAAAGGGAATAAAGTCTTAGCACCGAAAGAGCATATAAATGAGATGGAGGTCTCACGTCTAGTAAGATCGGCCTCCCACACGGGTTTCTACAGGTCTAACAAGTCTGGTTTCCCAAGAGATGTGTTATCTCATGAGATGGAAACCTCCACGTCTAGAAAGTCAATATTTATAGTAGCAATATCCTTGACCCTTAAATTATGTGCCCACATAGGACTATAACTTAGTGGATCCACCTAGATAGCTATGTATGATTGGTTACACCTTAGTCAAGTGTTAACTCTCTCTTTTCGGCGTGGGAGGAGAACATCAGTTTTCATGTAGCTCACATCGTCTAATGTCGGTCATTGCATTTATTTCCTTGAAGTAATAGTAAATAAACAGGTTAAGTATGTGAATTCTTATTAGGGTTGTCTTAAGGCTAATACATAGTGTGAGATAGGGTATGGGACTTCTCTTACACATTGCATATGTTGGATCTTAAGGGATGATGTTAGTAAAGTTCTTGATTATATGCTATGTATGTCAATTCATATACGATTTTATGAATTAAGTAGGTTATGATGAAATATGAAGTTATGTTGTGTTCATGAAGTATGTGGATCAAAGTGATACTTAGCCTTGGTAAGGTTATGGGGTTTTAACCTTGGCATTGCAAAAGTATTGTTTGAGGTGCTTATATATTGAGTTGCTTGTGTGTTGGGTTGACTTATGATATTCCTTACATGTGCTTAATAAGGTTGTGACACACTAAGCATGATTTTGACTAAATTGTGTCTTTTCTCATGAATTGATTATTTTATGCATAGGAATCATACCTAGTATATGTGATTTGTACTAGCCCATATTTCTTCTCTTTTACCAAACATTGTAGGTTCCATTCATTGAAGAGCTTACCACTTTGCAAGAAGACTTGACTTTTTCCCCCAAGTTATTGGTGAGTCCTCAAGTTCGGGGTTATTGTCATTCTTCTACTCTAGACATGATGTTGTTACGTCTAAAGGCACTTATTAATTCCTTTAGTTGTGAGACTATTTTTGTAAGCCTATATGTGGCTCTTTGTATTAAAGTATGGGCTATGCTGTTGTAGTACTCTTTAGATTTTTTAATGTGAGACAATGTTATTAGACTATTTCCTATGTATTAGTTATGTTGCCTAAACAACAAGCCCATGTAGCCTTCAAAAAGCAAGGAGTCTATGTAAATTACAAATATGATACGTGAGAGGTCTATGTTTACCTCACTATGTAAAACTTTTAAATTTTTCCACATTTTTTACCTATGATATGTTATAACGAATGTTGAGGGCTTGTCCAAGTCCTCTTCGAGGACGAAGACGTCGGTTATGTCTAGGTGGTGCTCCCCGTTCGTGACACTTTGATAACATTATACAATCATCCAACATACATAAACCTTTATCTTAAATAGAGATATTTTACGCTTTAGAAACAGAAGAAAGAAAACAGAAAAAAGTGGACAATATGAACACAACATTTTCTAAGAAAAAAGCACTAAGGAAAAGATATTTAGTTTGTGAATCATTTACCTTGTTTCCTTAAGATTCAAGTTTGGCTTGGAGTAGTTCTTCAAAGAAAAGGATCTCGTCGATTTTTTGCTGCAAAACATAAGGTTTACAATTCGTCGATTTCTTTCTATAAATCCTACAAATGGCTTCAGAGCCTGGTTTAATTGTTCCCTCTTTTAATAATGATTGGAATACTCTAGATGAATGAATCGATAAATTTTAACTATAACAATAAATATGTTTATTTTTTTCAATTATCGATCTGTTTATTTTGGTACTCGATATTCCATTATGAGTCGGAAAAAGAGAAAATATTTACTGACCTAAGTATTGTTTCTTACTTGTGGTTCTTTCGTGGAATTTTATTGATGTTTTGTTTGATGTTTCTCTTTTTTTTTCATGGAAGTAAGGGGATAAGATGAGTAATATTTATAAAGAGTTATTTTATAGGTTGAAAAGGAAAAAGACTTTGAGTTGGATAAGCACTTAAAAGGGTCAACTTCTGTTTCTTTGTTATTAAATAACAAAAAAATAGGAATAGAGTTTAAGGTACAATCCATTTTTTTGTTAAGGATTAAAAAGGAAAAATTAATGATTTAACAATGTCAAATTCGATCCTGTGGACCTTTCTCTTTATTTATTTTTTTATTTTATCTTTTTCTGTAAAGATTAAGGAGGAAAAAAGATGGTCCCAATATTTAAATAAAAAGGGAGTTTCTTTTTGTCCGTTTCTGTTAAGGATTAAAAGAAAAAAGAAAATGGTCCAATTTTTTTAAATAAAATACTTATATCATTTTCTTTGGAATCATAAAGAACTACTTTTTTATGAAAAATAAGCAATGATTTTGTCGCATTTTTAAAAAAAATATATATTTATTTTATTATTTACTTTAACATAAGATTTTTCAAGTGGTCAAATTAGATTATGGTTGACTTTGAATTTTTTTAAGGCCATGATTCATCTTCTTTACTTAATGAAGAATGTGATCACTTGTTTTGACTAGATTATTATTTTCATATGTGTATTAAAATTGTTCTTGAAAAATTCTTTTAGTCCTTTAAATTCCTTAAACGGTTCCTTGTCTCGTATGAGAAATATGTGACATACGTTGTCGCATTAAGTGGTATTAACCATATTTCATATAGAGCAAGCCACCGTAAAACATGTTTTCGAGAGCGTAAAATCATACAGATTGGTGTCCCAAGGGTGACACAAAATCTATCAAGGAACCAAATCACCATTCCAAGGGAAAAAGAGAAAATAATTTAAAGAATATGAGTCATTGAAGATGTCCCATAATATTTTAGCACGTGATTTTATTCACCTTTTAGAAATAAAATGGGCTGAACTGACAGATAAATAAGAATTTCATCTTCGATAGCCTTATCTTATTTAAAAAACTCTCTCTGTGAAACTTTCAGTAGTAGATTGACTAATGTTTATCATGACATTTGGCCCAGTCAACCTTTTAGGATTTACATTTGTTGCCTTAAAAACATGTGGGAGGATTTTAGACTTTGAATTACTTGTTTTTAAAAAAATATATGAATTATGTCGTTTGTTTTTCTCTAAATTATGTTATTTGACTTAAAAATTCTTGATATAAAAGTCGCAATATATTAATTATACAATTTATGAAATTATATTTGAATTTTCATTGAATATTTAGTTTGTAGATAATTATTGGATGTATACATGTCTTTTCAATTTTGCATTAAACATGAAATCTTTATGAGAATTAATTTACTTGAAAGTGTACGTCGCATGCATAATTTATTAAAATTATTGACTAATTATATGTCAATAAGATACATGTGTCACGTCCCGTCACTTGCCAGAAAATTTTTGCATTCGGATTGGGGCATAAGATTCTAGAGTTGGGGAGAGTTTTATAGAAAACTCTAGAAGCCCTTAGACATTTCAAGAAGGCTATATAATTCCTTAGAATTATCTATAATTCCATAGAAAATATCTTGGAAGACTTTGGAATACCCTAGAACATGTAGAGAGTTCTAGAGAGGGACTAAAGTATAATTATTAGGAGCACTTGTAAAGTAATTATTAATAACACTTAGGCCCTTAGGAAGTAGTATAAATAGAAGGGTACTCATTTTTAAATCACCCAAGAAAGTTGTAAGCAATGTAATCTAAAGCCTTTTTCCAAATATTCCTGAGTCTTTATTGAGCTTACAAGATCTTGAAAGATTAGTGAATAAGTTGTCAAGTGCCGCACAGAGCTATACCAAAAACTATAAGTCCATGACAATGTTTATCAGAGAAAAGGTTCCATACTATGGTAATCGATAACGAAGGAGACATAAATGGCGCTAGCACCAACAACGTCCGTCTGGAGGGAGGAAAGAATCTGTAAGGGAAAGAAGCACCAAAAGAGTAGTGAGGAAATGTTGCTCGACCCCACACCAAGCAAGGTGCTAATATCTCATTCACTTTCAACCACCGAAGCAACTGATGATTACTGTAGAGTAGCGAGGATCCTATTCACGTCACACCTTGAGAGGAGTGGATCACAAAAGGTTGAAATGATGAGGCAGGCCCTGGAGATATAAGGTCGGCATTTCCATATGGTCGATGGAAAGTTCAAGACTCTCAAGGACTTTACCCTCGAGGAGACCGAGAACTTCTGCAAGGAGTTGAAGCGACGGAGTGTGCCGAGTTCGAGATGAAGGAGGCTATCCATTCCTTGGAGTGTCGGCTCATGTAGGCTCTGAGCACCATTTAGACCATGAAGGCCGAGATGAAAGCACTCAAGGAGGGCGTGAAAGTTAAAGGATTATCATCACTTGACCAATATAGGGAGGCCATGGTCGAGGTACCCAATCCATCTATGTTTAAAGGTGTTCGTGACGTGTAAGAGGTGGATAATTTCTTGTGAACTTAGATAATTACTTCAAGTGTAACCAAATGAAGAGCGACTAAAATAATCTCAACACCGAAGTGTTGTATCTTTCAGAGATGGACATGTTATGGTGGAGGTGTATAGAGTAAGAAATAGAGAAGTGAACTTGTACCATTGACACTTAAGAGCAATCAAGTGGAGTTCAAGAAGGCGTTCTTCCCTAACATTGTCATCTATAAGGTGAAGCGCAAGTTTAAGGATTTGAATCAGACGGGCAGCATACGCGCATACATGAGGAGTTCACTACCCTGACACTTCAAATTCCTAACCTCATAGATGATGATATGTTGTTCCACTACATGGATGGGCTTCCAAACTGGGCCAGGACAAAGTTGGAATGCCGACAAGTGAGGACTATTGATGAATCTATCACGCAGACAAAAGTATTGACAGACTTCAAGCAAAAGAAGCCCTACAGAGTTAGAGGAGAGAAAGTGAGAGGTCATCATGACCATGGTGGGGGAGATCGTAGAAAATTCGAGGATTAAAAGTCACATCCCAAGAAGAATGATACCAATAAGTCTGATGGAGAGAAGTATGGATGTCATGGCAACACAAAGAGAAAGGAGGAGCCTACAAAGAGGAAGGGTTTCTACATACGTGGTGGGTCGCATGGCTATGAAAGGTGCCTGAATCGATGATCCTTGGTGCTATCCTGCGAGAGTGGAAAGAGAAGGATGCAAAATAGAAAGTACAAGGCATAGAGACGACGTGGAGCCATCACGAAACAACCAGGGAAGCCAAAAGAGTATGGTGTGTAGTATGTCGATATCACGATCAAAGAAAGACATGTTCGTCCTATGATCAACACTAGTGTAGAGGCCAATATCATTACCAAGATAGCAGTGAAAAGGTTGGGGCTGAGTTACAGTCCAAGTAACGCCCAACTAAGGATGGTCAATGCACCACCGACTGTCGTGTCTAGAGTCGCGCATGGAGTAAGAATCACGCTATGAGAGTGGCAAGGTAAGACAACCTTCATTATCTATCCTTTAGATATTTGTGATATAATTCTTGGGAAAGAGTTATTCCAACAGTTCCACGCGGTGATCAATACTTACCTTCAACGACTTCTAGTCATGGAGGAAGGAGTAAGATGCATAGTGCCCTTGGTAAAAGGTACCGAAGATGGAAAAACAAGTTCGTGTAACCGTTATTCAGCTTTGAAGAAGCCGTAAGAAGAAGGATCCAGTGTTTATAAACATCATTGCAAGTTTTAAAGAATAAAATGGTGCTAAGGGTCCTTTCCACCTCGCACAAAGAAGGTTCTAAAAGAAAACAATGTCGTGATGACAACGAAGTCATTGAGGCGATTACCTCCTACGAAGGAGGTAGATTATATGACCGAGCTGAAAGATATTAGGAAGCAACTGAAGAAGTTGCGTGAGGGCATTGATCGAGTCAATGGACTACTAGTTGTGCATGCACAAGACATGGATGCCTATGCAGCGGTAATTCAATACGTTCGTCGCATCAATAGGTGGAGGAGAGTATTATTCCCTCTACTTGATAGACAAATTTTGCATTTGGATAAGGTAGGAAGACTCTAGATTTGTGGAGAGTTTTATAGAAAACATTAAAAGCCCTTATAGATTCCAAGAAGGCTATAGATTCCTTAGAATTTTCTAGAATGCCATAGAAAATATCTTGGAAGACTTTAGAATACCCTAGAACATGTAGAGAGTTCTAAAGAGAGACCAAAGTGTAGTTATTAGGAGGACTTGTAAAGTAATTTTTATTTACATATAGGCCCTTAGGAAGTAGTATAAATAGAAGGGCCTCTCATTTCTAAATCATCCAATAAAATTGTAAGCAATCTTCCAACTTTCTATGTCTTTATTTGCAATCTCTTAGTGATCTTAGTCTTAAAGGCTTACTTGAGCTTACAAGATCTTGAAAAATTAGTGAGTAAGTTGTCAAGTGCAGCACGGAGCTTTAGCAAAAACTATAACTTTGTGACATATGGCATCAAAAAGTATCATTGTTGACTTAAACAAAGGTGAAAACTTAGCAGTGATAATTATAACATCTGTGTCATAAAATATGGTATTTACTGGATCATGTTTTAAATCAACCGAAAGAGGGTAATACTGCAGAAAACAGAAGGGATCTTGAAGTTTAAAAAACTTGGGAAAATGCTAACTTCACTGCACATGGAATAAAAGTTAATTATGTGGTTGATGACCTTATACATGAATGTGAGGATTTCCTTACTTCTCATGCTATGTGGGCACATCTGCGAGGAACGCATGGGGGTACATATGTAACCCTCCTCTGATAGTTGACTATGAAATTAGACACTTACAAAAATCCTCATGATTAGAATATCAAACAACGCATTATGGTCATGTCAAATATGATAGCTCAACTTAAGAGTGTCGGACATGTTCATTCATATGAGTAATAAGTTCAGGAAGTTATTATGTCTCCTCCCAATAATTGAAAACATTTGAAGGTTAACTTGACCTACAATGATAGCATCAAAACTTTTTCTAATATTGCACGTCCTGTTGAACTTGAAGATAAACGCCTTGGTGTTGGGAATGCTGCTAAAACCTTTGTGACATGATCAAGTGGTATAAAATCTTCAAGCTTCAAGCACAAAAATATGGAAAATAAATGGGAAAGAGAAAGAGATTGGAGAAGTACTCTGTAAGGAAAAAAGAAGTCAAACTCCAAGAAAGGAAAACAGTTTTTCAAGAAGAGAGACAAGAGTAAAATGAGGTCTACAATTGCAAAGAATTGGGGCATTTTGCTCGTGAATGTACCGAGCCCAAAAAGGTAGCATTTCTAAACGCATCCTAAGTGCTACATATTTCTAGCACTTTTTTCCTATGTGGATTGTAGACTCAACATCCACTGACATCTGAGTCAAGATAGAGAGGCGTTTGTGGAGTTTCGGCGAGCTTCATCCAAATCAAGGTGGATCTACGTGGGAAATAATGTGAAAATAGAAGTCAAATGGATAGGAACATGCAAAGTAAACTTGTGTGGTGGTCATTCGTTGATGTTACATGACATCTTATATACTCCAGAGATTCAATCAAACTTAGTGTTTGTGTCTGTTCTTTTAGACGTTGGTTTTGATTTGTTTTTTAGTTGTAATGGTGTTAGAATAACTCTAGGGGTAATGTTTGATATGGTTTTGGACTTTGTTATGACTGTTTTATCGTGTTAAATTGTAATCCTTCAACTTATTACTATTATGATGACAGTTGTGTAGTGTCATGTTATTCAAGTAACAATGATATTAATGCTATTACATGAAATGCAAGATTATGGCACATAGGGCAAGATCTGAATAGGTTGGCAAAAGAAGGGCATTTAGGTTCTTTCACCAAACCTGAAATGCCCACTTGTGAAAGTTGTCTTGCTGGAAAGGTTACGCGTAAACCATTTTGGAATGCTAAGAGAGCTAAGTTCCTACTTCAATTAATGTATTTTAATATTTGTGGTCTGATGAATGTAAGATCAAAGTCATGTGCTTTATACTTCATTACATTTATTGATGATTTCACGCGTTTCGGTTATATCTATTTGATTTCTCATAAATCTAAATCATTTGAGTGCTTCAAAATATATATGAATAAAGTTGAAAATCAATTAGATAAAAGAATAAAAGCTTTGAGAACCGATCGAGGACGTGAATACTTGTCAAAACAATTTGAATAATTATATACTGAAAAAGGTATTATCAGACAGTTAACTACTCCTTATACACCTCAACAAAATAGTGTAGTTAAAAGAAATAATTGATTATTATTAGACATAACAAGATCAATGATGGCGTAGGAAAATTTGCTTATTTCTTTCTAGGGAGATGCATTATTGACTGCAACCTACTTCAACCTGGGTAGTGAGGCATACATTAAAGATAACTTTGGTGAGTTTGATAAACTAAGTCCAAAAGGAAATAAATGTATGTTTATAAAGTACTTTGAACGCTCTAAAGGGTATGCATTCATCGATGAACTAGAGGAAGGAAGTAATACTTAAATTGTATCACGAGATATTAGATTTTTGGAAAATAATTTTCCAAAAAGGGTGACATAGATGAAGTTGAGCCTCTGTAAGAAATGTTGAATTCATAAAATTAGATAACGTTGTAAAACATACTTGATAATTCAATAGATCAAGAAATGATTTCTTGTCCGAGTAAGAGTTATGAATCTCAAAGTACTATAAATGATCTGAAGTTCAAATATGTAAGAGTACAAGAAAAGGTATACCTAAATGATATTATGAGATTGAGGATTACGTTTTCTTGGTAAATCTTACAGAATTGGATGAACCTAATTCTGTAACAGAGGCCTTATCGAGCCCTAAAAGGGATAAATGGTTAAAAGCGATGAAAGAAGAATTAGAGTCCATGAAAACCAAAGTCTGGGATCTAGTTAACCTTTCGAATAATGTAAATCTATTGGGAATAAATGGGTTCTTAAAGTTAAACGTAAATTGGATAGGTCAGTATAAAGACACAAAGCATGATTCTTTGCAAAAAGTTTTACTCAAGAAGTTGGAATAAACTATGAGAAACAAAATTTTCAGTTGCAAAGTTTACATCCATACTATTACTTTTAGCTATTATTACACGTTTAGATCTAGAATTACACCAAATTAATGTGAATACCACTTTTCTCAATGGAGAATTAAACATGGAAATCTACATGGAACAACCAGTTGGTTTCGTTGTTAAAGGTCAAGAAAAGAAAGTATGTAACTTGCGAGGCTTAAATTATGGCCTAAATCATTTTCAAGGCAGTGGTATCTAAGATTTCATAAGGAAATGATGTCATTTGATTTCACCATGATCGATGAACCATTTCATCTATGTGAAAAAATTCCAATTAAAAATTAAGTAATTCTTTCACTTTTTGTAGATGATATTTAATTAGTTTCAAATAATTTGGACTATGTGAAAACTATCAAGTCATGGCTTTCAAAATCATTTGATATGAAAGACATGGCTGAAGTAGACTATATATTTGGCGTTAAAATCTAAATAGATCGTTCCAAGAAATTTTTGAGTGTATCTCAATAAACTTATGTAAAGAAAATATAGGAATGTTTTAGAATGAATAGTTTCAAATCTATGGATACTCCTGTAGAAAGGGGTGAAACTATAAGCCTTGAAATGTGTCCAAAGACTGAAAAAGAAAAAGAAGACATAATCTCGAGTTCATTATTCTAGCGTTTTCGGGATCTTGATGTATGCTATGATGTGTACTTACCCAAACATTTGTTATGTCGTGAGTATAGTTAGCAGGTATCAATCCAATCCAGGAAGAGATCATTGGAAAGCAGTAAAGAGAATATACTGATACTTGAAAGGAACTACAGATGATACATTATGTTATAGTGGATTTAATTTATACATAAGCGGTTATACAAATGTTGATTAGGTTGGTTACCGTGATGATAGAAAATAAACATCTGTTTATGTTTCTTACTAAATGGTGGTACTATTTCATGGAAAAGTAAGAAGCAAACTTGCACAACTCTTTCAACCATGGAATCTTAATATGTGGCTTGTGCATCTGCATTACAAATAGATGTTTTGTTAAAGATATTGGTTTATCATTTGAGTATTGCAAAGAATTCTAAGGGTCCCATGATTCTATATTGTGATAGTCAAGCAGTTATCCCATACACAAAGGATCTCAAATATCACAACAAGACCAACCACATCGACATCGAGTATAACATTTTGAGAGATGTAGTAGCAAGTGGAGAAATAACTTTGCAATGCATTCCTACACGTGAAATGATAGATGATCCTTTTACGAAGGCCATTTCTAGAAAATTATTTGAAAAACATGTTAAGGCTCTAGGTTTACGCAGAGTATGACTACATTTCAGTATTGTGAAATGACTTGATTTTTATTATACTCTCTTCTATATAGAACTAATAAATTTATGTTTAAATGTAGTACGGATATGATATTTTATAAGAAATAAAGTGTGTCAAACAAGTCGCAGGATTATCTGTCACACGAGCAATCACCTCTTACGTCGAGGAATGTGAAGAGATGATTTTTACCACCATACTTTAACTTGTTTTATGATCCAAACAAATGTTTCTCTAAGAAAATGAGTTTAAGGATTACTGAAAAAGAAAAACTAGGATTAAATATCTTGAGGTGTTTAGATCAAGGTATGTATGATGTTCAATAATCAGAATTATGAGACACATACACCAGTATGAGGTGAAAACATCATAACACGTGTTTCATACCACTGTGTCAAGCGATCAATGGGTCAATGAAAGAATATTCTCTGCTTCTCCATTGTGTGAGACCAAGAAAATTTAAATTGACTTTTCAATGAAATAGCCTTTGACCTTTGTTGTTACTTGAAGTTTCAATCAATGTTATTACTTTAGCATGTTACTAACAGTCATGAATGATCGGACAATGCAGTGCATGTCTAGGACAGCAGTTAATAGAAGTAGATAGATATGATCGGACAATGCAGTGCATGTCTAGGAAATCAGTTAATAGAAGTAGATAGATTTGAGTAGAAAGGAAAGACAAATAAATGAATAATAAACCAATTTACACAAGCTGGCTTTTAGACTAACCATATCGGCATTGAGTGTGATTGTGCGTATAAAGTTAAATATGAACTCAAGTTAATATTCATGAGAGGGTGAGGGATCAAATAAGTAACTACTGAAAAAGTGAATGAAGTTTGGTTATTGTGAGTAATAGTTTTCTTATCTACGTAGTGAATTCCTTCCACATGTTATTGGATTCCTATGTAGGGCTTGTAAAATCTTAAGGGTAAGCTCTTGATGCTCACAGGTCCCGTGAACTATTTATCGTATGAATTGTGTGTCCAGTTGACCTTGTGTTGGCTTGGGTCTTGTCCACCATGTGCGAAGTAGGAGATGTAAGTTTTGGGTCATGGATTGCCCATGTGGATCGACCCGACCCAAATATTATCTGTAAAGAAAAAAAGAGACGTCTTAATTTGAAAATAGGGATGGGATCAGTTACTATGTAACTTCTCCAACGTACAGAAACCTTTATTTTTAAATAGTGAAAATTTATGCTCTGAAAACAGAAGAAAGAAAACCGAAGAAAGAAAACAGAGAAAAAGTGAACACTCTGAACACAACATTTTTCTAAGAAAAAGATACTAGCGAAAAGATATTTTGTTTGTGAATCAATTACCTTAATTCGGTGAGATTCAAGTTTAGCTTGGAGCAATTCTTCAAAGAAAAAGATTTCACCGATTTTTTGCTGCAAAACA
Source organism: Solanum chilense (assembly GCA_032847665.1). Taxonomy (NCBI): domain Eukaryota; kingdom Viridiplantae; phylum Streptophyta; class Magnoliopsida; order Solanales; family Solanaceae; genus Solanum; species Solanum chilense. The sequence goes on along the minus strand of CM064963.1, from coordinate 67,306,983 downwards.
TAAGGTACACAATTTGTCGACTTCTTTCTATAAGGTTGTCTGTTTTTTTGTTTTTTGAACTATTTTATATCCCTTATCGAGAAGGATATCATAAATGTAAATTACTTTGTAAGTGTTTGATCTGAATAAACTTTCATGTTTATTAAGGAATCATATATATTGGCAGTCATATTATAGAATTGTAATGCACAGGATACAAAGTTGTTCAAAACAAGATAAGAACAATATTGTAAATAAATCTATTTTAACTTAGATACTTATACAAATATGTTAGTTGTCCTAGCATAGAATTGACAATGAATGATTTCTACCAGAACAAAGGATTAGATGTACCTCTTAGTCAAGAAAAGAATGAGTTCTTTCAGATAGTCTTCATTTAAAACATACCTCAACAGACACGTGGGAGCTTGTAAGTTAGTGTATTATTTTGAATTTGGTATTATCACTAATCTATGTATTAAAAATGTTTACTCTCCTTTATATTAATATACTAGGGATTACGGTATTTATATGCTTGCTTATGCCGAGTGGTTGTCTTACGGACAAGAAAATCCAGTCGGTAACTTTGATGCAGTATTTTTAAGGTCAAGCTACTCTGCACTTCTTTGAAACTATGATAAATAGTAGAATAATGTTGGTTCCATTGGTGATAGTGAGGTTGTCACGACCGGGGAGCACCCCCTAGAAGTAACATGGCGTACTTGACCTCTCGGAGGTCTTATAGAAGCTCATAGTTATCATTCATCGCATTGTCATAAGTAAATTATATATAAAATATCGTAAGTACATATTTATATTCTAGTATCTTTTTGTCATCCTAGACTCAACATCATAATATTACATCAACATAATACATACTATACAATTTACAAGACTTTACAATAAACCATAATTGATATTGGACATCCTTGAATGTTAAGGATTCCTTTTGCTTGAGCTTGGGAAACACATAACAAGCTCCTAAATATATAGACATCCTTTCAAGCATCCATAACCTACACTTTGTGTATAAAGTAGAGAAGAATGGAGTTAGTATAAGAATGCACTAAGTATGGCAACTATGCAAAAAAAAATGCATTTAAAAGGGGCATTTTACTTGAAATCATTACTCATGTCTTTTTGAGAAAATCTTCATAAAACCTTTATACAATAAGCATTATATTATTTACATATTTCATATAAGGATATTCAATGGTCAACTACCACATAAAATCATTTAAGGCATTTTAGAACCCCATTGCAGTAAGATATTTTCTTCTTTACAGTGAGCTGCCTCATTTTACAGTGAATTCTTTTCTTCTTACTTTCTCAGTCCCCCAAGTAACCCTCTAGTGATACTTGGTGAAATTCATCACCTTAAGGCCACAAAGAAGTCATACATAAAATCTACATAAGCCAACACATACCAACATACAAATATAGCACACCACAAAACACCCCCAAGTCAAGATCATAAAGACATTATAGTGAACTCTGTTCACTTTGCACATATACTATCTTCACTTTACTTAGAACCTTATATGACCTTACTCACAATCTCAATATAAGTCTACCAGTGCAATGTACATGTGAAGCCCCAAAACCTCACACATACTTAGTAAACCGATCATGAGACTACAAGCCTTAACATCCAATTCATACATCAACATAGTAAGTGAAGAAAACTTCAGTCATGTCAAGCAAGACATTTATCATATAGTCATTAAGACCAACATAGTGCATATTGGAACAAGACCACATCACATAGATCCATTAGAACCCATACTATGCACTTCATCACAACAAGTAGACAACTACTACAAAGTCATGCATAAGGAAGACATACATAGACACATGCATTAGAACACCTTCCTAGGACTTCCCTCAAGATTCACTTGTGCAATTCATAAGTGAAGTACCATACCCCCGCCTATACTAAACAACTAACCTTAGGTTATCCTACTTAGGGTCCTTGCTTTACTTCCATTGTCCATTTTACTTTAGGGAAACTATAGCCTTAACCGACACTAAGACTATGGCTGCTAAACATGGAATTTGGTGTTGTAGAGCCTTACACCAATGGAAGGTGTTCTTACCTATCCAAGGTAGAACATTAACACATTCTAGCATACTAGTGAAATCACTTTCTAGATCCTATGTGTCAAGCATAATTTATGGAACCAAGAGATATACGTAACCCTCTACATTCTCATTAGCATTGGAGCCTCATCTCATGAGAAACCATGGGTGAATATTCCTCAAGGAAAGTCAACACCTCATGTGGAACAATAGGTGAATGTTCCTCCAAGGGAAGTCAACACCTTATGATAACCCCATGGTGAATCTTCCTCCAAGGAAAGCCAACACCTCTCATTGTCAAGTTCACTCGGTGCTAAACCTAACTTTCCTTTTTATTAAAAAGTCTTTATTACATTAGTTTATAAAATATTAGGCTTTAGGAGATTGACTCCTCATATGCTTAGCTCATAGGTCATAGATGAGAATTCATTTACCAATATCATGTGAGAAACTTTCACCTGGACATAGCATATGTAAGCACCTATCTAGTTTAAAGTACACTTGAGCACACATTTCAAGGCCCATCCATTGACTAGACTATCATACATGTGTATTGTATACTTAAATATGAGCAAACCTTTCACGTAACTCATAAATGTCACACATGTTCATATATTAATGCATAAGTCCATAGGTATAACTATATGAGCAATCATTTCATATAAACACACCACGATACTATTCACATTTATACGTCATCGTGTCATATACTTAAACATCATAGCATATAAGTCATATTCATAACATGTTCATACAATCCTATGCATGTACTTAAAAGACCAACCTAGAAACTATTCTATCAAGGTACACATGTGCAATGCATAGACAAGGCCCCATACCCTTGCCCATACTAGTACACCTATCAAGTCATCCTAATGATGATACATCACACAATGTGTGTGTGTGTGTGTGTGTGTGTGTGTGTATATTGGCAATAAGGTAAACACCGCCACCATAAGTGGAGCATACCACACAATGCCATACAAGGCTTCATCAACTATCAATAATATAAGAAAGTAGAAGGGAAGAGTCATTCTGACCAATTCATCAACCTTTGATCATCATCGATCAATAAACCTTTTTCATCAACAATTCATGTATAGGGAAGTAGCTAAATGTACTTTAATCATAAGGGAAACCATGTACAAATCGTTACAAGATCATGCTACAACCTAGTACAATACATTACGAATATACTAGAAAGTAGAGAGACATAGATCACTTACTAATACCCTTTACTTTGATCATCATGATTAAAATTCATAATATACCAATAATACCATTTTAGGGCAGTAGCTAAAGACATAATAACAAAGTCTAAATCATGCTTCACCTACCCTAGAACTTAGATAATATTATGTACATAGCATTGTAAATCTATAGGCTAAGAGAATGTAAATCAATCCTTACCAACACTCCTTTGTTTTGATCATTAAGGATTCATATCCACAATTTATCAATAACATACAAGTCAGGCAGTAGATACAAGTATCCCTACACAATCGAATCCCACATTCATGCATTATAGAGTCAATGTTACAGTGAATGTCATATATTAACAAAATATAGGAAGTAGGGATAAAGTCATCAAGAAGCAATCAACATTGATCCAATATCACATAATTCATTATCACATTACAGTGTAGGCATTAGGTATAAGCAATTCAACATGCTAGAATCATAATTCGACAAACATCAATTCAACATCACAAAGCACATACTTAGGCTAAAACGATAGTTTGAAGGGAGCATTGTTTCATCATGAAATTGGATTAAATTTCACATTAAAATTATTAAAATTATCATCAATTCATCATGAGAAAGCCTTTGAAAATGTTTTGAGAAAGAACTCATGGCTAGATTGAAGAAGAAGAGATTTGATCATGAAACTTCTTTGATAACTTTGAGATTAACTCTCTAGATGGAAGGATAACTAGAGATGAAGGATCACTATAGCTTAATGTAGAACAAAACCTCTAAAACTTGGTGAATAACCCATGGAAATCCCATCTACAAGATGTTATTGAGCTTCACCTTCAATGGAGGTTCTAGAGAGAATATTTTGGGAGGGAAGTCTAATTTGTGTGAATTGAATTAGGAATGGGGTTGTCATGTTTTTTATCACTTGAATACACCAAAAATAACCAAATAAATCAACTAGGGTGAGGTTAGCACGTGGGATGAATTTTCCATTCACCCTTAATTAAAACAGCGTGCATGGATGCAGTTGCAGGTACCATCGACAGACACAAACGACGCATAGTAGGTCCATCGACGGATCGAACTGCAGGCCATCGTTTGGGTCTGAGGCTTGACAACAGACTTAAGCCTTCACCAGGCTAAGTTTCCATCGAGGGCCTTTGGTGGACTAACGAGCCGTCTTTTGGCTTCGTCGATTGACACTGCCAAGGCAGTGACTCGACAGCCTTTGGTTCCTCCTTCAGGGCTTCTTGCGGGGCCCTTGGAGAATCGTACCCCGGAATTTCCAACGTAAATATAAAACTTAACATGTCAATAAACTTTCACATCAGTTTCACCCAGAACAATTACACGCAACACGTCCAAACATGCTAGGCACACTCAAGACACACACATGCACGTCTCAAAGGCTAACTTTCAAACGTTAGGACGTTCTTTGAATTTTGACCTCTAAAGTTCATAAAACTCAACATAATGACTATAAACATCATTATTACTCATATAAGGACATCTTAAGACAATGACACACAAGAAATTTCATAAAAACACATCAGGCCCCTTGAACGACTAGTCGTCGAACGTCTTGGTCGTCCCTTGACGTTTGACTTCCAAATAACTTCAAATCAATCATGCATACATTAAAACACTTAATTAACATGTTAACAAGCTTATAGTCACAAGTGATGCTATAGAAACCCTGACTCATTTTGGGGTCTAACATAGGCCTCCATGGCACAGGAAGCCTCAGATAGTTCGTGATGATAGTGAAACAATTGAAATACAATAGTTATTTATTTCTAGTCTGGTTAATCTTGCTCTATTCTAAAGTTATTTGTTTACTATATATATATTTTTTGTAGCAGTTTATTCTCCAAAGTCATTTTAATCTTATGAACTTTTTATTTATCATTAAAAAGGTTTGACATATATTGTTGTATTTTATTTATTGCATATGTTGTATCTATTCATAGGGTGCTAAAATCAAGTGTTTATGGTTTGAAATAAACTAAGATAAGTCGAATTCATTAGTGATCTTTCAAATACGAATAAAATTTGTGTCAACAAGATTATTCCTATAAAATTTAATTAAATTTCGAATTCATAATGAGTTTACCTAAATTAAAAAATTGTAGTATGTATTTATTAATTCAACTTAATTGTTTGTCAATAGTTTTTTTGTATTTCATTTTGCTATATGACCTAAATTATCAGATTTTCGTTTATTTTTTGTATTCATTTTACTTATTCTGAATATGAACAATTTTGTATTTTCTTTTGATCATCTTGTATTTAGTCTGCGTAATTATATACCTTGTATTTTATAAATTAAAGACTTATCATATCAATATAGCTAATCATTGTTATTTTCAGAAATGCAAGTCAATTCAACAAGGACATTTTAAAGTAATATATTATTATATATACATAATTAACGACGAATACAAACTGGCATTTAAATACATTTCGAATATATTATTCATTAAAGATGATCAAAATGGTAATTACATAAAACTAAGGACAAACAAAATTATCTAACACTTTCATATACATTTTTCAAAAAAATACTAACATATTTCCTCTGTCCCTATTTACTTGTCCATATCTCCTTGTTTATTTTAACAAATCAAGAAAGGACAACAATATTTTTTCTAATATGCCCTTATTTAATTTTAGAAAATTTCTAGTACTACTTAGTTGTAATGCATGCTTTTTGGAACCAGAAAATACATTTATTATACTTAGGGAGTTTCATAATCTTTTAAGTTAAGGGTAAAAATGTAACTAACCTATGATAATCATTGGTGTCTTAATATGTATGTCACTTCTAAAATGGACAACTAAGGGACAGAGGAAGTATCTAACTATTCAATACGTAATCCGTTCCTGCATGACTTCCTTATGTCACTTATACCCACATGTATTACAAGAATTTTTGTTCTTTGTTCTATTTATTTCACTGTACGATTTGTCACGAAGCTTCTTTGGTGACCTAACCATATCGCATAGTTAAATAATTATTATGCAATAAAAAATACACCAAATATATGTAAAAAGAACCATTCTGAGCTAAGATAAAACAAATACAAACATGTCATAATGAATATAAAACAAACAAATAGTAAGGCATTAATACAATATGAAATAGCATCATGTTTAAAATGAATGCAAATGAATAAAGTTAATGTATATCTTTACTTGTCTCGATACAAACAACACTCCTATAATAGCAAAACTAACAGAATATCCACAAACTACAAAAATAAAATAAAATTTGGAATACAATATATGTACGAACAAATGCACAATAACTATACACAGTTACAAATATATTCAATGTCAATACACATACCTCATGGATTTTGAATACAAAGAAAATTTGATCAAACTGCAGTCTAATATAAAATTATGAAAAATCATGGTTTTTTGTGACTTTAACAACTTCAATTGAACGTGCAAAATACTGAACATGCAAAATAATTAAATACCACTTCGTCAATCCTTTTCTTCCCCACTAGTAAACAAAGATTCTACAATTCTGTTTTGAACTTGAGAAAGATTTTGCACACTGATTGTGTCATGTATGTTTCAATCGTCTCTCTTCCATCAATTTAACAGTGAATCTTACATTATCTATTATTTCTTGAGTAATACATAGATTAAAGGATGGAAAGTTACTAGAAAATTATTGATTAAGTTGGAGATCTCTTGTAATTCTCTTAGATTATTGGAGAGTGGTCTAGAGATTATCAAACTGTAAACGAGATTTCAACTACAAACAACAATTCTGAAAGATTTAAACAAAAATATAATCAGTAAACAAAACTAAAAATTGAATAAAGATGAATACCTTAATCAAAGGAATTGCTGTGAATATCTTTAGAGAGATATTTCCCAATTTCTAGAAATAAAATACTGAAAAGGATGAGAGAGAGAGAGAGAGACGGGAGTTGAAAATGGAGAAGAATTGAAAGAGTAAAAAGGTGAGCGAGAAAATATTCTGTTTTAAAATATATGAGAGAAAATGAGTTGGAAAACATATAACTAAGGTGAGATAAAATTGAAATTAATTAGGACACACAATATTTTCTAAAATAATGATATTTGACATTTTACTAATATTTATAAAATTATAAAGAATTTTACTAATTTAAATTTTTTGACTAATTTACTAATTTTCCCTTTTTAATGACCCATTGCCACTTGACTCATGGGTAAAACTTGATTAATAATAACTAGGATTCTTGCATTGAGTCAAAATCAAAAATGTGTACAAGTAACATTAATTTACTATATTATATATAGAAGCTTGAATAGTGATTCATTAGATGTTGGTGGTGTAATGATTAGAAAAGAGTTAATGGAAGGCTTTTTATATGTCTATGATTAGGGATTAATTTTTTGGATTGCCAATTATTGATATGCTTTCAATTATTTGGAGATAAGAGGAATATGAAAAAATAGACGAAGACGTGGTTAAGCTTTTTTATCAAATAACATATGTTTTCTCAACTTCATTCATATGTGCAACCAGTAATAACTGACTGTTGGATTTTAAAAGGGTAGACATTAATTCATGGTTGTTGTCACTGGTTTTCGTAATTAGTGGTTTCAATATTTCGTTATCATATTATAAATTAAGTTTTGATGTATAGAGATATGTAATTAAATATTAAATGTATTATATTATACGAATTTCATTAAGATTATGTTAAATAAAAGAAGTGAGATTTAATCCTACGTTTGAAATTTAGAAAATATGGAATTTGACATACACATTGACCTCAAGATTGCAAACATGATTTTAGATTTGTGTTCTACGATTTTGCGTAATTTTTTAGAGTGAAAAATTTATAATTAAAATATATAGATCTAATAATTATAAGTTATGAAATTAATTTTATCTTTCAAGTTATAACAATAAGAAAGTGAAGGTTGTAACATTTAGTAACATAAAAAAAATTATTTGAAATAATAGTAAAAATTAATTAGTGTGAAAAATAAATAAAGGAAAATGAATATATTAGTAGTAAATTGTTACGATTCGAATCTATATTCTGGACGTGGCCAACACTCAAGTATCATTCTTGATCCCCCGATGAACTCTCATATTGAATGACTACAAGCGGAAGGCTAACTTAAGCATGCAAAAGCTCAAAACTGAAATAAAAGTGTAGACACCTAATACACCACTTTTAGAGCTGAAGTATTTTTATAAAAATAAATTAAATATTTTAACTTTTCTCTTATTTTATTAAGTTTATTTTTAAAAGATTTGGAAGTAAGAAAAATAGAATTACTTTTTAAAGTAAGTTTTATTTTCTATTATTTTTTCAAAAATAAATCTATATTATTAAGTTTTTATAAATAAAGTAGATTATTTAATTGTTTTTATAGCTATTTGACTTTTTTTTAGATTTTTATTGATTCAAAATAATTAGTTGGTAATTTATTATTTATAGTTAAAATAAAACTAAAACTAAAAGAAAAGATAAAGCTAAATAATCTAACTCCTATACCAACTCAAAATATGCTACCCTAGGAAAACAAGGAAACGGAAAAGGAAAAAAGAAAAGTTCTTGACTTTGTCAAAAAGAAAATAACGAGCAGCAAAGTATACTATCCCACTTCCTCTGAACTTCTGCAGATTTCCACTCGTACTTTTATTTATTGTGATAAAAATTTTGACGTCTATTTTTACGGTTTCAAGTTCTTGGCTTCTAATTGTTGATTTTTTTTTCTCGTAAACTAATTTTTGTCAGAGCTAATATTTATTTATATTATATTTTTGTATAATGTATGTTATTATTAATCGAGAATTGAATCTTGTTTATTAAAGTTGTTCAAATCCAATATGTTTGAAACTTTTTAATATTTCTTTGATGTGATAATTATATTAATTGAGAGTTTATTTCGTAGACTATAGATGATAGAATGCATGATTATTTTTGCACGCTTAATATTTACTGTATTGTCAAATTCCTTTCTCGTTTATCGATTTAATTTGGATACTTATAGCACTAAATAGTAAACTTGAAATTACTCTTTATATTAAGTGTGAAAAAATAATCAGAGGTATAGAGTGTTGTAGTATAAATAAAGAGTATTAACCAAGAGAGAAATAGTGAAGTTTGTGTTTTTCTTGTATTTGATTTTGTAGATACACAATTTATTAGTGATGTTGCCTTACTGTTAAACTTTTATAGTTACATTAATGTTTTTTTATGGGACTAATGTTATCATTTTTTTCTTTATCCTAATGGAAGTGAAGGAGGCATAATTTTACATAGCATGATTTTTCTAAAAAATAAACTTTTCATAATATGGGTTTAGTTATTGTAATAAACTTATATTAAACAAAATATATCTTAGAATTCTTGTTGATTAAAAACTAGTTAACATTTGCATACTTGGTAAATTAATAAATTAATGTGAAAGTCTTGGAGCATAATTAATAAGTATATTATTATTTGTTCGATCTTTAATATAAGCTTTCGTATACTCGCCAATATTTGAATGTTTATGCATAATTAATTGGATGTTTTACATTTTAAATTATAAGGACTTATAGTTTTTTTTAATAATAGATAAATAAATAATTTAACATGGTCATATAAAGGAATGTGTTTAAAATTCTTAAGGTTCAATTTTCTTGATATGCAATATATGTATAGTCATGAAATTTATTTTGCTTGAGTTTAATTTAAGGCCATTTATTGATGACTAATTCAAGTAACAAGTGGATGAGATTTTTTTCATTGAATAACTTTTGAATCATAAAAAGTACAAAATGTGTTAGTTTGTTGGAAATTTCTGTTCAAGAATCATATATGTGTTTTTGCTTAACTAGTACTTAAAGTTAAAATTTCATTTGATTCATTTTGTTATATTTTTTTCAATTAAAGAAAAAAACTATTTCTTCTTCATATAAAATAACTGTTTTTGTCTTGTGTGCAAAAGGAAAACTTATAGTTTTTATTTAAGCAATACACACTACTCCCTGAAAAAAAATAAAAAAATAAACAGTATACACTCATACTGCACACACAACGGGTCATCAAAGGCAAAGGAGTCAACCACATACATCTTGCATACTATAACAAACATATATACACGTAAAAAGAAAAAATGGAAAACAACGTATGCTACACACATGCACGCACCCAAAATAACCCACACGTACAACCCCATACATATTCACCTTTATATTACATTATTTTCCACTCAAAAACAAATATTGAATTTAAGGTTTGTTATTTCGTGATTTTAAATTCGTGGTTACTTATTAGAATTATTTTTTTCTCATGAATAATTTGCACATGAAGTAACACTCAATTTAATTTTATTAGAATTATTTTTTTCTCATGAATAATTTGCACATGAAGTAACACTCAATTTAATTTTATTTCGTGATTATATAAGAATTCACTCCAAAGTTATGTAATTGCTTGAATTTTATGTGTGTTAAATATCATTAATCTTTATCTTGAATTATATGCTATTACTAATTAAGTATCCTTTGCACTCAACAAAAATTATTAGATATCTAGAAAAAATATAGTAGTTTGTTTAGTTAATTTCATCTAAAATTAAATATGTTTAGTTAGAAAATTAAGATACGAAGAATTACACATTTTATTTTTAATATCTTTTGTCCTAACTTGTAAGTATACTAAAAATGTAAATGTATATATCAAAGTTGAATATGATATAATTCTTATTTGCTTAAGATTTTAGAATTTTATTATTATTCAAATAGTAGGTATGAATATAAATATTAAAAAAAGTTTTAGTCACGAATAATACGCTTAAGTCTTCTAGCAATAGGTAAAATATTAAAAATATTTGTGTCAGTTAAGAATATAGTTACACGCCTTTCTTGAGACAGTTAAATAAAAGCAAGGATGCGGTGACGCACCTTGTCTAATACTATGATGAAACTTACATTGATTAAAAATGAGACTTATAGAAATTATGAAATGCAACATAAGAAGACAGTTATGTCTCTAAATGTTGAAACCAATAATGCGGTTATGCATCTAGGTTGAAACCAAATAAAAGTTCAAAAATAAAAATATGAACAAAATTGTAGCATATAAAATATATCCACAAATAATTTTAAAAAAAGTAAAGTCAATAAAAGCGACAATGCTAGAACCATGGGAATCGAGAGATGCCTAATACCTTCCCCTCGATCAACATAATTCATTACCCGAGTTTCTGATTCGCAGACCAAACAAAAATTAATTTCCTTTTGGTTAGGGATTAAACAAAAAGGTGACTTGGAAAACCATAACTCAATTTAAAGTGGTGACTCTGAAAAAAATAAAATAATTCCTATTCAATAACGTCATTTAAATTGGAAAAATTCTGCCGCCGAGCGCAAAAAGGGGTGTGACAAAAAGTTCATAAAACTTAAATACAAACTTTAAGTTCAAAGAGAACTCTGTAAAATAAAATATATACAACTCGCCATAAAATGAAACTTTGGTCTTTCAAACATTTAAAAAATAAGGGAAGACTTCTAAAACTCTATTTTTCTATCTATGAAGCCTCTAAATGACAATGATGGAAGTCGGGACAAGACCCACGACCTCTTAACAACTGAAAATAAATGGAATTCCTTGGAAGCAAGGAGGCTCACCATAACTAACTTGAACTCCATGGGACATCAACAAAGCTCCTATTGATGATTCTGAATACCTATAGATCTACATCATGGGAAGATGCAAGCCAAATGACTCAGTACATGGAGTGTACGAGCATGTAAGGGGAATTCTAAAGCATAACATAAGGTTGAACTTGATAAAAATTGGAAACATACTTACCTCTTTTCAAACTTACTCAATTCAAGGAGTACTCAAGGATACTCAAAACTACTCAACTCACTCAACTCAGAAGTACTCAAGGATAAGATACTCAACTCAGGCATTAGATACTCAACTCAAAGATTAGATTTTCAACTTCAAAGATATGATATTCAACTATGGCTACTCAACTCAATATAATGCAAGAATACACCTGCAATATATAGAAAGCTTTATAAAACATTAAAAGAAACTTAGTTCGTCAAAGAAAATGGAATAACAAACTCAACTTTACTTATATAATAACGTCGTACAATTTTTATGGAAGTCTCTCTACCAACAACCACCACTCTGATCTTAAGTGGTGATACAACACTTCACCTCATACTGCCAAGGATCATCCTATACCTTTCCATCAGTATAGGACCTAACTAAACTTAGTGAATCCAGTAGCTTAACTTAAATGATCATATAAAAAGTATAGTCCTTTGATACCCATGGTTTATGGGGACTTGAGTTAATATGAACTCGCATCCCCATTTTGGTGCCCAATACTACTCCCAAAAATATACTTAGTTAATTTTTTTTAAGAAAAAACTTCTTCTGTGATTTGAGATTAGTGCTCAAAACATAGCCCAAAGGCTATCTTGGAAATCTCAGTTTACTCTCTTACTTTATTTAGAAAATGATTTCTCTTTTCTAATAATTGGCCTGAAGGCTCTTTGGAAATATCAGTTTTTATTCTTATTTAAACTTGAAAACGTTTTAAATCTCTTTGGAAATACTTAGTCCCCATATACTTCTTTGAATAACAGAACGTCAACTTTACTCTTTCTCAACTCAGTGCTCAAGTCTTTAAAATAAGTTCTAAAACTACTTGTAAAAACACTTATTGAAATAGGGTTCATGCTGAATTATGGAAATGAACGACTCAATTCAAGGTTTTCAATAACCATGCATAGAACTCAATACTTGGAACTCAACAACTCTCGAACTCAAGGAGTCAATGATACTACTCATCTCAAGAATTCTCGACTCGGAGGGTTCATGCGGAATTATGGGCATGAACTACACAACTGAAGGACTTCATGAGTAATATGTAATAGTCAGATGATAAGGAATGAATCTCATAGAGGGGTTAGGAACTCAACACTTAAAGGCTTAGAACTTGAAGAAACCACTTCTCTAAAAGATGTTCAACTTACGAATTTCATGTTGAATTATGGGCATGAAACAACTTGACTCGAAGGTCTGCATAACTACATGTAACTCATATCTGCGAATCTTCTCATTCTCTAACTTAGTTCCTCAAAACATAGTTCAAATCAATAGTTGATCTCAAAGGATTCACAATTGAACTCAAAGGTTTCTTGAACTCTACTATTTAACTCTCTTGAATGTGAACTATGAATTCAAGAGTTTGGTTCATGACATGGAGGATCTAGGTGTATTGTAGACCTCATCAATGCATTATTGTTACTCTCATGCTCACTTACTTGAGTCTTTAAACAAGTTACTAAAAGTTGTAGAAGGCTCCTCAAAGGGACTCTCTCAAAAGTTTCTGAAAAACACTCAAAACATAATCTTAACTTTAACTTGAATTTTGAATTATTAATTCAATGTTATGATCATGTTATGAATGATTTATAAGTATTTTGAAGTAGATTAGAGTAGTTAGAATTGAAAGGGAGTGAAGGTGCATTTTAAGTGAACTCAAATGGAGCAACCGAAGACAAAATGGATGGGGCAGGTGACCTTAGCTCTATGAGTGGCACGGGGCGCCAGCCCCTAATGTTCAGAGGAGGATTTGGGGCGCTCTGGCTGGCGAATCGCGCCAGGCCCCGATCCAGAAAATCCAACATGTTTCTTTGCTCGTTTTCTCACCCTAATTCACCTAGAATCGAATGGTTTCTTCCCTAATGACTTGGATTCGTTTACTTGACTTAATTACACTACTGAAAACAACACTCAAATTACTCAATTTCATCTCAAGAAATCATCAGAACCCCAACAAAACAAGATTAAGAATGAATTTTAAGAACACCTATCAAGAACTCATCAAGAACTCTAATCTTTAAACTTAAAGAATGAAATTTCAGTGAAAATAACATGTTTGGCACGTGGTTGAACAAACCCACACTATGGAATCTTACATACCTCTAAGAGATCAAACCCATGGCGAAAATTCGTAACAACATGCACGAATCTCGAGATTCTCTCCTCTTTTCTCTTCTTTTCTCTTCTTAAACTCTCATCTAAAACCCTAGGTGTATATTAGGATTATAAAACTGAACCTAATAGAATTATACCCCTAAAATATTACTAAAACCGAATTAAATTTGTTTGGATAAGGAAAAGACCAAAATACCCTCACTATTTTTGGCTAACTTTCCTTAACTGGATAGCCAAACTTTATAATGTCATATCTCATTCATCCGAACTCGGAACTTAGCAAACTCAGTGGCATTGGAAAGATAACTCAAAGAACTTTCCTAAGGTCTCTTGTAGCATACCTAACTCAACATGTGCTAGGAGTTATCGCCGTTTGAAGTTGACTTGAATATTTTCTCTTGGTTCTTCTTGGAACTTAAGATGCTACATGTAGTGACCTTACCTTAATACTTAAGAAAATTTTAATTCCTTGGAAAAAACTTACTCACTATGAAGGATGATTCAAGTCTTAGTTCGAAAAAAGTTGTTAATTATTCTAATTTATAAGACTTTTAGAAAAATTTTACAATATTTTTAATAACATACGTTACTCACTTTATCTTGATTTATGTGATAAAATACTTTTTAGTTGTTTCAAATTAAAGTTTCAATTTAAGTATCGATAAATTTTCGTAAATTAATTTTTATGATGGAGCACTGTGCTATTAATAAAACACAAATAGAATGATGAAGAGAGAGATTAAAAAAAGAGTACCTTATAGGCCCCAGTTTTTATTTTTTATTTTTGAATGAATCAATTTTTAAAAAGAAATGCAACTATAGCCCATATATAGGAAATCCACTGAGAAATCACACTTGTAGCAATGGATAAAGATCCCGTGCGTAAGATAATAATAGCACATGATAGGCGATGGGATCCACAAATCAGGGCAGTAGAATTCTTTTTTGAGGACAAACAGTATATAAGTAAACATGTATTGGCAATTTTGTCCTTTAAAAGCAACAGTACAATTATTAACAGAATTTTGTACAAGCCATTCAAGCTCTAAATTCTGATATACCAGGATTGCCCCTTGATCGGCAAGCAGATATCATAATTCAAAAAATGGAATTTTGAATTTGTCTTCCATACCGACGTCATCGGAGGCGAGAAATTCTCTGGAATACAGATACGTTGCGTGAAGTTGGCATTGTAAATGGAAGAAAGAAGAAAGGGGGAGACCAAGTGAAACAAAATGGATCAGAGAAGACAATAAGATAAACACAGATATGAAATGGAATGACAGTGTGTGCAGCTAAATAGTAGTAATGGGTAACAGAGAAGACGGAATAGAATAGGTGTGTGAGCTAGTGTGTCAGAGTGGGAAATCATCCTCTACAATCTCAACTAGTCTACTTTCAGAGTGGGAGATGATCTTCTACAATCTCAGCTAGTTTGCTTATAATGAAGGTACAACTAGTATAATATCACTGTATGTTGCGATATCATAATTGATAATCCTAAATTATTCAACTTCGACAACCATCAAGATTCAGCTTTACGTAATTTTATACTAAAATTACCTAGATGTATACATTTATTAGATATACGAGCTCAAATCTATGTTATTTTCTATGTTTTGATTATGGTAATACAGATTGAATTTGGAGAGGCAACTAAATTTTTGTTATATGTTTTTACAAATTTTTAGTTGTTAATTATTATTATATATAATATTTTTATTCATTTTAAACTAATACATATTACTCTTTTTGTCCCAATTACAAGATACATATGGGATTTGAAAGTTAACTAAATTTTTAAAGAGTAAATTTCATATATAGCAGTATATAGAGTATTATTATCAAGTTATGGCATTAGAGTTTCAACTTCATTTTGTAGCATTTAATATATCACTCTATAGCATTTTATTAGTAATTATATTGTTAATTATAATTTATTGAAAAAAGTTGTTATTAAAATTAATTAAAAATTAAGTAGATAAAGTGATAATGAGTAATTAATTTTAATGATTAAGAATTCTGACAACATTTATTAAGTTGTTTTTGACAGTGCATTTATTGAATGTTGCATGCCTGAGAATTTAAAGAGTTTACCTTTTTATTGAGTTAAATTAAAGCTAGATAAATTATTAGCATTACAATTATTCTTCATTCCAAAATTTCTCTATCATTTTGAAATTTCTTTCAACATATAATTCATTTCTTTCCCCAAGAATTCAAGATTATTTTCATAGCTGCATATTTCAGTTCTGATGGATAACTTTGTGTTAATTTTAATTAAACATGGTGGAAAGTGAAATTCTTCGATTTAGTTTTTAGTAATGATTTGTTTCTTTTAATTATGAATTGTTGGTTTTATTTAGATTTATCATTTTTTACATTTAAAACATTGTTAAATTTTTTTGTTAACTGTATTATCAGTTTGTAAATTTTTTTTTTGAAAGAAATAGTATGTCCTGTATAGCGTACATGAAGTCTGAAGTTTATTTTTTTAGTGAATGAAATGTGTATGAAACACGTATCATTTTTGTATGAAATTTTTTTTTAATAGTACAAAATTTTGTTTTCATTTAAATTATAATATATGTTATTGTATGAATTTTGTTTTTAAAATGTATTGTGTATAAGTTAGTGAATGATATAATTAAATGTGTATGAATTATATGAACTGATTAGTGTATAGGTAATTGAATCATATAGTAAATGTGTATGAAGTATGTATGAATTATATAGCAATTATGCATGTTATTTTACTAAAATATGATTTCAATGTTGTGAAACAGAAAAATACGTCGATTTTTAGATGGAGGACATCATATATGATGCATCTACTCTCTATATTGGTTTAGTTAATGCAATAATAACTCAACTTAATATAGAATAAAATATAAATTCTATTGAGATAAAATATGTTATTAACGATATGTGTCATCCTATTACTATTCATAATGATGTTGGGGTAAAGGTTTTTCTAGATCAGAAAAAAGGTTAATTTGGATTTCTTTTCAAAATATCCTTTGTGCATCTCTTTGATAGATCATGAGATGCATAATGAAGGTCATAGTGTTATTAATACTGATATAATAAATTTTGATGTTAGATTGGCAAATAATTACGTTGATCTATACTCCAATAATTCTATTCGTTTAATCGGAATGAATTTAGAAGGAGTTGTCAATGAGAATAATGAAGGTGGTGATGATATAATAAGTGACCATTCAAACCTATTTGTTGTTGAGGAACAAGTTTACAACAATAAGGAACACTGAAGGAGGTTATGCGGCATGTTGGACTTGTTGAAAAGTTTAGTTTTCGTGTTGAGCATTATAATGTATCAAAGTAAGTTCACACTAGTGTTATCAGAGCCTAAAATGCTGTCACCAGGTCCAAAGAGAAGAGCGGGTAGACCAAAACTTGAAAGATGTAAGGTGTTTGCTGACGTGAAATTCAAAAGGACGGAAATGACTTGCAGTAGATGCCGTCAGTTGGACACAATAGAAAGACATGTTCAAACTATCCTGTGCAAAAACAATGATTTCGTAACGTTAAATTTGTTATTATGTTGTTTTTAATGTTAGAAACACATTTTGTTTTATTGATTGCAGTAGTTATCACTGACATTTATGACAATCATATAATGTTTCATAAAGTTTTCATTCAAATTTCATATATATATATATATATATATATATATCATTTGTTTATGTTACATATGTCAAAGTACAATATGACATTCATAATTCATACAATATGTATACATAATAAATACAAATTGAACTATACTGTCATTCATATAATCTTCAGGTCGTATTCATACAATGTTCATACAATGTTCATATATATAATTTGTTTCTATTGCATATGTCAAAGTTCAGTATGTCATTCATAATTCATACAATTTTTATACATTATAAATATAAATTGTACTGTCCTGCCATTCATAAAGTGTTCTATATGTTACTCATACAATGTTCATACAATATTTTATCATTGGTTTCTGTTACATATATTAAAATCAATATGGCATTCATAATCATACAATGTTCATACATTAAAAATATACATTGAACTGTACTGTCAATCATAAACTATTATAATACATGTATTTATTGTTAAGTTAGTTCATATAAAGTTGCAATCTATTTCAAACAAAATTCATACAAAAATAATTGTAACATTGATACATTATAGACCATTCAAAAGATATCCCACCATATAATAGACCATTAGGATCCTTTCCCTTGAGACTAGATAGAAATTCATCAATCCTTACAAAAGCATCATCGTCCTTCTTCATAACATATTTGGCAGGTAGGATTTTAACCTGCAATTTAATCACACAATGCTTTAGCCAAATGATCTATCAAACTTTCAAATGAGCATTTAAATGCAGTCAAATAATATTTCAATTGGATATGTTTCATCTTGTCAGATGAGAAAAAAAATATATAGAGAGTGTCGATAGCACTGGGATTGTGGAAAAACAAAATTTTGTACTATTAAAAAAATTTCATACACAAATGATACATGTTTCATACACATTTCATTCACTAAAATAAACTTCAAACTCATGTACGCTATACAGAACATACTGTTTCTTTCCAAAAAAAATATTTACAAACCTATTATAGATAATACAGTTAACAAAAAAATTTAACACTGTTTTAAATATAAAAAATGACAAATCCAAATAAAATCAACAATTCATAATTAAAATAAACAAATCATAACTAAAAACTAACCCGAAAAATTTCATTTTCCACCATGTTTAATTAAAATTGACGCAAAGTTATCCATCACAACTGAAATATGCAGATATGAAAATAATCTTGAATTTTTGAGAAAAAAATGAATTATATGTTGAAAGAAATTTCAAAATAATAGAGAAATTTTGGAATGAAGAATAATTGTAATGCTAATAATTTATCTAGCTTTAATTTAACTCAATAAAAAGGTCAACTCTTCAAATTCTCATGCATGCAACATTCAATAAATGCACTGTCAAAAGCAACTTAATAAATGTTGTCACAATTCTTAATCATTAATAAATGGGGGAGAGGTTGAGTGTATTGGGCGAAGATAAAAGAGTATTGGTTGATATGGGGTTGGTAGTTCTTGGGTAACCATATAATATGAAATTAATTAAAATCAAATTCCTAATTTTTAGATTTTATTTTTTAAAAGGTAACTATATAATATGAAGTTTAATTAATATATAATAAATAATAATTTATTATTTATATTTAAAACATTAAAAGGTAATTGATTAATATTTAATAATTTATTGTTTATATTAAAAACTTTAAAAGGTAATTGATTAATCAGTAGTAATTTAAAAGGTTTTGTTGATAAAAGGTAAGTGAATAAATAAAACTAATTATTTAAACATAATAATTATTAGTTAAATAATAAAATGAATTTTTTATTAATATATTATTAGTTAATATGCAATAACTTGATAATAATATGCTATAAATAATTTATTTTTAAATATATATTTTTTAATTAATATATTATTAATTGATGTGCTATAAGATGATAATAATATGCTATAAGTAGTTTATTTTTAAAAAATATAATTATAACTTGATATTTATCCTCTTAAATGTTTGTGGGATGTTAATTTTTCATTTTTAAAATGATACTTTATATTTTTTAGGTCATTTTCAAACAAAGTAAGCATAAACTTTATTTTAATTGTGTGTTGAAGTACATAGGAGGACGACCAGAAGTTAAACTCTTTTTTAATATGCAGTAAAGTAATATATTTAAGTAAAATGAAGCTTTTCAAATATTCTATTTATTAAAAGTGGAGGTTATGCCAGGGGACATGTATAGTAAAAACTAAAATCAACCAAGTCCAAATTATTTCAGCAGACATAAATGCCCTTCAGTTTAACTTAAATACCTACAAGCACACATGTTGACCATGAGGTGTGTGCTTGTAGAGTCTTCTATATATGAGTAACACGACAATAATAAATTTTTAACCTATACATTTTTATTCTTTTTGTTTCAATTTCTCTTTTTGTCTTCCTTCTTTTAGACGTGAATTCATAACTTAATGAGTTTATTGTAATAATCGACAAAGTAACATAAATTATACGTAGATTTTTAGTTAGTCTCTATATTAATTTTCCTGTGACGCTTCAGCTTAAGATTAAAAGTCTCACATGGCAAAACACCATAGAAATATTGAATATATATAAGTAAACAAATCTAACCAATTAGCGACACTTTTTAAAGTCATGGGGGCCTAGACCCAAAGCGGATAATATCACTTAGTCGTTACACTTCCTTTAAGGATAAGTTCTTAACTTTTTTCTATTGCTACTTTAAATCATTAAAAAGCTAAAATCAACTTATGTTATTATTGTTAGAAATCTCATGTTTAGGACTAGAAAATCAAGGATTGTAGTGATGTATTGATAGTGTATTGATAGTATTGATATGTTGATCAATATTGATGGTATTGATGAATAATAATGTTAAGCATATACTCCTTATATAGGAGAGGATTATAGAGTTCTAAGTCAACTATACTTAGAGTCCTACTACAACGCTTATTAATACTATAATAATAAAATAATTAAATCCTAATTGTACTGCAATTCTAATAGTAATCTAATTTTAGTTGTAATATAATCCTAATTATAATGTAATTATAGACGAAACATAATACAATCAATATAATCAGTCTAATCTTAATGCAACTCTAATTCTATAACATTGATGTAAACTCGTCAGTCAGCTTCGTTGGACCTGTTCCTTTGACATGTTCTAATCATCAGCTTCCTTCCTCATCAACACTTAATGTAGATAGGTCAGTGAATTGCGTTGGACCTGTTCCTTTGATATGTTCCAATCATCAGTTTCCTTCTTCTTCTAGACTTCCCCTCAAGCTAGTAAGTAGACGAACAGTTACTCCTAGCTTGCATTGAATATCCAGTAAAAAAAACTTTAAATACCCAGCAAAAACTTGTTTTGTCAATGTTTCGGTATATCGACACCCAGCAACAACTTATTTTGTTAATGCTTCGATGTGTTGATGTTGTTTTCCCTCTACCCCTGGCTTTTAGCAGATAATATCATGTTATGATTCTGTTTTGACACTTTTTCTTCCTCTTCCCTTGTATAAAAACTCGTGAGAGCATATATAAATTGAATAAGGAAAGGATATGGTGTCTTACATAAGCTTCTAGCAAAATTAATAGCTTTTGTTGCTTGAATATGACTTTTTTTATAAAAACAAATTCCACATCTCCTTGGCAGTTGATCAGCCCACAATTAGGTGCATGCTTTCTTCGGTCAAGGTGTTTGAGATCCAACTCTTTAGAAACACATCTTTCTCCTTTCAATCATCAATAATGTCACTATCTTTTGCATTGCCACTACAACTTCCGTAACAGTCTGTCCAGTGAAACAACTACTTTTACTTGATTCATTCTCTGTGATATGAATCAATTGGGATATATGAGTCATCTTTATAGGGACAATGAGTTTGTGAAGTAAGGAGGTCGATACTTTTTTGGTAGAAGTGGTCATAGCAACATGTGATTTAATTTTTTATTATTATTTTTTTTTATAAATACTCAGAGAGAGAAAGAGCTTTAAAATCTGATACCATGTTAGAAATTCATGTAGAAATCTCATGTCTAGGACTTGATAAATCAAGTATTGTATTTATGCATTGATAGTGTATTGATAGTATTGATATGTTGATCAATATTGATGGTATTGATGAATAATAATGTTAAGTACATACTCGAGAAAATTGTAGAGTCCTAAGTTAACTATACTTAGAGTTCTACTACAATAGTTATTACTACAATAAAAATAAAATAATTAAATCCTAATTATACTATAATTCTAATCTAATTCTAGTTGTAATATAATCCTAATCATAATATTATTATAGACGAAACATAATCCTAATAAATATAATCAGTCTAATCCTAATGCGACACTAATTCTACAACATTGATGTAAACTCGTCAGTCAGCTTCGCTGGACCTGTTCCTTTGACATGTTCCAGTCATCAGCTTTCCTTCTCATCAACACTTATTGTAGATAGTTCAGTCAACTGCGTTGGACCTATTCCTTTTATATGTTCCAATCGCCAGTTTCTTCTTCTTCAACAATTGTGTCTAGCATCTTCGTCTTATACGTTGATTGTTTAGAGTATTTTTAATATTATTTCATCAATTTTCTATTTGATTATTTTGATATTTTTTTTAATTCTTATTGCTTTGTTTGAATTATGTTGTATGTATTGACTTTTGAATTTTAATTCTTTTTAAAAGGTATTTTAAAATACCTACATAGTTGATTTTTCTACGTCTACCAGCCTTGAAACCTTGACCTAGTTGGTCAAGAGAAAAATTTTCAACTAGTGAACCACTATGATTAAGAAGGTTGGTTTTGACTTTTAATAATTATACTAGGGAATATAGCCACGCTTTAAGCAAGTGTTAAAATATATTTGTTAGAATTATTCTTTTTCCAGTTAACTATGTGTTCACTATATTATATTGTTTGACATTATCGTTATCTCTTGATTTATGGTAGGAAGAAGGGTAAAAAATATCTCTAAATTTTTGTTTAATAGTACCTTAGTTATACTATCTGGTCATTTATATCCATCATCTTCAAACTTTTAATCCGCATTCTTTAATTGGATAGTAATTTCTAAATGAAATGAAATTATCCATTTTCATAAAGAAATATTCATCATCCAATTTAACTCGTGTCTGAATCTAACTATCTTAATTCAAACAGATTTAATTCATGTCCAATCCATCTAAGTTTAACTTGTAATGGGTAGTAATGCATGAACATAATGCAAATTCATTATATTTTAGTATTTAAATTAAAAAAAATGGTGAATAGAATGAAGCAGATAAGAATTCTGTTATTCTCCATTAAAATGAAATATGAAAGGGTCTGTTAATTTTATTTATGTGTAATATGAAAAGGTTAGCCAAAATATTGACAAACTCATAATCACATATTAGGCTAATTTATTAGATTAGAATTAATAACAAAATAAGTTACTATCTGTAATGACCCACTAGGTCGTTTTGAGAACTAGAACTGTTTTGACTCTTTTCCAAAGATTTCAAGGGGTATTTTAAGCTATTCGATAACTAAGAGTATCTAGCTGATTAAAATTTCAGTAATTTACTTAAAATAGTTAATAGTTGGTAGACCAAGTCCATAACTCATTTACTAATTTAATATTTGGCTCATACATAAAAATAACTTAAAGGAGTTAAAGTTATTATATCATAGTTTGAAGAAATCAAAAATAGGAGAAACTGCTCTAATTAAGGCTGTTCAAAATCGAACAGAAACCGATAAGCCCAATCGATAAAAAAGTTATTGGTTTATAGTTTTGGGTTATTTGTTTAGTGGTTTTGAAAACAGTTTTGATTTTTTTGTTATCGGGTTATTGGCTCTTAATGGTTTAAAGTTTTTTTTAACGGACTAACCGATAACCCGATAGTAAATTAAATATTTATATTTATACCATTTTGTATATAAAGTCCTCGACTTAGAGTTAATTTCCTACTTTTATTTTTGGTTGTCTCAAATACTTGATTATTTTACGATGTAAAAGTGTTAGCTTTTGAGCAAGATATAACTTGTGAACTCAAGTGCATGGTTTATTTAGTTTGTCACCTTGTTTACAAGTGATTTTCAATATTTTTTCTTTTGGGTCAAATCTTAATAGTTAAGCCGATAACCGAACTGATAACGATCAAAAATCGATAAACCAATAATCGATAATCCAATATCTTAATGGTTCTATAATGGTTTAGCATCACTACAAACCAATAACCAATAAGTCAACCCGGTAAACTTTAAAGTTGAACCGAATCGACCGATACATAGCCCTAGCTCTAATACACATCTGAGAAGAACACTTGTTTCTTATTCCTAGATTTAAAACTTTGCATAAATACAATTACAATATAAATTACTGAAATTTAAATTGTTGTCATTATAATATTGATGGGGTTCAGCAAATATCTCTAATTGGATTATAAAAATTTGTTAGTCTGCAAATTCTTTAAAATGGTGATATTGGAATGGAGGGGGACAAAATCTTAGCCAATCATTAAGCAATCATGTCAAAGATTGGCATTAGATACCTTTCTGAAAATTAGTGCAAATCTTTTTGTACAGATTGGATTTTTCGGAAAATGGTGGTTAACGTTGCAGACTTTCTATTTTTTGCCTGGTGTCGTTAATGAGTGGAGTTGATTTTTATTTTATTTATTTATCAAATTAAGATATTAATTTTTGATATATTGAGATAGGTAATTAATTATTAGGTGTATATTATATAATTTAACATTGAATTTTAGAATATTGGAGAAATGATAGTTCAATTTTTGTCTTGAAATTTAGCAAGTATGATAATTTTGGCATGTAAATTATATAAAGATTTGAAGCTTGATTAGAGATATGAGTGGGTTTTAGGGTCTACATAGACATATAATAATTTGAATGCCTACAAACTCGCTTACTTACAAATATTGCATAATTGGTAGATTGGGATCGTTCCGAATCTTTGTGAAAAGAAAAGGAAAAATCTTGAAGGTTCGTGGTACGAGGTTCGACATTAAGATATGTTAAGACTTTTAGACTTGTTGAATGACATTTTCGTAATTAAAGATTAAAAATGAAATAGACAAAGGGGTAATGGCGAAAGATGAGGGTCTCGTATTAATGGTGTGACGGACATTGGTACGAGTACCGATGTTATAAAAGGGAAGGTTACTACTATTGTGGATTGTAATTTGAGAATGTCAAAGCATAAAGGCATTAGCTGATATATTATTAACTTGAAATCATTGTGTGATTGTGTTTTCTTTATTATATCCGTATAGTTATGATAATTGAGGTGGTTATGTATTATGTAGATATTTGACTGATTGAGGTGCATAATATTGTGTACATGCAGTGACATGAGATTGAATATAAGTTGAGAACGTAGAGATCATCCGTGTTGGGGATGGTGAGATGTCAAGATTATAATTTGGGCACGTAGAGATCGTTCGTGCGGTAATTGTTTGATTTTATGATAGTGAATTGAGATCGTCCGCTGTGGACCTCGCGAGTCCCAATGGGTCATGAACTCTCGATGTATTTGTGAGGAGTATCATGCATCTACGGTTTAGAGAGTACTGGGTATTCTGAGACATATCATTTCATGGTATCATATTGCATTGCATTTCATCACATCCTTCATTCTTGATGATTATGTGTTTTATTTGGTCGTTGGAATGTATCTGATGTTTGATTACCTCTATTAGATGAAATTTGACTGGTAAGTGTAATATATACTTGCATAATTAAAGAATTGATTTTTCTTATACTAATTCCAGTCACTACTTCTTCATTGTCGGTCAATGAGATATATTGGGTACACGTGATTTCGTACTCATACTACACTTGTGACACTCTTTTTTGGTGCAGATTCGATTCCGAGTACGAGCATATCTCGTGGAGCAAATTAAATCCGAGTTGGAGTGTCTTGGAGTTGTGGTGAGTTGCTTGGCTGTTCTATGACCCACACCTCCCGCTATCTTTTACTTATTTTGTTATTTAGTATTCACACAGGATATTCCTTATATTGGATTTGTCATTTTAGTTTCAGACTTGCATCGTATTTCTTGTACTTATGACACCAATTATTGGGTGGAATTTTTTTTAGTTTTCCACAGTTCGTACTTTTTGTTGGAGATTTTCACTTAGTGTTTTTTCTTTTTCTCATTATTTAGTTAAAATTGGTAAAAATATTTTGGATTGACTTACCTATTGATTGAAAATATAGGTGCCATCACGACTTATGAATTTGGATCGTGACACTATCATTTCTTAAAATTGAGAATTAATTATAAAAAGGGTAAAATGAAGTCTTTCATATTGTGAGTTGTGACTACTAATTAACAAATTAAACAAATATAAAAGTTTGTTTTTATTAACACCTTCTTAATTGCAATAAAAAATTCAAAAAAATGAAAAAAATCAAATAAAAAAGAAAAGGGAAAAAATAATATAATATTATACTAAATTTTGAGAAAAGAAAGCAACTCAACAAAACAAATAAATTTTCTATAGTTCTTTCAACATCCTATTTTTCTAAAGAATGATATGAAAGAATATTCCATGTTAAATAAAAACAATCAATTTTACTTTGAATTATAGAAATAACATAAATAAATTAGTAATATATATATATATATATATATATATATATATATATATATATATATATGATAATTTAAAGATATGAGATTTGACTCACTTTTTTTCTTCTCTAAAGTCTTTTTTTGGTATTTATTTGTCGGGACATATGTTTTGGTTGGTTGTATTTTTTAAAATATTGCACCTTACTTGCATGGTTATTATCTGTTATATATATTGTTAGTTAAAATATGTTAGTTTTAGTTATTCTATAAATTTATTAAATGATATTTTTTAAATTTATTGTTAGATTACGATAAAATATAAATAATATATATAATTATAAATTGATCATCGGATAATAAGGATAAAATATAAAATAATATTTGAATGCACTTAACAATCATAATGTTGATAAAAAAAATCATAATTGTATACATTAACTTTTAATGGTTGAAAATGAAGTGAAGAGATTTTATTTGATTTCTAAATAAAAATATGAAAATATTTTACGCTATTTTCTCCCTTATTTAAGACTCACAATTATATAAGAAATTTTTCTGATAGTCGAGTATGTTAGACAAATTTATTTAGGGCGAAAAAAAGAGAGGAGAAAATGATAGTAATAAATTTAAAGGAGCTATTTAAGGAAATTAAATAAAAAAGGAAACTTAAATTTCATATTTAGAGGAAGATGGAAGAAAGAGATAGAGGGACATTTTAAGAAAACAAAATAAATGACAATAATAAGGAATTATATTCATTTTTTGTTAAAGGAAGATTGAAGAAAGAGAAGAAAAGGGACGGATTTGAAGAAATGTAATAAATGTTAATAATTAACGAGGAAAGAAATTAAAAAATTACAAGTGTTTCTTCATAAAAAAATTGAAAAAAATGTTCAAAATTTTGAGAAAAAACGATACATAATAATACTGTCCAATGAGACATGTTACCTTTTCTTTTATCATTTAACTTTAATATCATATATAGATATAGATTTTTAGCAAAAAAAAAAAAGGGATCTAAAATAAAATTAAAATGATTGATTAAATTCTGTTTAAAAAAAGTAAATACAATGCACATAAAGTTATACTTCCTCCGATTAAAAAAAAATGACCTTATTTCCTTTTTAGTCTATTTTAAAAAGAATGACCTCTTTCCTTTTTTGGCAACACTTTAACTTTAACTTTCCACCTGACATGTTTAAGACCATAAAATAAAATGACATTTTGATACATTTAACATAACTTTAATTTAGAACCACAATATTAAAAAGTCTTATTTCTTTTCTTAAACTTCGTTCTAAATCAAATTAGGTTGAATAAATTCTTTAAAAAAAAAAACAGAAAAAAAGAAAAATGAGTGATTTAAGTATTAATGATGAGATTGAAAAATGGAAAAGAGATTTCATAGTATTAATGATTAAAGGAATTAAAATATGACTACCTTGAATATAAAATAGTAAGGTAAAATTTTCAATTTTTAAAATTAAGAAAGAGGTAAAAAAACAAAATTATAGAAAAGAAAAAAAAATTATTTATAGTTTAAAATATTGCACCAGTAAGTATAGTATCAATATTTTTTTTAATAGATAATTAAAAATATGGTTAATAGTTTTTTGTTTGCTTTTTAAAACTTTTATATGAATAATTAGAGTATTGATAAATTTATTAATGTTGTAAAATCAAGATTATAAAAAGAAGACAAGAGAAATAGATGTAGGAGAAGACTTTCTTCTTATTCAAGTATATATTAGTTTCATATGTATATATTATAATAGTGAATGAACAACCTTATTTATAGAGTGAGAAATCATTCCAAAGGTCACCATATTAAGTATAATAATAAATAGATACATACTTATCCAAAAAGGTTCATGTAACCTAGTGAATATGAATGGTTGTTCATGTACTAACTTTATGGACTATCCACTTATTTAATGGATTTATAACACTCCC
Organism: Solanum chilense; assembly: GCA_032847665.1. NCBI lineage: Eukaryota > Viridiplantae > Streptophyta > Magnoliopsida > Solanales > Solanaceae > Solanum > Solanum chilense. The sequence continues at coordinate 67,278,593 of CM064963.1, read as the reverse complement.
CCTAGGATGTCCATAGATATTGTGCCTCGTTAAAACCTTACTAAAAAAAACCTGTGGGAAAAAATTCTAGTGAAGGAAAAAGAGTACACATATCTTTTGATACGCATTATTTGCTGCCTCATTAAAAACCTTTCTAGGAAAACCCAATGGGACAAAACCTAGATTAAGGAAAAAAGAGTACAATGCGTATTTTGCTCCCCCTGATATAAACCACGATTCAGATGGTTAAGTTTCCCCATTCCAATTTTGTGAACCATCTTCTCAAGAGTTGAGGTCGGTAAAGATTTGGTAAATAAATCTGTTGGATTATCACTCGAACGAATTTGTCACACATCAATATCACCATTCTTCTGGAGATCATGTGTGAAGAATAATTTTGGTGAAATGTGTTTCTTTCTATCTCCTTTAATAAAGCCTCCTTTTAATTGAGCTATGCATGCAGCACTAACTTCAAAGATTATTGTGGGTATCTTGACGTCACACTTCAAACCACATCTTTCTTTGATAGAATGTATTACAGATCTTAACCATACACATTCTCTACTTGCTTCATGAATGGCTATTATCTCAGCATGATTTGAAGAAGCAGCGACAATAGACTGCTTCGTAGATCGCCATGATATAGCAGTACCTCCGTACGTGAACAGATAACCTGTTTGTGATCGAGCTTTATGTGGGTCAGATAAATAACCTGCATCTGCATGACCAACAAGATCTGCACTATCTTTGTTAGTATAAAACAGACCCATATCACTAGTTCCCCTTAGATATCGCAATATATGTTTAACTCCATTCCAATGTCTTCGTGTAGGGGAAGAACTATATCTTTCTAACAAATTAACAGAAAATGCTATGTCAGGTCTCGTAGCATTAGCAAGATACATAAGTGCCCCAATTGCACTAAGATAAGGTACTTCTGGACCAAGAGGTTCCTCATTCTCTTCGTTTCAAGATTTTCTCAGTATAGGCAGATTGATGGATGAAGACCCCGTCTACTAAATATTCTATTTGTAGTCCAAGACAAATTTTTGTCTTACCAAGGTCTTTCATCTCAAATTCTTTCTTTAGATATTCAATTGCCTTTTGAACCTCTTCTGGAGTTCCAATGAGATTAATGTCATCAACATAAACAACAAGAATAACAAACCCCAATGTTGTTTTCTTAATAAATATACAAGGACAAATGACATCTTTTATATAACCTTGTTTTATCAAAAACTCACTGAGGCGATTATACCACATGCGCCCTGATTGTTTTAAGCCATATAATGACTTTTGTAATCTGATTGAATATATTTCCCGAGATTTTGAACTACATGCTTCAGGCATTTTAAGTCCTTCTGGAACTTTCATATAAATTTCATTATCAAGTGAACCGTAAAGGTAAGTTGTAACCACATCCATTAGATGAATTTCAAGATTTTCATGTACAGCTAAACCGATGAGATATCGAAAAGTTATTGCATCCATAACAGGTGAATATGTTTCTTCATAGTCGACACCAGGTCGTTGAGAGAATCCTTGTGCAACAAGGCGTGCCTTGTATCTTACAATCTCATTTCTCTCATTTCTTTTTCGTACAAAGACCCATATATATCCAATTGGTTTAACATCACTAGGCGTTTGGACTACTGGTTCAAAAACCTCACGCTTAGCAAGTGAATTCAATTCTGATTGAATTGCATCTTGCCATTTTGGCCAATCATGTCTTTGTCGACATTCTTCGACGGATAGAGGTTCAAGATCCTCATTTCCTTGCATGATGTTAAGTGCAACATCATATGCGAAAACATTATCCACTATGATTTTTGATCGATCTAAACTTATCCCATCACCTGTAGAAGAACTTATTGAGAGTTCTTCATTTACTTGAGTCTCGGGTTCACTGATTTCTTCAGGAATATCAGGATTAATCAGATCTTGAATTTCTTCGTGAAATTCTTTTGTAGTGTCATTTTTTGTACTTCTTTTTCTAGGATTCTTATCTTTTGAACCCAATGGTCTACCACGCTTCAGGCGTATTTGTGATTCAGAAGCTATGACACTTGTAGATGGTCCTTTTGGGACGTCGATTCGGATAGGCATATTTACTGCAGGAATATGTGACTTTGTTATCCTTTTTGAATCAGTAAATGCGTCTGACATTTGATTTGCTATGTTTTGCAAATGGATGATCTTCTGGACCTCTTGTTCACACACAGGGGAGCGTGGATCAAAATGAGATAATGATGAAACTTTCCATGCAATTTCACTTTTAAGTTTATTTTTCTCTCCCCCTAATTGTGGAAAATTTATTTCATCAAATCGACAATCTGCAAATCTTGCAGTGAATAAATCTCCCGTCAATGGCTCAAGGTAGCGAATTATTGAGGGTGAATCAAACCCAACATATATGCCTAACCTTCTTTGAGGGCCCATCTTGGTGCGCTGAGGTGGTGCTACAGGCACATATACAGCACATCCAAAAATTCGAAGATGAGCAATAATTGGTTCATGACCGAATACCAATTGTAATGGGGAGTATTTATTATAATGAGTCGGTCTGAGACGAACAAGTGATGTTGCATGTAAGATAGCATGACCCCAAACAGTAGTAGACAACTAACTTTTCATAAGTAGAGGTCTTGCTATCAATTGTAAGCTCTTAATAAATGACTCAGCAAGGCCATTTTGAGTATGAACATGAGCTACAGGATGTTCAACTTTTATCCCTACCGATACGCAATAAGCATCAAAAGCTTGGGATGTGAATTCGCCAGCATTATCAAGACGAATTGTCTTAATGGGATAATCTGGAAATTGCGCTCTTAATCGTATCATTTGTGCCAATAATTTTGCAAACGCCAGGTTGCGAGATGATAAGAGGCACACATGAGACCATCTTGAAGATGCGTCTATTAGGACCATAAAATATATAAACGACCCACTAGATGGGTGAATAGGTCCGCAAATATCCCCATGTATTCATTCCAAAAATTGAGGGGATTCAGTGTTAACCTTCATTGGTGATGGCCTAGTAATCAATTTGCCTTGGCAGCAAGCAGCACACCAAACTCATCATTTGTAAGAATCTTCAGGTTCTTTAATGGATGACCATTTGAGTTTTCAATGATTCGTCTCATCATTATTGATCCAGGATGACCTATTCGGTCATGCCAAAGCACAAAAGTCTTTAAGTCAGTAAACTTCTGGTTTACGATAGAGTGTGCTTCAATCGTACTTATTTTTGCATAATACAGGCCAGAAGATAAAGTTGATAATTTCTCCAATACATATTTCTGGTTTGAGACAATCTTGGTAATACCAAGGTATTCAACATTCATTTCATTTATTGTCTCAACATGATATCCATTTCGGCGAATATCTTTAAAACTTAACAGGTTTCTTGGGGATTTAGAAGAGAACAAAGCATCTTCTATAACAAGTTTTGTCCCCTTAGGCAGAAATATAGTAGCTCTTCCGGAGCCTTCTATTAAGTTTGAATTACCAGAAATTGTAGTAACATGTGCTTTTCTTCTAAGCAAGTAGGAGAAGTATTTCTCATCTTTGAATATGGCGTGCGTTGTTCCACTATCAATTATACAAATATCTTCATGATTGATTATTGAGGTATCCATATATTCTTCAAGATAAAAGATATAAAAGAAATAAACATTATAATATTATTACTAAACAAAAACAATACACAACCTTTTAGTTATTTACAAATCTAGGAAAACATATTCATACTAGTTCATATAAACGACGAAAATGAAATATATTTATATTATTACAGACCCATCACCTATCAGGTGATCTATCTTTCCTTCGGGGTTCTCAAAGAAATCCGCTACATCTAGATGCATGGGTTCAACAGTATCTTACGTGATAAAGTTGGCTTCTGCGTTATTTTTCACCTTTTTCAGGGAAGCTTGATATAACTCAACCAGGTGCCTTGGCGTACGACAGGTACGTGACCAATGTCCTTTTCCTCCACATCGATAACATTTGTTGTATGAATTTTTCTTCTGCACTACGTCATGTTTTTCATTCTTCTTTTTACACTGCTGGTGTTGAATGTTATTATATAGTGCAAGACGATCACCTTGTTTAAAATTTCTTCCTCGACCACGACCATGACTGGGGCCACGACCTTTTTCACGCTTAGATTGGTGAAAATTTACCGTATTTACTTCAGGAAATGGCATAGAACCAGTAGGTCGACTTTCATGATTTTTCATCAGTAAATCATTATGTTGTTCAGCAACAAGGAGATGTGAGATTAATTCGGAATACTTTTTAAATCCCATTTCTCGGTATTGCTGCTGCAGAAGCATACTTGAGGCAGGGAAAGTGGAAAACGTTTTTTCCAGCATATCATGGTTAGTGATATTTTCTCCACATAATTTTAATTGTGAGATAATTTTAAACATAGAAGAGTTATACTCACTGATAGATTTAAAATCTTGAAATCTCAAGTGGATCCAATCATAACGTGCCTGTGGAAGGACAACCAACTTCAGGTGGTCATATCTATCTTTTAAATTGTTCCACAACACCAGAGGATCCTTAACAGTGAGATATTCCATTTTCAAACCCTCATCAAGGTGATGACGGAGAAATATCATCGCCTTAGCACGGTTTTGATTCGATGCTTGATTATTTTCTTGGATGGTGTCTGCTAGACCCATCGTATCAAGATAAATTTCTGCATCGAGTGTCCATGATAGATAGTTTTTTCCCGATATGTCTAGAGCAAGAAATTCAAGTTTAGAAAGATTAGACATTATTTAAAAATAAAGGAAATTCTTACCTCCGAGGCTTTGAAAGTCTTTACTTGAACTGGTAGAGACTCGTGCTGATAACGTGTTGTAAAATCAAGATTATAAAAAGAAGACAAGAGAAATAGATGTAGGAGAAGACTTTCTTCTTATTCAAGTATATATAAGTTTCATATGTATATATTACAATAGTGAATGAACAACCCTATTTATAGAGTGAGAAATCATTCCAAAGGTCACCATATTAAGTATCATAATAAATAGATACATACTTATCCAAAAAGGTTCATGTAACCTAGTGAATATGAATGGTTGTTCATGTACTAAATGGACTATCCACTTATTTAATGGATTTATAACAATTAATAATGTAATTACCCATCATATGTAACACACAAAAAAAACATATTCCTTTTAGGTGAAATCCAATCAATTAATAAATAAATACACAAATAAAATGTAATTCGAACATTTGACTTTTGAATATACATTTGAAAACGTTTTATATATTAAATTCTATCTTTGTTTTTTTTACTTATTTAACTTATTTAAGATTCTTAATTATTTTAGTAGCCATATATAATAAAATGATCTTAAAATATATATGCACACATGTTCATTTTTCATGATATTAGATAATATAAATATTAGATTTCTTTCTTGTAACTAATATTTGCATGATATCATGTCTTTAATACATTTATACAACATCTTAATAAATAATATAACCTATTAGAAAATATATCCATATATAACCTCGTGTACTTATATATTAATTTTAACTAAAGATGCATAAATTAGATAATATTTGATGATATTAGATATATTAAATTATATATTCATTTTTCATGATATTAGATAATATAAATATTAGATTTCTTTCTTGTAACTAATATTTGCATGATATCATGTCTTTAATACATTTATACAACATCTTAATAAATAATATAACCTATTAGAAAAAATATCCATATATTAACCTCGTGTACTTATCGAAAATATTTTTAAGAGAAAAAAAAAAGAAATTAGTAGAACAAAGAAGGTGAAAGAAAGAACGTCAACATTAATTTGGCTCTTCTGAAATAAGAAAACACATATTTCCTTATCCTCCTCATAATGTTGTTATGAATTCCATAAATATATTAATTATTTCTCCAAATAATTCTTCTTTATTTTCCTCTTAATTTGATATGAATTTCATAAATAAATGAATTTTTTTCCAAACATTCTTCTTGCCCTTTGAACACTCTTCACTCTTATAATCTCAATCGCATGAATTTTTCCCCCAACGAATATCTCTTTGTAGGAAAAATTATAGTGAAACATTCTTCCAAAAAGTCTTGTATTTTGAAAAGATACACTTAAATTTCTCAACCAAATGAATATTCTTTCCAACAAATATCTTTTTATAGGAAAAATTATAGTGCAACATCCTTTAAAAAAGTCTTTGTTTTGCGGAGGTACATGTTTGCAACAAATTTTAAACATATGGAAAATAAACAAACCATACAAATAAAATATGAAGAAACGTGATTTTATTCATCAAGATTGTGAGTACAAATCTGTTCCTCCCTTGATTCTACTCTCTAATATGATTTATCCATGATTCGAGGGTTGTTAGTGGCGTATTTCTCAAACTAGGATGATTTAGATTTAACCTCTCTTTATGAATAATCCATCAATTTGTGGAGTATTCTAGATCTTGATCTCTTTGTGGATTTTTCGAGATGCCTTTTAAGGGAATTTAGTACCCTTTATATAGGCATAAACTAGGGTTTATGGTTGAGTAGCCTCCAAGAATCCTTATCTGAGTTTAATACAATTTGTAGAGTCCCAAGTCGAATTGAATGCATATTGTAGAGTCCTACAAAATTTCAATGTCTACAAATGCCCCCTGCTTCAAGGCTTGACGGAGTGTAGACTTGTGAAACTCAAAGACGATGCTTGAGGTACTCATTCTTCCACCTTTGTAGCTTCAGATTTTCAGATTTGATTTAAGAGATAAGAGATGAAGGGCAGATTTGGTCCCACTGGGCATGCCAATTTGTTTGCAACAAATTTTAAACATATGGAAAATAAACAAACCATACAAATAAAATATGAAGAAACATGATTTTATTCATCAAGATTGTGAGTACAAATCTGTTCCTCCCTTGATTCTAATCTCTAATATGATTTATCCATGATTCGAGGGCCGTTAGTGGCGTATTTCTCGAACTAGGATGATTTAGATTTAACCTCTCTATATGAATAATCCATCAATTTGTGGAGTATTCGAGATCTTGATCTCTTTGTGGAATTTTCGAGATGCCTTTTAAGGGAATTTAGTACCCTTTATATAGGCATAAACTAGGGTTTAGGGTTGAGTAGCCTCCAAGAATCCTTATCTGAGTTGAATACAATTTGTAGAGTCCTAAATCGAATTGAATGCATCTTGTAGAGTCCTACAAAATTTCAATGTCTACAGTACACATGTAGCATGACCTTTCTTTTATAAAAACGAAAATTGATTGATGTCAAGAAGAAGAAGAGGCAGAGGAGTCTATGGTTGTTGCTTATGGATGATCAAATGTTTCTATTTTATAGGCTAAATATAAACACTTGTGGAAAACGAAAATTTCAATGTCTAAAGTACACTTGTAGCATGACCTTTCTTTTATAAAAACGAAAATTGATTGATGTCAAGAAGAAGAAGAGGCAGAGGAGTCTATGGTTGTTGCTTATGGATGATCAAATGTTTCTATTTTATAGGCTAAATATAAACACTTGTGGAAAACGAAAAGTTTTTTACCTTTTCATCTTCTATTTACTTAAATGTTATTAATTGGGTAATGCATTTAAACACTTTTATTTTTTAAAAGTATAAATTTAAAAGCATAAAATAAATTTAAAAAGTCAAAAAATAAATAGATAAAAATAGATAATTGTAAGTGTTGACTATTAGAGGGTTCCACGTCAGCGTTTGAAAAATATATTTAACTTTTATGTTGTTCAATGTTCAATTGAAAAAAATATGGCAGATTTGAGGGTTATTAAATGATACAATTTGTTTCTTAATTTTGCCTAAAACTTTCCTATATAATATGTTTTCCTTGAATGAAACGTGTAACACAAAAATTTATTGCCTTATGGTGATCCAAAAATAAATAAACTTGATTAATATTGTTAACAAATAAATTTATGTACTTAATTAAGATGGTCGAAGAATCGAAGGTGTCTAATAGAAAAAGCCTATAGGGAAATTACATATGTTTGTTAAAAGACGCAAGTAAATTTATTATATTAAATGTGATTGTTTAATTGTAAATTGTTTTTTAACGAAATAGTTCAACTTCTATAGGAAAAAATTCTTTTGGCCAGAATAGTAAAATGATATGTTCAAACTATAAACTAATTTATTTTTAGATATTTTATACCCTTTAACTTAAATATTAAATATATCATTCAATTATGTTTTCAAGACATTGGAAATGATTAGTGAAATTAATTATTGATGATATCTTAGTTAAACATGAGAAAAGAACAAAAAAATTCACCAAAAAAAAACATAATTTAATTTTCCTCCTTTTTACTTATTTTTTTTAGTTTATTTTTTTTTTCATTCTTATTCCTTAATGATAGGAAAAGTTTTTAAAAGTATAAACCAGAACTAAGATTAAATTATCTATTTTAATTTATAATTTTTAATCGCGAAAAGATAATTTATATCTAAATTAAAATATTAAAAATTTATATAAAAAAAAGGGAAAATGCACAAGTACCCCCTTAACCTATGACCGAAATCCCAGAGACACACTTATACTATACTAAGGTCTTATTATCCCCCTGAACTTATTTTATAAGTAATTTTCTACCCCTTTTTAGCCTACGTGGCACTAGTTTGAAAAAATTAAGTCAACCATCCTTGGGCCCAAAAGATAGTGCCACGTAGGTCGAAAAGGGGTAAAAAATTACTAGTAAAATAAGTTCAGGGGGGTAATAGGACCTTAGTATAATATAAGTGTGTCTCTGAGATTTCGGACATAGGTTGAGGGGGTACTTGAGCATTATCCCTAAAAAAAAAATATGAAATTAGCCGAGGTGGCTAAAGAGTTACTCTTATTTATTCAAAGGAGTTGTTGTTATACACCAATTTTCTAGAAAAAAGTTAATGATAAAAATATATTTTAAAATTATACTCAAAATTATGTGAGCGAAATAAGAACAAAACTAAAATTACCATCATGTTTCCTCTATTATGTGATTATCTTCATATTATCGATAACATATGAATCATGTCATACGCAAAAAAGACTCAATAAAATTAATTTTTATTTATTATTTCAGTAGTAGAGACATACAATTGTTTTTTATAAAAACTTTGATGGTGCTTCATTAAAAAAGTTTTAATAACATAAAAAGGATAAAAAGAATTTTTTATGATTTCAAAATGAACTTTTATAAAAAAAAATGAAAGAAAAACATCTTTATAGTTCTCTGATGCCAATGACAATACAAATTTAACATGAACTAGATTTAAGTTTCATCACATATATATAACATTTTTTAGTATTATTTGTTATTTTATTAAAAAATGTTTGCTATTAAATGATCTGCTAAAATATTAAGTATACATAGTCACAATATTATTTTTTTCTTTCATTTGTTTTGAACGGATTGATAATTTTTAAAATTAAATAATTAATTTTATTGCATTTATTATATAAATAAATTTAAATTACCTATTTAAATAATTATTTAAATTACATTTTAAATACTTTTGTATACATATACATATATAGATACATACATACATAAATACATATATATTTATGTGTGTCTATATATATATATATATATATATATATATATATATATATGTATATATATATATATATATATATATATATATATATATATATATATA
>CM064963.1:67079026-67256038 GCA_032847665.1 Solanum chilense | reverse complement strand
TATATATATATATATATATATATATATATATATATATATATATATATATATATATATATATATATATATATATATATATATATATATATATATATATATATATATTAATAAAGGTAGCCCGTGCGTTGCCGGGTCCCAACAACGAAATACTTAAATTTAAGATTAACCAGAAAGTTTGTCTGTAACTGAGCGGAAACAACAGAGTATTACAATGTTGACTTTATGCAAGAAGGAGAAATTCTGAGTATGTTGAATGATTCAGGCATTCCTTCTTGTTGAAATTTGTAATGTTTACGTTGCACTTCTTGTTGAAGTTTATGGCATAATTTGTATGAGCATAATCTGTTTATGGCATAATCTGTATGAGTGGAAGAGAGAGATTACATTAAAGGGGATATCAATTATAGGTGCAATATAATGAGCATAATCAATATCTTTATACCTCAATACATATTCACCAAAGCTGAACCACTATATGATTAATATCAATGTTGTTCTTCTCCACGTACAAATGAACCCATTTACCGAGCCTCTAATGCTCCCAACTGCGCAAAAGCAGATAAAACTATAGACAACCGTAATTTCATTAGGCTTTACACCCGCCATCTGCATTTTCCTGAACAAATCCAATGCATAATTCATTTACTTAAAAAAAGCGGAAAGTTAGAAATTCAAAAACACACACAAAAAAAAAACCCTGGTTTAAATATAGGAAGAGTTGAAATCAAAAGAGAGGAAGAATTAAAGGAACCAGAGTTGTTGTGTACAAACAAATTACAAAAAGGGCTCCACATAACAACATAAACATTAATTTTGTCAGATCTCACATATCCATTTGAAGAATTGACCAAATTTGGGGTTAAAATAACCCAGAGAACATTTTAAAAGGCAGAAATTGCCAAACCCAACGAATCTGGATGAACTATATCAAAAACTCACCTAATAACGTAGAGACAATCTGCACAACCGAAGAACAACAGAGAAAATGCACAGGAACTTTGAGAGCTATGAAATCCTGGAGCAACTTACTGGGTTAGAAAGGAGTAGCACGCCTTACAGTCAGAAAAACAGCACAAATCTAAAGAAAATAAAGTAAATGAAATAATTGATTGAATCTCTAAAGCCAAAAATGGATAGAAATAGGGAAGAAGCTAATGGGATTAACGCCATTAAATTTTAGTAGTCTTGTTAGTTCTTTTAAAAAAATACATCTAAAATGATAAGCATATAAATTTGAGGAAAAAGTATGGAAGTTTGAGCTAATGTTTTGCTCGTTTAAAAATTGCCAACAACTGGGGTTTCTTGAGTGCACATAACAGATCAGTTTCCATTGTCTAATATCTCAATCATCCAGAACCTTAGAACCGCCCAATTCATTATCGAATTATGAATGTGTTGGATGCATGTAGGCGCAAAGAAGTACGGCAGTTACATCAGAGTTTTTCCTAAGAAAAATACAGGAATGAAGAATAATACTCACTGGGACACTTTTGGGAGCAATGTTTGTTGAGGATTTGAGTTTGCTGAACTATCAATTTCTGCACTATAGAGCAGATTGATTATGACTCTTAGAATCAAAATTAATACAGAATAATAACAAAGAGTCTTTTTTTTGTGCCTCATTTGATTTTTCTCAGATCATTGCGTAGTCAAGTTCACTGTTGCTGCTGAGTGGTTAGAGGTCATTCATGGAGTTTGTTATGTCGGTGAAATAACCTGTGAAACAACATGGATACACCACTATATCAACCAAAGTATTTTGGTCAAGGAAAAGCCGAAGGAAAAAGGAAAAACATACAGAATGCATGCAAAATGAATGTGTAAACTAAAATGATTCACAGAAATAAGCATTAGCGATATGTTGAAGTTAGCAGAGGTAGTCCGACATACGATTCTTCAATTCTGAGCAGCAAATCAGGTGGCAGTACCATTGAGTGAGGGTCAGAGCAGACATCTTGGTAAACCTTACTCGTTCAGCTACTCAAGTCAATCAGTAGTATTTCATAACAAGAAACAGAGTATGAATTTGTATAACAAATATTTCCACAAGTATATGCAGGCAACTAAAAATTACAGCGAGAAATTTGATGAAATTGACAAAATTAGAGCTGATTGACACCTCATTAATGGGAAAGCTCTGTGAATAATTTCATCATAGACTATATTATATGTTGAATGATCATCAGTACTGTCTGCTGTAGGTGGACGGATTCATATTTTCACACTTTGAACTTTTTGCTCTTGATAAAGCCACCTATAGTTGACTATGTGAAAAAACAAGTTCTCGTAAGTAAATTCCAACAAAATCTAATGTTTGACCTTGAGCTTCATTTATAGTCATAGCATAACACAATCGCAGAGGAAACTGTGTTCTTTTAAATTGTACTGGGATTTTCTCATCTTGAGATGTTAGTAATGGAATTCTTGGAATAAATACATGTGTATTTTTGAAGTCGCCACTTTCAATTTTAGCACTTATGAGATGTGTTTTAAAGCTTCAACATGTTAACCTTGTGCCATTACATAAACCTTCTGAAGGATTCAAATTTCGTAATAATATAACTGGAAAGTTCTCCTTTAAAACCTATAAGGAGGTAAGCCAGGAGGGTGTAGAGCATGTAGGAAATCTTCAAATTGGCTTTTGATCATTTGGTTCAACAGTTCCGTCCATTGCGACACATGTTCTAGCTCTTTCTGGAAATTTTATAATTAACTTATCATTTATTTCATCTACAAAGTCATTTTTTGATGTTAGAATAAACACGAGAAGATATTACAGTTGAATCAGAAGAAAACGCATTTAAATCAGGATATGTCATGTTAAATAAAGCATCTAACGAATGTTCTTGAGTTGTAAAAGGTATAATAAGAGAATCAGGAATCTCGATTTTCTTTTCACAATTAGGTGTCTTGTTTCCATTTCCAATTCTAAGTAGATATTCACAAAAGAATGGATCTGTTCTTGCACGATATTTTCAGATAGATGTAATTTCTCAAGATCATTCTAAATATTGGAACATAATAAGCTTTGATGAATAAAATCTTCCTTTTTGCCGTTTCGCACTACTGGAAGAGTCTGTCTAAAGTCACCTCCGAATACAATAACTTTACCACCAAAAAGTGTCTTCACATCCATATTATCTCTTAAAAGTACATCAAGAGCTTCAATCATGTTTTTTTGGCCATAGATGCTTCATCCCATACAATTAATTTTGCATCTTGAAACAAGCAATAAAGTGGACTCTGTTTACTTATATAACAACAAAAATTATCATCTATGTCAATAGGCATTTTAAAACAAGAGTGAACAGTCCGTCCTCCAGGAAAAACAGAAGCTGCTACTCCTGAAGTTGCAGTTGCTAAATCTATTTGTCCATGAGATCGAACAGTTGCTAATAATGCATGGTATAAGAAAGTTTACCTGTTCCACCGGGACCATCAATAAAAAAAGCTCCTGGCTTCTTGGAAGAAATTCTATCAATAATTGTATTATACTAAATAAGTTGTTTAACATTTTATCTTTTTGGCAAGAGCAAGTCGTCTTCACTGACAACTATGTTTCTCTCAAAATGGATGTCTTTTGTGTCCTTAGTAGTTTCAGAAGATTTAATATTCTCTAAGATAAGTCCGCACTCATTTGTGTCGTGTCTCATGGAATGTAAGATATGATTGATATGATTTAAAACTTTGTATTCAATACATTTTGGTTCAGTATTGGAGAAGCTTTTGAAGTCTTCTGATAGTCAATCCTCAAACATTTCCCATAATTCTTTCGGGTTAGAAGGATTGCAATATAATAATATGTAGCGAATAAACGCCTTAAACTATATGACATCTGATAATTCACAGCCTCTAACATACATTCAATTAGACTATTGTTGCAATAGAGTAGTCCTCTTTTTTCTGCAGATTCACGAAATGTGCTACAAGGTACTCCATTAACAGTGAGAAGATCTCTATATGATTTTGGTCCTCTTACGTTCATTAACAATAGCCTGAGGTAATAGGTTTCCCCTTCAGTCACATGACATGTGGCAACACGTCCAATTACATCACGTTTTTTTCTACGTGTCCACATTTTGTCTCTGGACACCATACAAAGTGTTGAGGGAATTCCTTGTATAATAATTTCATATTCATAGCATGCTCATTTGTTCTATTCATAGAGAAAAATTCGGTCAACATGGTTCTTTTTATTAGTGGATTATTTAGGATTATGTTAACGTTTTCAGTACTTCTAAAAGAGACAAATTTTTGTCCTTCTAAATGTAATTGAAGATGATACACACTTGGAGTCATTTCACTAATAGGAAAACCAATTAAACGCCAGGCTGCTTCGGGTGGGGAAACCTATCTTGCATACCGATATTCTTTTATTTCGTCTATTTCTACATTGTCATGTATAGAATATGCAATTTTATCATGGCCTTTGCAAAAATATTTTTCCGTTTGATGTTTGTTCAATAGTCTTTTGGATATTGATATTTACAAAAGCCCTTTTTTCCCATACATGAATTTGTAGGGTTTATATCACCACATAGACCCTGCACCATATGTTGAAGGACACGTGAATAAAGATATTGCTCATTACAATCGGGTAATTCAGCAGAAACAAATTTATCATATGATTCAGGTGTCAACAATTTGTATTAATTAGTAAGAATAATAAGGAAATGAGCATGTGGAAGACCTCGTTTTTGGAATTCTATGGCGTACATAAAAGCAGCAACTTTTCCAAATATGTATCTTTTCAAATAATTACTTCTAGTTCTTCTATTTTAGCTCGGAATACACGGGACACCAAATCAGGTCTATTTTGAGCTTCATCAGTTGATAACATATGTTGTTTTATTTCTGGCCAAGATCAGGTTTTTCAAAATGTTATACCAAGGCTATAGCATCCATATACCTACGACGCATATCTCTTGGTCCGCCTATGAAAGTAACAGGAAGGAATGTTTTTTTCCCAATTGTGAAGCCTCTGTTTCACCAACTCTCAAAAAATCTATAATTCCTTTTAACACATCTATTCTAAATAAGTCTGGTTTAAGTGAAAAAAATCCAATCTTTGTGTTTCAAGTTTTATGAAAACATCTACTATAAATTGTTGAAATAATTTACCATTTTCATCATCTTCTCTTATCTGAATTTTGTATCAGTAATATTCACGGCAAGAAACCATATCTCTTTTTCGTTTTTTTAATGAAAGACTTCAACCTCCATATGAAGAACTTCATCAAATAGAGCATATATTATTTACACTTGGTAATTTTTCGTGTTCACAGTAAGATTGATTCCACCGGGAAATTTTTTTTATACCACAATGCCATCCATTTTGACCATATGAAAATAATAACAGATACTGTAAAGGATCATAACAACCATAATAATAATTTACTACGTGTGTGTTATTACTATGCGTGTATATACAAATATGTGCCGGCACAGAAACAATTTCAGGTGAATCATGTTCAACCCATATTCTAGCAACCTCAGATGCAGACGGTAAATTATAAACACGTTGATCTAAACCTGAATCACATTTAAGTGCAATACAAAAATCAGATATTGTTGGGATGTTCATCAAGGATTTTATAAAGATAGAATATGGATTTTTTGACAGCATGTTCATAAGTTTCCTGACAATTGATTCACTCATAGGTGTTGAATAGGCTATTCTTTTTGCTAGTTCACTTTCATTATCATAAACGTATACTTGCAGGTTCTTTGGTTTGTCATCGGAGGAGAGTAAATCAAGTATAAAATGATACATTTGTCCTTGCACACGAAATGTGTATATACCATGATATCTCTTAGCTAAAACTTTGTCATAAGTTATACGCCAAGTGATGTGAAGACAAACATATTATTATATGTTCTAATGTAAGTTCGGAAGTGCATAGATTCTTCAGTATTTCCCATATACAGATCGGATAAGTCATCAGTTAGTTGGTATGAAACTAATTTAATTGAGCCATTACCACAACAAAAGCCAGGCGATTCATACTGAAATCTTTTTGCCCGACAAAACTTACAGTTGGGAACATCTTTTAAGCATGTATAAGCAGATCGATTATCATTAATTTTTTTATGGGAGTTTGTTTTTAGCCTATTACCTGTATGTCGTAAGTACTGTCAAAACTGAGTATAATCTAACATTCTAATGAAGTAATAGAAGAAATTACTTCCGTATAAAATGAATACCAACCTTTCTCTTTAGCGACTTTTTAGAAGTGACACTTTGTTGTTCTGTACATGCGTTGGATGTTGAGTTTGAGATAGAAATGACCTCAGGAGTGACATTTTGTTGTTCCCTACATGTGCCGGATGTTGAACCTAACATATAAATCAGAAAAATTTAGATGCGTATCTAACACATGATGCAACTAAAAAGCTAAAAGACAGAAATTATATATTTACCTTTTTCAAATACATAGAAAGGTGGGAGGACTTGTTCTCTTTTGTTAGAAGAACACACTGAAGCACTAATTTCATAGCAGCCTTTTTCTGGTTGGTATATAAAAAGCATTATCCATTAGGTTAGCACAGAATTGGATCTTTGTAATTTGATATTAGTAAAAGTGAACAAGCAGAAATTTTTCATTCCAACCTTTGATATTAATAGAAGAGGGTAAGAGCAGTTTGCCTTGATAATAAAGGGGCGCAATAATGCTTTGTTTCTTCAGTTGGATGGAGAACACGTGATTTACCTTTTTGTAATTCTTTGGTGCGCCTCTCTGCTAATATCGCCTGTTTTTTTTATCAGCTTTTATCTTTATATAAGCATCACTCCTTTTGAGTTTCATTTGATAAATTTGTTCTTCTGTGCGTGATAGTTTATTTGGTTTGTTGGAAGACATTTCTCCGCAAGCTTTTTGTAGGAAAGTATCAGCATTTAAAATAATAAATCTGTTAAACAGCATAGGCAGACAATGAATTTGAATCGACAATATATTAAATTATATAAAATTTCAGATTCTTGAGGAAATGTCATTACATTTCTATTTCACACCCAATTGCTACCCGGATTAGTTGACATTATTCGCTGGCAGCATAACTTTAACCAAAAAGCTTGATTGATTTGAACATAACAGCACCAGAAGAGATGTCGACGGGCAAAGGAGGCAATGCATCAACGAAACCATAAGAATCTATATTGGTGGTTATGGTGAAAGTGTGACAGCACTCAAACTTTTCACCGCGTATAATGGCAGGAGGGTTAAAATAGAGAAGGCAAAGGAACACTTTTTTCTTCTTTTGAAATGTGAGTGAGAATGCTAACATAAAATCACTTTATCTTAGGGGAACTGGTAAGCATAAATACAGTTATCAGCGAGTTGTTGGGTTTTATTTGCCTTGATTTCTTACCATAAATAGGTTTTCCTTTTAGGAAAACATTTTGGATTCACTAATCCTTTTTCTTGTAGGAAAATGTTTAGGACTCTATAAATAGAGGAATGTTCCTTTTAATTTAATCAGCATTCACAATGTAGTCTTAAGAGCTTTGAGAGTTTGGTTAGGGGGAGAATTTGTGGGTCACAAGCTTGATACGTTATCACTTTTGTGAACCTCCCATGTATTTCGAGTGAATTGGTTGAGGTTGTTTCTCTCTGTATTTTGTACTCTCATATTTATAGTGGATTGCTCATCTCCTTTGTGGACGTAGGTCGATTGACCGAACCACGTTAAATCTTTGTGTTTTTTGGTATATTTCTCGTTATCTTCTTACTCGTGGTCTTTGAGGTTTTCTTTGCTAGCTTCCGCGTTTACACCTGCTTATTTCCTGTCCTAACAAGTGGTATCAGAGCCAGATTCAATGATGGAGTCAGTTTCAGTGGTTCGATAATCGATGATTGAACCAGGTTAGAAAGAGGTGTTCATCTTGGCGGGTGTAGTTCTAGCCGCAACCTTTTGACAGTAATGAAGAATTTTGTTGGAGAAATTGTTTCAGAGAGGTTCTCTGTGTTGAGACATAAATTTTGCGAAGGAGATTATGGAGAGGAGAAACAAGTTGTTGAAGATTAAGTAAAGAAAGTGGACAAATTTATTTTGTCAGAAATTCAGGCCAAGGGGGAGATTTGTTGGGTTTTATTTGCCCTGATTTCTTACCATAAATAGGTTTTCCTTTTAGGAAAAGATTTTGGATTGAGTAATCCTTTTTCTTGTAGGAAAAGGTTTAGGACTCGATAAATAGAGGAATGTTCCTTCTAACTTAATCAGCATTCACAATGTAGTCTTAAGATCTTTGAGAGTTTGGTTAGGGGGAGAATTTGTGCGTTAGAAGCTTGAGACATTATCACTTGTGTGAACCTCCCATGTATTCCCAGTGAATTGGTTGAGGTTGTTTCTCTCTGTATTTTGTACTCTCATATTTATAGTGGATTGCTCATCTCCTTTGTGGACGTAGGTCGATTGACCGAACCACGTTAAATCTTTGTGTCTTTTGGTATATTTCTCGTTGTCTTCTTACTCGTGGTCTTTGAAGTTTGCGTTGCTAGCTTCCGCGTTTACACCTGCTTATTTCCTGTCCTAACACGAGTTGAAGTTCCTTCTTTACTTATCCATTTTTGTGAATGTGAATAAAACTCTGGTACTACCTATACAGACAAGCAAAAATCACTTTACAATTATGGCTCAAATCATGGTCGAAGGGATGAGAAAGAACTGAACATTATGAATTCAGTCTTAAACAGAATTTTTCTGAGGGAGAACTACTCTGAGAAAATCAGTTCATCATGGAAAATATAGCAGTTAAAGTCTTGCATACCACGCTCGCTAAGATGAGGCAAAGGGCAGTGATACAAACAACAACAAATAGCGACTGGAACAGGAAGAGTGAAAAAACTCACAAAACTTGTGAATACAAACAAATCAAAAAAGGATGAGAAAATGAAATCGCTTAAGTATAGCTAAGGAACCAAAATAATGGAAAATCATTGTGGAATATGCTTACGTAAGGTAATAGATAGCTGCAAACTTCAGCGAAGCACCTAATCAAGAAGGTAAAGTTTGGCGGCGAAAGTAAAATTAACGGCTTGAGGCGGCGTGTGATGTTCAGTACTTCAACTGGAAAGCTCAATTAATCCTAGAGGCCCTTAACAATTCAAATCTCTGAAGCGGAAGGGGTGACAAACCCGCAAAAATTGTGGGATACAAACACATTAAAAATGATTGCAAAATAAAATCATTGTAGAGTATGCTTGCCCGAGGTAATGGGTAGTTATAAGCTCCACCGAAGTACCTTCTAGAAGAAGAAAGTATGAAGCGAGCATAAAAGTTTGGCTCCGGAATATCCTTCTCACCCACTTATTGGCTCAAAAATATCGTTGTCATCCACCTTTGGTTCAAAATTGACCACTTATTTAACAGTTTTAAAATTAAATTGTTTAAATATTTTTTAATATACTTGGCGCTCAACTATTGGTTATAATTTAATTTATTAATATGATTTTTAAACAACCCACTACCCATTTATTTCTAACTAAACCCCACCCAATTAATAAGCCAATTATAATATCAAAATCGCCATACACACTACTAAAACATGACAAAATTATAGATTCTTGAAAATGACATCCAAAATTATTCGAGTTCGATCGAAGCCCCAGTTAAATTTAAGTTAAGCCGCTTATTTAGGAGGACACTTTTAATAAGATTCTCTTTCAACTTTGAATTCGAAATTTATGATTAAAGGTAAAGAAGTAGTACACCCCGACTTACTTCATGCACTTTCTTTAATATAATTTTATAAATATTTATGATTTTTTTAAAAGCCTTTAATGTATTATTTCTAAAAAGATATCTATGAAGTAACATAACATAATTGAGATGAAAGAACAGTTAAGATGAACATAGTCAGACTTTTATGTTTATCGGTTATTTTTATTTAGACACTTGAATGTATGATCATTTACTTCTATAGATATTTTTGCCTCAAATTTTCAAAAACATTATATGGCAGTAGCTTTCCTATTGTTGCATTAGTAATGTGACGGGTTTATTAATTTGGTGAGATTTCATTAGTAATGTATGGGTAGTGGATTGATTTATAAATTATATTAATAAGTTAAATTATAAAAAATAGTAGAGTGTCACATATTTAAAAAAATATATAAATAGTTTAAATTTAAAACCGTTAAATAAGAGGTCAATTTTGAACCCAAAGGTGGATGACAAGGGTATCTTGGAGACAATAGTGGGTGAGAAGGGTATTTCGGAGCCAATAGGTACATGGAGGGTGATTTTGTACCATTTACAATACTTCGAGGGTATTTTAGGCCCTTTTCCAATAAAAGTATTTGCATAGACATGAATATTGGTGAATAGTCATTTGTTATGTTTTTGTAAAAATAACATTTGGACTATATTGTCTTTATTGAACCCGATGAAACTTTGTTCATAGGTAGTTCTATAACAATCGTATTGAAAGTTATGGAAATGTCCTTCTGAAATGGACATTTTACAATCTAAACAATGTTTGTATCACACAAAATTGTAAGAAATAAAAACAAAATATTAGTGAGGAAAAATCTACCTCACGAAGAGCTTTTCAAACTCAATGTTTTTATTTGTTCTTGCTTGCTTGAGTCAATGTTTGTGACATGAACACTTAAGGCATGTCAATTACAAAACCTTGTAAGGAAAACTGATCAACTTAGAAGTTTTGCCTAACTTTGAGTGCAATAAATAAAAATGTCAAGTTTTTGTGGAATCTAAGTATGTTGAACATTTTTATAAACCTGTTGAGAGGAATTCTAATCCCTTAGAATTCATTTACACTGACATTTGTGATATGAAATTAACACCATCTCATGATGGGAAAAAGTATTTGTTACTTTTATTGAGAATTGCATTATAAATGACTATGTCTATTTTCTAAATGGTAAGGATGAAACAATAGAAATGTCTAGACAATGTAATATCTAAGTTGAAAATCAGTGTGAAAAAATATAAGAAGTGATAAGAATGGAGAGTATAAATCTGATTGTTCAAAAATACGTTTAGAAAGTGGAATATCCATCAAACTACTGCCATATTCACCTCAATCTAATGAAAAACCGAATGTTGAAAGAAATGAAGGATACATTATTTATAAGTTCGGGTTTACACAAAACTTGTGTGGAGGAACTATCCTTACTGCAAAAGGGAACAACAAAAAGTTTTGTGTTTTTAGAAAGAAATCGATTTTGTTTGATCAGAATACAATCTTTTTCATATGAGAAATGGAAAGGAAGGAAATACAACTTGAAATATTTCAAATTGTGGAGGTATCTAGTCAAAGTCCAAGTTCCTATTCCTAAAAGAATAAAAATAGGACCTACGACTGTGGACTGTAAAATTAGACTTGACTAGTCTAGAGAAGGGTCTAAAAGGCCTAGGAAATGAAAAGGAAAATGTACTTAATAAAGAGATTCAGAAGCTTAGTAAATGTTAAAGGATATTTACTTCATTCGAATATGATTTTGTAACATTTCCTCTGTCTTCTGTAGACTCATTCTTTGGAAAGATGGTGTCAATAAACAATATTGAAAGTTAATTGATCTTCTTCAAGAAAATAAACCTATGGGTTCAAAATGAATCTTTAGAAGGAAAATAATAGTTGATGGAACTGTTGAAAAATATAAAGCAAGACTTTGTGTCAAAGTCTTTAAAAATAACAAGGTTTTGATCTTATTGATATAAATACTCTTTAGTAATTAGAATAAAATCCATTCGAATGCAAAAAAATTATTAGTGTGGTATATGACCTCCAAATTCTTCAAATGAATGTGAAAAGAACTTTCTTAAATGTAGAATTGGAGGAAGAAATTTACATGGAACAACCCGAGGGTTTTGTGGTTTCTGGTAAATAAAAAAAGTGTGTGAACTTGTTAAGTCACATTATGGACTAAAAGAAGCACCCAAACAATGACATAATTTGATCAAACCATGTCGGCAAATGGATTGAAGAATGATGGAAGTGAAAATGTGTTCACATTAAAATTATAAGGTCATTGCTTGTTTGTATATTGGTGATATGTTGATTAACAGTAGAGACACTAATGACATAAATGCTACTAATCGTATGCTATAAAGCAAGTGGAATGAAAATTATTGGAGTTGCTAATGCGATCTTAGATATAAGAATTCGTAGAACTCCATAATGTTTAGCATTTTCACAGTCTCATTACATTGAAAATGTACTTAACTAGTTCAAATATTTGGATGTCAATATTGTCAAGTCTCCAATAAATGTGAGCTTTGCATTTCAAAATAGTGAAAAGAAAAGTTACTCACAATTGGATTGTGCTAGAGTTTTGGGAAGCATGATGTATATCATATAGAGTGTACGATCAGATATAGCATTTGCTATTTTAAACTGAGTTGGTTCACAAGTGATCCCAAATAAATTCATTAGATGACAATAAATAGAGTTTTGGAGTATTTAAAATAATACTTAAAACTATGTCTTGCATTATAACAATATCCAACAATATTGAAAGATATAGTGATGCAAGTTGAATAATCGAACAAATGAAGTAAAATTGACAAGTGGATATGTATATAGAGGAGCAATCTCTTAGAAATATTTCAAAAGAGACATCTATCGCTAGCTCTACAATGAACTTTAAGCTAGGTGCTCTAGATAAGGTCAGTGAATAAGTTTAAAGACTCCAGAATTTCTTGATAGATATTCTATTTTAGCCCAAACCATTGGCATTAGTATGTATACATTTTCACAGTCAAGATGCAATAGGTAGGGCATGGAGCATGAAGTATAACAGAAAGTCTCGTCATATACGACATAGACATGATACCGTTAGAAAACTACTCTCTAGTGGAATTATCAAAATTGACTATGTTAAGTCAAAGGATAATGTGTCAGATCCACTTACAAAAAGGCCTAACTAGAGAGGAAGTTAAAAGATCATCTAAGAGAATGAATTTACGGCTTAGGACAAGTCATCATGGCGGTAACTCTATCTAGCAGACTGGAGATTGCAAGAGTTAGATTCAAGGAGAAAAACAAAGTTGTGAATGACGGTTCGACATTGTCAACAAACTCAATCCATTCTCATGATGAAGACAATGCTCAGGGACAAGGATACAACATTAAGGCTTGCTAATGAGTTAATAAAGCTTAATGGTTTTAATGATTTGCTAAGTTTGGCAGAGTTGACCAAATAGTGTATTTACGCGATAACACGGTTAGAAATCACCTATGTGAGTGTGAAGTGTAAGCCGCTTCAAAGAAGATGATTGTCAAAAGCCCATCTATCTATACACTCATGAAACTAGGAGGTGTTCATGGCTAAAACGAAAACAACCGTAAGAACCATAAAGGGTAAAGGGTTAATTGTGTGACATATGGTTGTCTAGGGTATACACCAAAGTTTGACGGTTCAAAGATATCGCATCTACTGATTGACCGAGTATATTCGACATATGTTCACTACGGAAAGTTCAAGGGGAAACCTACTTATTCAGATGCAATTCTTTCTTGCTTGTAAGGTACACATACTTGTCCGTTTCTCTGTCTTCGAGTCATTCCCCATTCATGCGGGGGATTGTTGGCTTTTAAAAAGGTGCGAATGGAAAATGAGGAGTTGCGACTTTTATGAAGAATTGTGACTTTTATGAAATATGCGACTTTTATGAAAAGTTTTCACTTTTATGAAATGTTGCTAATTTTATGAAAAGTTGTGACTTTTATGGAAAGTTGTGACTTTTATGAAAGGTGACGACCTTTCTGAAAGATTATGACTTTCTAAAGGTTTGTGACCTTTCCGGTAAGACACAATAAGAACCTTTTCGCACTACCCTTTGTTTTCTATAAATTGAGGGATTTCGTCTCATTTTAATATAGAATTCATGGACTTCTTCTTCAACTACTAAATCTAGTATTCTAAGTGTACTTTACTGCCGTTGAGTGGTTCGCTGACACCGGAGTTTTTGGTATCTATACTCTGGTGATTGAGATAATTTTACCCTGGGAGATCATATTCAAATCAAACCTTGGATACTAGAGGGGAATAATTTCCTTAAGGGGCACTGTCAGTTCGTGGACTTGATTTTTTCCTATTAAAAATTTTCCAAATTACGGTACGTGTTTTACAAATTTTAGATTTGTGAATTAATTTCAGTTCTTCTATTCTTTTGTTCTTCACTGGTTCATTAAACTTGGTAATTTCGTGTTTTTGCAAAGTGTGTTGGAATCAGTAATATTCTTTAGACACATATTAACAACAATTTTTCTTTAAGAAAAATATTTCGTATATTTTTTTTCTAAATGTGTTTCTGATTCTAGTTTTGCTACTAGTTTTAATTTTCTAGTTGTGAAATATTCTTAAACTTTGTTGTCTTACAAAGATGTTCAAAGTTTTGTTCTAAATATGTTTGAAATACAAGATGAACAACAAAAACTAATTACATACACTTTTGAGTTGCAACTAGTTGGAGATACCCACCATTTTCGACTTGTTAGAAATACCGATATATATAGCTAGCTAGTTTTATTCGATGGTGATCCTCTCATCTTTCTGTTGTGTTGAATTTTGTAATGCCCAATATGTCAATATATGTTAAATATATTAGAATTTGATTGATGACAGTACCTCAATAATGTCAACACCATGGAAATTTACTACACACCAAGTCAAAATATAGTAGTTATAACCAAGGAGAAGCAGAATATTGTGAATACGAGTCAGTCATACCTCTCCAACCAATGTTTCACCTTCTTAACGGGGAATTTCCTTTAATACTAGCGGTTGCAGCGAAGCATGTCCAGATATTAGCTGCTGCAGAAAATTATGTCAAGGGGATTTCCTTTAATACTAGCTGCTGGAGCAAAGTTTCCTCATTTAATAAATTTCTCATGATGTTCAGTTAAAAACTCCACCACATTCAAACTACGCGAAAAGGGTTCAGTTTTTGGCCTTTGTGTTTGGCCCTCTTACATTGGCATCTTACTCATCACTTCTTTTCCCGTTACTCTGCCCCATTCTCTAGTCCATTTCCATTATATACTCTGTAATTCGGTTGCTCTATAACACATTTTGCTAAAAAATTGGACTGTTTTTTTTAGAAATTCATGAAGTTCACAAGCAGAGTCAGTTCTGAAAACCAAATGAGTACTGTTTGATTGATTATATGTTAATTCAAATTCCTGATTTTTCGTAGAATAGTTGAGCATTAGTTTCTATCCTAGTGTTCCACCAACTTTTCATTGGTTAGGGGTCATGTTTTGGGTGATCCTCTTATAAAAGAATGAGAAGAAAGACATGCAAGGGAATCCTAATCAATATAACTATATCATCCATTTTATACTCAAATCCACGTTATATCAAGAAAAGATAAGATGAAAAGAAGTAGTTACCACGAAAAGAATCATGATAATATAGCTCATCGCCTAGTAGAGTCAAAGTGTCATGCGATTCCAGCAAATATTTTTCTGCTGTACAATTAGATGAACTTATGGTGGGATAAGTTACAAAATGAACTTGTACTGCAGGTTATTGAGACACAACATGTAACTGTCATTAACTCTAAGAGCACAATTTTCGAACACTGCCATCAATAAAGAGAGGGCAGATTCAATGTGCTTTAATTTTATAACTCTATAATAATATAGACCAGTTTTAAGAAATAATACCATAAACAAGAAGTGGAATTGTAAGATAGTAAGACTAATTACAGGAGTAAATGCGTAAAACAAACCAGCAACTAAGGGCTTTAGAAAAAAAACCATACCTGCTATAAGCAAGTGGATAGGTTTCTAAGACAACCAAAGAACAAAATAGAGACATACAACCATCAGTACTGATTCAACATCAGAAGAGAAAAACTCGCTAATGAAGTGATTAACTACTCACACACAAGGTCTTTCAAGTAGAAATGACCATCCTCCAATTCAGATATTACTCCCATTATCAGTAGACAAAAGATAATCAGGAGAGAATGTGAACTAAATTCACAAGTAAAGCTGTTTAGTTAGTTATTATCCATTTACATCAACTAAAGCTCTAGCAAGACCTCTAACGATGGTTGGTTTCATTATAAGTGTGTCTTGTCTTTGTTTTTTTTTTAAAAAAAATTGTCCGCCAATTGAACATTCATTTTGTAGTAGTATTAGTATTAGTTCTTCAATAATTATAGATTATAGACTCTCAAAACTGTTATAAACTTTTGTCTCTGTTTTAGTAAGGAAAAGATAATTATATAAACTACCGAGTAACAATTAGCTAGCTACACTATCGTTTACGACTTGTTAGAAGTAATGATATTTCTTGTTAGCTAGTTTTAATTGATGATAACCTTTATTCTTTCTGTATTGTGGGCTTCAGAAGTGGGGGCATATGTTGGTTGGCAGGGAAGGATCTTTCGTCGAATGAAAGTGAAGAGTCCTATCCTTTGTTGTTTGGTCTGCTCCACTTATCTTATCATGTGTTGTTTCTTTGGCTGAATGAGCAATCTTGAAAGACCTGTTCTTTGCCGCTTGGGCCTTGTCTTTCATGCATTCCATTATTTGACAAACCTTCGCCTATATCTCATCAGGTGTTGTTACATCTTACCCAAAATACTTCTTTTTTGAATTTGAGGAGAAGTGTATCCTGATAAAGTTGTAGTTTAAGTTGGTCGATAATCCTAATTATTGAGGTAGGTTGTATAAGAAGTGTCTTATCTATGATTTCCATTGTTTTTATTCCAGAGGAATTAACCTCCAAAGTGGCTTACAACACATAAGAAAAATCAAAATAGAATCCACAAACAAGCTGTACAAATAAAACTATGGTAAAAAACTATATAAGTACTTTCTGCGTTTTTTTATTTTGCCTATCATGTCTGGACCTGTAGCTAAGTGAATTGTTGTTGATCAGACCAAGATTAGACCCAGACCTAGTGTTGTAAATAGCCATTTAATCTGGTTCCCTTTCTCTTATTGCCATGAATCGTATGCTTGGAGTTTGTTGTTTATCAGTGTTCAAAATCTTTTTATCTTTAGATGAGAGTTCGTGAAAGTTATCCAACTTCAAGGAAACTTTTTCTGTTAGTAAAAAGTCAGCAAGCTGGCCAAATGTTTGAGATCTATTTTATCCAACTCTAAGGGTGGCTTCTCTCTGTTTGTCTTGGAACAAAGAATGATATGAGTTGTATGAAAAATCGTGAAATGCTATTCTATTCAATTTCTTGGCTTTGATCTGATCTATTCTTTTGTCTGAGAGCTAGCTGAATCTGTCTTGTTTTGCTCGAGTTTGTTTGATGATCATTTGGTTTAGATGTTGAATGCACTAGTTGTATATTGGTGATGTTATGCGTGTAATGTTTCATAAACCTCTTTAACCTGGATCATAGACTTATTGTTATACTTCCAATTTCATCTTTTGACACATTTTTTAATTTCATGTCATACAACCTCAAGCTCGCAAATTTCATATGTAGGTGATTTCAAAGACATTATTAGAAGAAGAGTAACAAATCTTATTTGAAGACACTATTCAATAGTTTGAACAATTTAAGTTTATGTTTGTAAGTTGTGACATTCATATTTTGGATCACTACCTCCTTTTGTGTTTCTAGATTAAAAGAGATATATTCTATTTTATGGATTAATAGTAATATCTATGTTTTTATTATTAGCCAAATTTTGTTGTTACTATGAGGCTCTCTTTTGCCAACATGTTTGTTCATTTTCTATATATACATTTTATCGATAAAGAAGTAGTTATTATTAATGACGGAAAAACAATTGCCGTTAAAACTACTTTTTAACAACTATTTATTGCCGTTAAAACTACTAACTTTTAGCTGCTATTTATTTTGATTTATCTGCTAATTCAATGGACGCCAATAGATAATGGTTAGCCGATACGAATTGCCTTTAGCATCAATTGTTGCAAACAATTGACATTACAATACTACATTTAACGACTATTTATTAAGATTTATCAACTAATTCATGGACGCTAAAAGACAATAGTTTAGCAATATGAATTACCTTTAGCATCCAACATAATTGCTGCAACAAATTGTTGTAAAAGTTAATGGTTTGTAGGGAAAATTCATTCTACCCTTTACTAGCATTTCCCACAATGGCCGGAATAGCCTTTGCCGACCCCAACATTGCCGACTAAAGTTCATTGGTCGGTATAGAGTATCGCGACAAATGTTATTGCCGTTAAAGCCATGTTTTATTGCCACTAAAGGACCCTTTTGTTGTAGTGATAGGAATGCACGGACAAATGTGTAATTTATAGGCAAGGATTAATTGCATCTGGTAAGTGGGTTTCCCCTTAACTTTCCATAGTGAACATATGCCGGATATAGTCGGTCAATTGATCGATGTGATATCTTTGAGCCGTCTACCTTTGGTGTATAGCTAGACAACCGTATGTCACACAATTAACCCTTTACTGTTTATGGTTCTTACAGTTGTGTTCGTTTCATCCATGAACACCTTCTATTTTCATGAGTGTATAGAGAATAAACTTTTGACATAAAATTATCTTTGAAGCGGCTTCCACTTCACAATCACATAGGTGATTTCTAACCGTGTCATCTCGTATATATACTATTTGGTCAAATGTACCAAACTTAGCAAATCATTAAAACTTTAAGCTTTATTACCTCATTAACAAACCTTAAAGTCTTAACCTTGTCCCTCAACATTGTCTTCATCATGAGAATGAATTCAGTTAATTAACAATGTCGAATCGTCAGCCACAACTTTGTTTTTCTCCTTGAATCTAGCTCTTGGGATCTCCAGTCTGCTAGATAGAGTTACCGTCATGCTGACTTTTCCTAAGCCGTAAACCCATTCCTTTGGATGATCTTTCAACTGCTTCTCTCACTAGGTCTTTCCTTAGTGGATCTGACACATTATCGCTTGACTTTACATAGTCAATTGTGATAATTCCACTAGAGACAAGTTGTCTTACGGTGTTATGTCTCTGTCGTATATGACGAGACTTCCCGTTGTACATGATGCTCCCTACCCTACCTATTGTTACTTGACTATCACAATGCATGCATATAGGTCCAATAGGTTTGGGCCAGAATGGAATGTCCTTTAAGAAATTCCGGTGCCATTCAGCTTCTTCACCAGACTTATCCAAAGCAATGAATTCAGATTCCATTGTGGAGCGAGCAATACATGTCTGTTTGGACGATTTCCAAAAGACTGCTCCTCCACCAAATATGAACACATAACTACTTGTGTATTTTGCTTCATTTGACCCGGTGATCCAATTTGCATCACTATATCCTTCTATCACAGTAGTATATTTATTATAATGCAAAATATAGTGTTGTGTATATTTTAGATACCCTAACACATGTTTCATTGGCATACAGTGAGTTTGATTCGGATTACTAGTGAACCGACTCAATTTACTGATAACACATGCTATAACTGGTCGCACACAATTTATAATATACATCAAACTTCGCAACACTCAGGCGTATTCTAATTGAGAGTCACTTTGACCTTCATTTATTTGAAATGTACAACTTAAATCAACTGGAGTTTTGACAACATTGAAATTCAAGTACTTGAACTTATTTAATACTCTTTCAATATAATGAGATTGATATAATGCTAGTCCCTGTGGAGTTATGATAATCTTGACCCCTAAGATCAAATCCGCAACTCCTAAGTCCTTCATATCGAACTTGCTGGACAACATGCGGTTAGTAGCATTTATATCGTCAATGTATTTAATCATTATTAACATGTCATCAACATACAAACAAACAATGACTTCATTATTCATAACGTTTTTAATCTTAACACATTTATCACATTCTTTAATCTTGAATCCATTTGCAAACATTGTTTGGTCAAATTTAGCATGCCATTGTTTTGGGTGCTTACTTGAGTCCATAAAGTGACTTCACAAGTCTGCATAATTTTTCTTCTTTACCAGGAACTAAAAACCCTTCAGGTTGTTCCATGTAAATTTCTTCCTCCAACTCTCCATTTAAGAAGGTTGTCTTTACATCCATTTGGTGGATTTTAAGATCATGCACTGCCGCTAGTGTTATTAACATCCTAATTGATGTTATCCTTCTTACTGGAGAGTAAGTGTCAAAGTAGTCCAGACCTTCCTTTTGTCTGTATCCTTTGACTACCAGTCTAGCCTTATATTTGTCAATAGTCATATCATGTTTTATTTTCCTTTTAAAGATCCACTTTGATCTTAAAGGTTTATTTTCTGGAGGAAGATCAGCCAATTTCCAAGTGTGATTACTTAAATTGATTTGATCTCACTATTGACTGCTTCTTTCCAATAAGTTGACTTAGACAAAGACATAAATGCTTTAAATGTTTAAGTCTCATTTCTAAGCAACAGTGCCTAAAAATATTGTCCGAAAGAAGCAGGTTTTCGTTGGCGAGTACTACACCATTATCCTCACTAGTTATTGTATTTTTCGTTAATTCTTCCCGTGGTTGTTTAGGTCTTTCACTTGTGGAATCACATTCAGTTTTAAACAAATAAATGTGTTCAAAACTTTGTATATCAGACTCAATTATCGTATTAACATGATTATCAAATTTGTGAACCAAAACCCGGTAGGCTTTACTATTCACAACATATCCAATAAATACAAAGTCCATTGTTTTTGGTCCAATTTTAAACCTCTTAGGTAAAGGAACCTCTACCTTGGCTAAACACCCCCATAATTTGAAATATTTCAAGTTGGGTTTCCTTCCTTTCCACAACTCATATGGAATTGATTGTGTTTTTCTATGTGGTACCCTGTTGAGTATCTTATTAGCCGTAAGGATGGATTCCCCCAAAAGGTTTCACGGTGAACCGAAATTGATCATTAAGGCATTCATCATTTCCTTTAATGTTCTGTTCTTCCATTCCGCCAAACCATTTGACTGTGGTGTATAGGGTGTAGTAGTTTGATGAATTATACCATATTCCAAACATATCTCTGCAAAAGGAGATTCATATTCTCCACCTTTGTCACTATGAATAATTTTTATCTTTAAATTAAATTGTTTCTCCATTTCATTTTTGTATTGCTTAATTGCATCAATGGCTTCATCCTTACTATTAAGAAAATATACATAGCAAAATCGAGTGCAGTAATCAATAAAAGTTATGAAATAATTATTTCCACCAAGAGATGATATAGATTTCATATCGCATATATTTGTTTAAATTAAGTCTAATGTTTTGGAATTTCATTCAACAAACTTTTAAGGATGTTTAAAAAAATTACTTCCCACACAAATTTCACATTTATATTTATCGCATTTAAAATCAGGCAATACTTCTAGAGTAACCAATTTTCATAAGACTTTGTAATTTACATGTCCCAAACAGGCATGACATAAATTATTTGACTACAATAAGTAAACGATAACAGAAGTTTTATTAATATTGTCAACAACCATTACATTCAGTTTGAAAAGACCCTCATTGAGGTAGCCCTTTCTTATGAACATCTTATTCTTACTACCTACAATTTTATCACTAACTAGGACACAGTTAAACCCGTTCTTAACGAGTAGTGCAGCAGAAACTAAATTCTTCCTAATAGTAGGGACATTCAGAATACTATTCAAAGTCAACACCTTGGGGGAGGACATTTTCAACATTATTTCCCCAGTTCCTGTAATCCTTGTTGTTGTTGTGCTTCCTATGAACAAATCTTTATCGTACTCAGCAGGAGTGTACGTTGCGAAGGCTTCTTTCGCAGAGCAAATATGTCGAGTGGCACCTGAGTCAACAAACCACTCTTTAGGATTTCCAACTAAGTTACACTCTGTTATCATTGCACATAAGTCATCTACATCTTCCATGTCTTCCATGATGTTTGCTTCACTTTTTCCTTTGCCTTTGTCTTTGTCCTCTCTTGGAGTACGACAGTCAGGATACCTATGATCATCCTTACCACAATTATAACAGTTGACTTTGAATTTGTTCTTGGCTTGTTCTGACTTCTCCCTGTTGGACTTCTTTCTCTTTTTGTCTTTGGTAGGAGATTCTTCAACAATATTAACTCCAATAATTGTTGTACTGTTATTAATTCTTCTTTTCGGTATTTTTGTTATCTTCCTCAATATTGAACAAAATCATAAGATCTTTAAGCTTCATTCCTTTACGCTTGTGCTTTAGATAATTCTTAAAGTCATTTTACGAAGGAGGCAACTTCTTGATCATTTCAACCAATTGAAAAAATTTTCATTTACAACCATATCTTCAACATTCAGATCATGAAGAATAAGTTGTAGTTCCTGTACTTGTGATGCAACAGTTTTACTATCTACCATTTTATAGTGTAAAAACTTTGCAACCACATGCTTTTTCAAGCATGCATCTTCTGTCTTATATATTCTTCTCAAGTGCATCCCACAACTCTTTTGAAGTTGTTATTGTACTATACACATTATATAAGTCATCCTGTAAAGAACTTAGAATGTAGCCTTTACATAGGAAGTTTGCCTGTTTCCATGCTTCAATAATCATGAATTTTTCTCTGCCTGGCATATCAGCAGGAGACACTAGAGTTTTTTCGCTGGTAAATTTTTGCAAACCAAGAGTGGTAAGCCAGAAAAATACCCGTTGCTGCCACCCTTTAAAAATCACACCAGTGAATTTACCCAGTTTCTCTACTTGTGGTACAACAGTTCGAGTTGGTGCAGCAACAACCGCTGTAACACCGTTGTTTGCCATTTCTGATAAAGAAAAGTCGATACAGTCTTAGTAAGCAACAATTTATAATTGCAGACTTCAAGGAGTATAAAATCACAAAGACTTCTTTCTCCACCAGAAACACAGATTAATAATAATAAAATAATTTCCTTAAGATTGTTGTCAATCTGTGTTAAAAAAAATAGAATTACTGATTTTAATAAATTTTTTAGAAACACAAAGTAACCAAAATTTACTGAAAAGATGAACAGAAAAAGATCAAGTCCACTGAACTCAGAGTTTCCCCTTAAGGAAGTTATTCCCCTCTAGTATCCGAAGTTTTATTTGGAATATGTCATCTCAGGGTAAAATGATCTCAAGCACCACTGTATAGATACCAAAAACTCTGGTGTCAGTGAATCACCCAACAACAGTAAAATACACGAGGAAAATTTTTTGTGCAGAAGAAGAAGAAAATTAGAAAATTCTTAAGAAAAATTCTGAAGAGTGAATGATATTTATAGGCAAGAGGAACAAGTTTCCAAAGATTGCAACCCTTTAAAAATCTACATGAAAATTAATAAAAGTTTATAATCTTTCAAATGGTAGTGACTGTTCCTGAAAATTGCAACCTTTCAGAATAATCATTTCCAAAAACGGCGAGAAATTTAAATAAAACTGGAAAGTTTTTAAATTAAATGGGTCACGTGCGGATCCGAGTCGGGTCGAGTTAATCAACTAAAAAGTTGATACATTTCAGTTAATTGCAACTAAATAATTGAAAATGTTTGTGTTATCAACTAATTAATTGAAAATGTTTTAGCCATTTAATTTAATAAATAAATAAATAAATAAATAAATAAATAAATGATTAAAACAAACTTTGTCCAAAAAATAATCTCTCGATTGATCATTTTTCCAAGCCAAAGCCGAAGCCGAGACGAGCGAGCGACAACGACGACGGCGTGAGGGAGGTTTTTCTTTCCAATCCTTTTAACAATTAATAGGAGTGTTTCTATATTTAAAATCTCCTATTTTTCTTTCCACCAGATTGTTGCCAATCCGTGTTAGGAACAACCAGCATTACTGATTCTAATAAATTTTGCAGAAACACGAAGTAAAAAATATTTACTAACAAGTTAGAAAGATGAAGATTAAAAGATCAAGTCCACTGAACTCACAGTGTCCCCTTGAGGAAATTATTCACCTCTAGTATCTGATGTTTGATTTGGAATATGTCCTTCCTGGGTAAAATGATCTCAATCACCAACGTATAGATATCGAAAACTCTGGTGTCAGTAAACCACACAACATTAGTAATGTATACGAAGACAATTTTTTTCTTGTGGAGAAGAAGAAGTAGAAAATCATAAAATTTGTAAGGAAAAATTCTGAAGAGTGAATTGTATTTATAGGCAAGAGAACAGTCAGTACCATTTGAAAAGTTGAAAACTTTCATATTGTTGTTCATCTTGTATTCCTAACATACTTAGTACAAAACTTTAAATAACTTTGTAAGACAATAAAGTTTAAGAACATTTTCACAACTAGAAAATTAAAATTAGTAGCGAAACTAGAATTAGAAACAGATTTTAAAAAAATATATGAAATATTTTTGTTAAAGAATAATTGTTGTTAATCTTTGTCTAAAGAATCTTACTGATTCCAACAAATTTTGCAGAAACACAAAATTACCAAAGTTTAATGAACCAAAGAAGAACAAAAGAATAGAAGAACAAAAATTAATTCACAAATCTCAAATTTTGTTCTTCTCTGGTTCATTAAACTTTGGTAAATTCGTGTTTTTGCAAAGTTTGTTGGAATCAGTAAGATTCTTTAGACAAAGATTAACAACAATTCTTCTTTAAGAAAAATATTTCGTATATTTTTTTCTAATATATTTTTTAATCTAGTTTCGCTACTTGTTTTAATTTTCTAGTAGTGAAAATGTTCGTAAACTTTATTGTCTTACAAAGTTATTCAATGTTTTGTTCTAAGTATGTTAGGAATACAAGATGAACAACAATCTTAAGGAAATTATTTCCCTCTAGTATCCGAGGTTTGATTTGGAATATGTCCTCCCAGGATAGAATGATCTCAATCACCAGTGTATTGATACCCAAAATGCTGGTGTCTGCGAGCCACTTAACAACAGTAAAGTACACTTAGAATACTATATTTAGTATTAGTAGAAGAAGTCCATAAATTCTATTTTTAAAATGGGAGGAACTCCCTAAATTTATATAAAACAAAGGGTAGTGGTAAAATGTCCTTATTGTGCCTTACTGAAAAGGTCACAAACCTTTGGAAAAGTCACAATCTTTTGGAAAGGTCAAATTTTTATAAAAGTCAAAACTTTTCATAAAAGTCGCAACTTTTCATAAAAGTCACAACTATTCATAAAAGTCTCAACCTTTAATAAAAGTCACAACTCTTCATAAAATTGCAACTCTTCATTTTCCATTTACACCTTTTAAAATCCAACAATCCCCCACTTGAATGGGGAATGAATCCAAGACAAAGAAACAGACAGGTATGTGTACTTTACAAGCAAGAATTAATTCCACTTGGATAAGTAGGTTTCCCTTCCACTTTCCGTAGTGAACATATGTTGGATATACTCTGTCAATCGATAGATGCGATATCTTTGAACCGTCGAGCTTTGTTGTATACCTAGACAACCATATGTCACACAATTAATCCTTTGCTATTTATGGCTCTTACAGTTGTGTTTGTTCCATGAACACCTCCTGGTTTCACGAGTGTATAACGAGATGGGCTTTTGACAATCATCTATTTTGTAAAGGCTTACACTTCACACTCACATAGGTGATTCGTAACCGTGTCATCGCGCAGATACACTATTTGGTCACCTCTGCCAAACTTAGCAAATCATTAAAACCATTAAGCTTTATTTATTCATAAAAAAGTCTTAATAATGTATCCTTGTTCCTGAACATTTCTTCATCATGAGAATGAATTGAGTTTCTTGACAATGTCGAACTGTCATTCACAACTTTGTTTTTCTCCTGAGATCTAGCTCTTGAGATCTCCAGTCTGCTAGATAGAGTTACCGCCATGATGACTTGTCCTAAGGCGTAAATCCATTCCCTTATATGATCTTTCAACTTTCTCTATTATTAGGCCTTTTTGTAAGTGAATCCGACACTCTATCCTTTCACTTTACATAGTCAATTCTAATAATTCCACTAGATAGTAGTTTTTTAACGGTGTCATGTCTATGCCATATATTACGAGGCTTTCTGTTATACGTCATGCTCCATGACCTACCTATCGCATCTTGACTATCAAAGTGTATGCATACTAATGAAAATGGTTTGGGCTAAAAATTAATATCCATCAATAAATTACGGAGTCTTTCAACTTATTCACCGACCTTTTCAAGAGCACCTAGCTCAGAGATCATTGTAGAGCTAGCGATACATGTCTCTTTTGAAATATTTCAAAGAGACTACTCCTCTACCAAGAGTAAATACATATCAACCCGTGATTTTTACTTCATTTTTCTGGTGATCCTATTTGCGTCATTATAACCTTTCAATAATGTTCGATATTGTTATGATGAACGACATACTTTTAAGTATTTCTCACACTCCAAAACACTTTTTATTTTCATCTAATGAGTTCTATGGGGATCACTTTTGAACCGACTCAGTTCATTAATAGCAAATGCTATATCTGATCGCGCACACTTCATGATATACATCATACTTTTTAATACTCTAACACAATCCAATTGTGAGTCACTTCACTTTCAATATTGTAAAATGCAAGGCTCACATTTATTGGAGACTTGACAATATTGAAATCCAAATAATTGGACTAGTTAAGTACCTTTTTAATGCAATAAGACCGTGAAAATGCTAAGCATTATGGAGTTCTAAGGATTCTTATACCTAAGATCACATCAACAACTCCAAGATATTTCATTCCAAACTTGCTTTCTAGCATACGTTTAGTAGCATTCATGTCATGTGTCTCTATTGATGATTAACATATCACTAATGTACGAACAAACAATGACCATGTGATTTAAATGTGAACACATTTACCACTTCCATCATTCTTAAATCCATTTGCCAACATGGTTTGGTCTAATTTCTTATCTCATTGTTTGGGTGCTTGTTTTAGTTGATAATGTGACTTAACAAGTTCACACACTTTCTTTTATTTTCCACGAACCATAAAATCCTCGGGTTGTTCCATGTAAATTTCTTCCTCCAATTCTCTATTTAAGGGAGTTGTTTTTACATCCATTTGATGAATTTGAAGGTCATATACCACAACTTACACAATTACATCCAAATGAATGTAATTCTAGTTATTTATGAGTGTATATATCAACAAGATCAAAACCTTATTTTTGTCTAAAGTCTTTGACACAAAGTCTTGCTCTATATTTGTAGACAATTTCATCGACTTTCATTTTCCTTTAGAGGATTCACTTTGAACCCAAAAGTTTATTTCCTAAGGAAGCTCAACCAACTTCCAATAGGATTGCTCAAGATTGAACCAATCTCACTATTCACACTATCTGTACAAAAGGATGAGTTTACATAAGCCAATAGAGATGTTACAAAATCATATTCGAAGTAAGTATATGTCCCGTGACATTTACTACGCCTCTGAATATCTTTATTGAGAATTCTCCTTTGTTCTTTTCAAGGTCATTTAGACCTTTCACTAGACTACTGAAGTCCAATTTTACAATCCACGATCTTAGGTCATATCTCAATCCTTTTAGGAATAGGAACTTAGACTTTGGTTAGAAACCCTCACACTTAGAAATATTTCAAGTTGGATTTCATTCCTTTCCATTTCTTATATGGAATAGATTGTGTCCTGAACAAAAAAATTGCTTTCTTTCTAAAAATACAAAAACTTTTTGTTGTTCCCTTTTGTAGTAGGGATAGTTCTTCCATATAAGGTTTGTGGCAAACACGAACTTATGTATAATACATCCATCATTTTTTTCAATGTTTGGTTTTTCATTAGATTGTGGTGAATAAGGTAGCAATTTGATGGATAGTTTCACTTTTCAAACATATTTCTGCAAAATGGATTTATATTCCATCCCTATCACTTCTATCTTTTCCAAACTGATTTTTAGCGTCAATATTATATTGTCTATACGTTTTGATTGCTTCATTCTTACCATTTAACAAATAGATATAGACATTTCTTATGTAATTATCAATAAAAGTAACGAGATACTTTTTTCCACCATGAGATGGTGTTAACTTCATATCACAGATGTCAGTATAAATCAATTCTAAAGGATTAGAATTCCTTTCAACAGATTTATAAGAATGCTCAACATACTTAGATTTTCCACAAAAAACATGACATTTTTATTGATTGCACACAAAGTTAGACAAAACTTCTAAGTTGATCAGTTTTTCTTACAAGGTTTTGTAATTGACATGCCCCAAGTGTTCATGTCACAAACATTGACTCAAGCAAGTAAGAACAAATAAAAACATTGAGTTCAAAAAGCTCTTCGCGAGGTAGCTTTTTCCTCACTAATATTTTCTTCCTATTTCTTACAATTTTATGTGATACAAACATTGTTTAGAGTCAACCTTGTCAAATGTCTTTTTCAAAAGGACCTTTCCATAACTTTCAATTTGATTGTTATAGAACTACCATGGACAAAGTTTCATCGGGTTCAATAAAGGCAATATAGTCCAATTTTTACAAAAACATAAGAAATGACTATTCACCAGTACTCAGGTCTATGCAAATACTATTATTATAATAGACATATCTTTTCATGAAAAATTACAATATTTTTCCTTACATTTTTTTTCATAAAAGAATACAATTATTTTGAACAAGTATATATATATATATATATATATATATATATATATATATATATATATATATATATATATATATATATATATATATATATATATATATATATGTTTTAGTTGTTTCATACTAGTCATATTATATACTAGTAATAGAGAAACTCAATAACCACAATACCAAATATATTCCAAGAATTTTGTGTTTCTAACATAATACAAAAGTATCATTGAATTTCTTATTCCATAGAGGCATAAAATCACAAACTCTAAGTCACTGGCATTTTTCCTGTATCACAAATAAATATACCACTTAGTATTCTAAATACTAACAATAAGGAACATTGAAGTTAATAGAAAATCAAAAGTACAACACTGACTTATTATGTGAAGTCTTCATATTCTTCAAACCAATTGCATAGTCCAATTTATCTAGAGTAGAAACCACAAAAGATTTTAGTCTACATAAATGAGATACATTAACATTTCACATGGAGTACAAAACTACCAAGTTTTTTTTCTTCACAAAACATAATAAACATATTCTTTGACAATCACATATAAATATTTTTATTTTCAAATAGTCTTCAAACTATAACATTTTAACATAATATTTAGCAAACAAAAAATATACATATCTCATTCTGAAAACTAGTAAATTTTAAAGGCAACACTATCTGTTAAAAAAATTCATTTAAAAAATATACGATTTGCATAATTTTTTTCGAATACACACATGATAAACATCAAAATTGTTAAGATTTAAATCTTTTGAAATGCAAAGTTCACATTTATTGGAGACTTGACAATATTGACGTCCAAATATTTGAACTAGTCAAGTACCTTTTAAATGCAATGAGATCATGAAAATGCTGAACATTATGGAGTTCTAAGGATTCTTATATCTAAGATCGCATCAACACCTCCAATATTTTTCATTCTAAACTTGTTTTCAAACATACATTTAGTAGCATTTATGTCATTAGTGTCTCTATTGATGATCGATATATCATCAATATACAAAACAAACAATGGCCTTTTGATTTTAATGTGAACACATTTATCACTTCCATAATTCTTAAATCCATTTGCTAACATGGTTTGGTCAAATTTCGTATGTCATTATTTGGGTGACTGTTTTTGTCCATAATGTGACTTAACAAGTTTACACACCTTTTATTTACCAGGAACCACAAAACCCTCGGGTTGTCCCATGTAAATTTCTTCCTCCAATTTTACATTTAAGAAAGTTCTTTTCACATTTTTAGCATCCGAATGGATGTAATTCTAGTTACTAACGAGTATATATATCGAAAAGATCAAAACCTTATTTTTGTCTAAAGTCCTTAACACAAAGTCTTTCTTTATGTTTTTCAACTGTTCCATCAACAATTATTTTCCTTCTAATGATTCACTTTATATCCAAAGGTTTATTTTCTGGAAGAAGATCAATAAACTTCCAATATGGTTGCTCAAGATTGCATCAATTTCACTATACACCATCTTTCCAAAGGATGAGTCTACAGAAGAAACAAGAAATGTTAAAAAATCATATTATTCGAAGGAAGTAAATGTCCTTTTACATTTACTAAGATCTGAATCTCATTATTAAGTACATAATCCTTTTTCCTTTCCTAGGCCTTTTAGACTCTTCTCTAGACTACTCAAGTCTAATTTTATAGTCCATGTCATAGGTCCTATTTTCTTTCTTTTAGGACTAGGAACTTGGACTATGGCTAGACACCCCCAAACTTTGAAATATTTCAAGTTTAATTTCCTTCATTTTCATTTCTCATATAGAAAAGATTAAATCTTGAACAAACAAAATCACTTTCTTTCTAAAAAGACAACTTTTTGTTGTTTCCTTATGAAGTAAGGATAGTTACTCCACACAAATTTTATGGTAAACCCAACCTCATAAAAAATGCATCTATTATTTCTTTCAACGTTCAATTTTTCATTACATTGAGGTGCATAGGGCAGTAGTTTGATGGATAATTCAACTTTTTAAACATATTTCTGCAAAATGAAATTTATACTCTCCATCACTATCACTTCTATCTTTTCCCAACTGATTTTCAACTTCAATATTATATTGTCTAGATGCTTCTATTGCTTCATCCTTACTATTCAGCAAATAGATATAGTCGTCCTAATGCAATTGTCAAAAAAAGTAACGAGATACTTTTTCCCACAATGAGATGCTGTTGACTTCATATTACAAATGTCATTGTAAATAATTCTAAAGGATTAGAATTCCTTTTTTAAAAAATTTATAAGAATGCTCCGCTTACTTAGATATTACAAAAACTTGATATTTTTATTTATTGCACTCAAAATTAGGCAAAACTTCTAAGTTGATCAATTTTCCTTGAGTTCGAAAAGCTCTTCTCAAGGTAGCTTTTTCCTTACTAATATTTTTTTCCTATTTCTTACAATTTTGTGTGATACAAATATTGTTTAGAGTCATCACCTTGTCAAATGTCCTTTTCAAAAGGACCTTTCCATAACTTTCAATTTGATTGTTATAGAACTACCCATGAACAAAGTTTCGTCGGGTTCAATAAAGGCAATATAGTCCAAATGTTACTTTTACAAAAACATAACAAATGACTATTCACCAATATTCATGTCCATGCAAATATTTTATTATAATAGACATATCTTTTCATGAAAAATCACATCATTTTAAGTGACACTTTTTTTTTCATAAAAGAACACAATTATTTTGAACAAGTATATATACAATTTGGTTGTTTCATACTAGTCACATTATATACAAGTAAAAGAGACACTCAATAACCACAATATTAAATATACTCCAAAAATTTTGTGGGTCTAACATAATACAAAAGTATCATTGAATTTCATATCTTTTGCCCCAAAGTTAAATTAGACAGCAAGTCTAATCATAAGCAAAGAACCCCCACATTTTAAATGTGATTTCAATTTTTTTTTCAAGTATTTGAAAATAATTTTTCCATATACTTTCCTAGACTTTACAAATGTCAATATGAAACCTCTTTTGGAAATATTATTCTACAAAGAAATTTACTGCTTCAATTCTCTTTGACAATGTTTAGACAATGTCAAAGTTCATCTCATATAGGCATAAAATTACAAACTCTAATTCACTGGTATTTTTCCTCTATCACAAATAGACATACCACTTAGTATTCTAAATACTAACAATAAGGACAAAATATTTTTAAAATTTTATTTCTATAAAACATTGAAGTTTCTAGAAAATATAAAGTACAACACTAACTTATTATGCGAAGTTTTCATATTCTTCAAACCAATTGTATAGTACAATTTATCCAGAGTAGAAAATCACAAAAGTTTTAAGCCTACAAAAATCAGATAACAAACATTTCACATGGAGTTCAAAACTACAAAAGCTTTTTTTCCATCTCCAAACAGAATAAAACATATTCTTAGACTATCACATAGAAATGTTTTTCTTTTCAAATAGTCTTCCAACTATAATATTTTAACATACTATTTATCAAACAAAAATATGCATATCTCATTCTGCAAACTAGTAAATTTTAAAGGCAACACTATTTGCCAAAAAATTCATTTAAGATATATACGATTTGCATATCTTTTTCCAAATACACACATGGTAAATATGAAAACTTTTAATCTTTAGAAACTATTTTCCTCTTTAGAGAAACAATAAGAAGGTTAGCGGGTGTACTCTTTCATCAGAATACCACCAATTTTTTTGCTACATTCTCACTTTTACCTTGCTAAACAAAGAAACAAGTTATGGAGAAGTAATGCATTTATCTTCTATTTCCATGATCAAATTCTCTCAATCAGTAGAATACAAGAAATACTAATAGTATAATAATTTCCATAAGATTGTTGTTCATCTTGTATTCCTAACATGCTTAGAGCAAAACTTTAAAGATCTTTGTAAGACACAACAAAGTTTAAGAAATTTTCACAACTAGAAAATTAAAACTAGTAACAGATTGAAAAAATTTATGAAATATTTTTCTTAATGAAGAATTGTTGTCAATCTGCAAATGTTTAAATAATCTTTTTCTAATAAACTTTGCAGAAGCATGAAATTATCAAAGTTTAATGAACCAGTGAAGAATAGAAAAACGAAAGAACAAAAATTAATTCACAAATCAAAAATCTATAACACATACCAGAATATGGAAAAACAAAAAGAAGATCAAGCCCACTGAATGCACAATATTCGCTTAAGGAAATCATTTTCCTCTAGTATCTGAGGTTTGATTTGGAATATGTCCTCCCAAGATAGAATGATATCAATCACTAGTGTATTGATATCCAAAACACTGGTGTCAACGAGCCACTCAACGACAATAAAATACACTTAGAATATTAGATTTAGTAGTGGAAGCAAAAGTCCATAAGTTCCATTTTTTAAAAAAATTGAAAGGAAATCCCTCAATTTATAGAAAACAAAGGGTAGTGTGAAAAGGTTTTTTATTGTGCCTTACCGGAAATGTCACAAACCTTTGGAAAAGTCACATTCTTTTGGAAAGGTCGTCACCTATCATAAAAGTCACAACTTTTCATTAAAATCTCAACTTTTCACAAAAGTGACAACTTTTCATAAAAGTCACAACTTTTCATAGAAGTCGCAACCTTTCATAAAATTCACAACTCTTCATTTTCCATTCATACCTTTGAAAAACCAACAATCCCCCGAATGAATGAGGGAATGACTCCAAGACAAAGAAACATACAAGTATGGGTACTTTACAAGTAAGAATCAGTTGCATCTGGATAAGTAGGTTTCCCCTTGGACTATCTGCAGTGAATATATGTCGGATATACTTGGTTAATCGGCAGATGCGATATCTATGAACAGTTGAGCATTGGTG
Source organism: Solanum chilense (assembly GCA_032847665.1). Classification (NCBI taxonomy): domain Eukaryota; kingdom Viridiplantae; phylum Streptophyta; class Magnoliopsida; order Solanales; family Solanaceae; genus Solanum; species Solanum chilense. The sequence goes on along the minus strand of CM064963.1, from coordinate 67,222,705 downwards.
CATACCTCGAAAACCATATGTCACACAATTAACCCTATACCGTTTATGGTTCTTATGCTTGTGTTCGTTTCAGCCATGAACACCTCCTGGTTTTATGTGTGTATAGAGAGATGGGCTTTTGACAATCATCTTATTTGAAGCATCTTACACTTCACACTCACCTAGGTGATTCCTAACTGTGTTACCACGTAGATACACTATTTGGTCAACTCTGTCAAACTTAGCAAATCATTAAAACCATTAAGCTTTATTAACTTATTAACAAGCCTTAATATTGTATCTTTGTCCCTGAGCATTGTAATCATCATGATAACGGATTGTGTTTGTTGACAATCTGAACCGTCATTCACAACTTTTTTTCTCCTTGAATCTAGCTCTTGGGATCTCTAGTCTGCTAAATAGAGTTTCCGCCATGACGACTTGTCCTAAGCCGTAAATCTATTCCCTTATATGATCTTTCTACTTTCTCACTAGTTACGCATTTTTGTAAATGGATCTGACACATTATCTTTTGACTTTACATAGTCAATCATGATAATTCCACTAGAGAGTAGTTTTGTAAATGTATCATGTCTATGTCATATATGACGAGACTTTCTGGTTATACGTCATGACTATGCCATACCTATTACATATTGACTATGAAAGTGTATGCATACTAATGCCAATGGTTTGGGCCAAGATCGAATATCTATTAAGAAATATTGGAGTCTTTCAACTTATTCACCGACCTTATCTAGAGCACCTAGCTCAGAGATCATTGTAAAGCTAGCGATACATGTCTCTTTTGAAATATTTTCAAGAGACTGCTCCTCTACCAAGAGTAAATACATATACACTTGTGGATTTTTCTTCATTTGTATAATGATCCACTTTGCATCACTATATCCTTTCAATACTGCTGGATATTGTTATAATGCAGGACATAGTTTTAAGTATTATTTTAAATACTCGAAAACTCTATTTATTGCTATATAATGAGTTTATTTGGAATCACTTGTTAACCGACTCAGTCTATACTTTGTTGCCAATTTGTATTAGAAAAAAATCAAAATTACTGATTGTAATAAATTTTGCAAAACATGAAGTAACCAAAATTTACTGAACTAGTAAGAAACATAAACATAAAAACATCAAGTTCACTGAACTCACAGTGTCCCCTTTAGGAAATTATTCCCCTCTAGTATCCGAGGTTTGATTTGGAATATGTCCTCATAGGGTAAAATGATCTCAATCACCAGCGTATAGATATCGAATACTCTGGTGTCAGCGAACTACTCAACAACAGTAAAGTACACGTAGAAAATATTTTGTGTAGAAGAAGAAGAAGAAAATCAGAAAATAAAGGAAAAATTCTAAAGAGTGAATGGTATTTATAGGCAAGAGAAAGAGGTTCCGAAAGATTGCAATCCTTTCAGAATCTACACGACCATTAATGAATGTTTGCAACCGTTCAAATGGTACTAATTGTTCCTGAAAGTTGCAACCTTTCAGAATAGTCCTTTCCTAAAATGGCAGGAAATTTAAATAAAACTAGTAAGTTTTTAAATCAAATGGGTCGCGCGCGAATCCGAGTGTGTCGGGTCAATCAACTAAAAAGTTGAAACATTTCGGTTAATTTAAACTCAATAACTGAAAATATTTCTGTTATCAACTAATTAATTGAAAACTTTTTGACCATTTAATTTAATTAATTAATTAAATGATTAAAATAAACTTTATCCAAAAAATAATTTATCGATTGATCACTTTTCTATGCCTAAGCCGAAGTTGAAGCCGAGCCGAGCAATGACGACTACGGCGGGGGGGGGGGGTCCCTCTTTCCAAACCTTTTAACAATTAATAGGAGTTTTTATATATTTGAAATCTCTTATTTTTCTTTTCACCACCGAAGAGGGACAAATGTCTTTTCATTCAAGCATAAGAGGACTTTTAAAGTTCCAACTCTTCAAGTTCTCAATTTTTCAAGTTCCTCTCTTTCCCTCTGTTTGCCATTTATTCTTGCTACATACCGAACAATCGCGCATATTGATGGGGAATGGTTATAACAAAGAAATTCACAAAAAAATGTATACTTTACAGGCAAAGATTAATTGCATCTGGATAAGTAGGTTTCTCCTTGGACTTTCCGTAGTGAACATATGTCAGATATACTCAGTCAATCGGTAGATGCGATATCTTTGAACCGTCGAACTTTGGTGTATACCTAGACAACCATATGTCATACAATTAACCCTTTTGCTGTTTAGGGTTCTTACTGTTGTGTTTGTTTCAGCCATGAACACCTCCTGGTTTCATGAGTACATAGAGATATGGTTTTTTGACAATCATCTGCTTTGAAGCGGCTTCCACTTCACACTCACATAGGTGATTTCTAACTGTGTCATCTCGTAGATACACTATTTGGTTATATATAACAAACTTAGAAAATCATTAAAGCATTAAGCTTTATTACCTCATTAACAAGACTTAAAGTCTTAACCTAGTTCCTGAACATTGTCTTCATCATGGGAATGGATTGAGTTAATTGACAATGACAAACCATCAGCCACAACTTTGTTTTTCTCCTTGAATATAGCTCTTGGTATCTCCAGTCTACTAGATAGAATTACTGTCATGCCGACTTGTTCTATGCCATTTACCCATTCCCTTAGATGATCTTTCAGCTTCCTCTCTCACTAGGCCTTCCGTTAGTGGATCTGACACATATCGCTTGACTTTACTTAGTCAATTGTGATAATTCCACTAGAGAGTAGTTGTCTTACGGTCTTATGTCTCCATCGTATATGATGAGACTTCCCGTTGTACATGACACTCCCTACCCTACGTATTGCTGCTTGTCTATCACAGTATATGCAAATAGGTCCAACAGGTTTGGTCTAGAATAGAATATCCTCTAAGTAATTCCGGTGCTACTTAGCTTCTTCACCAGCCTTATCCAAAGCAATGAATGCAGTTTCAATTATGGAGTGAGCAATACATGTTTGTTTGGACGATTTTCAAGAGACTGCTCCTCCACCAAGTATGGACACATAACCACTTGCAGATTTTACTTGATTTGACCTGGTGATCCAATTTACATCACTATATCCTTCAATCACAATAGAATAATTATTATAATGTAAAGCATAGTGTTGTGTATATTTGATGTAACCCAACACCCTTTCATTACCATCCAGTGAGTTTGATTCAGATTACTAGTGAACCGAATCAATTTACTAACAACGCATGTTATATCTGGTCACATACATTTCATAATATACATCAAACTTCCCAACACTCTACTATATTCCAATTGAGAGTCACTTTGACATTTATTCTTTTAAAATGTAAAACTTAAATCAATTGAAGTTTTTACAACATTGAAATTCAAGTATTTGAACTTATCCAATACGCTTTCAATATAATGAGTGTGAGATAATGCTAGTCCCTGGGGATTTTTGATAATCCTGACCCATAAGATCATATCAGCAACTCCTAAGTCCTTCATATCGAACTTGTTGGATAACATGCACTTAGTAGCATTTATATTGTCAATGTCTGTACTCATTATTAACATGTCATCAACATACAAACAAATAATAACTTCATGATTCATAACATTTTTAATGTAAAAATATTTATCACATTCGTTAATATTGAATCCATTTGCCAACATTGTTTGGTCAAACTTAGCATGTCATTGTTTGGGTGCTTGCTTCAGTCCATAAAGTGACTTCACAAGTCTGCACACTTTCTCTTCTTTACCAGGAACTACAAACCCTTCAGATTGTTTTATGTAAATTTCTTCCTCCGACTCTACATTTAAGAAGGTTGTCTTTACATCCATTTAGTGGATTTTAAGATCATGCACTGCTTCTAGTGCTTTTAACATCCTAATTGATGTTATCCTTGTTACTGTAGTGTATGTGTCAAAGTATCTAGACCTTCCTTTTGTTTGTATCCTTTTACTACCAGTCTAGCCTTATATTTTTCAATAGTCTCATCACATTTCATTTTCCTTTTAAAGATCCACTTTGATCCTAAATGTTTATTTCCTGGGGAAGATTAGTCAATTCCCTAGTGTGATTACTTAAAATTGTTTCGATCTCACTACTGACTGCTTCTTTCTAATAAGTTGACTCAGACGAAGACATAGCTGCTTGAAATGTATGAGGCTCATTTTCAAACAATAGTGCCACAAAATCTGGTCCGAAAGTAGCAGGTTTACGTTGGCGAGTACTACGCCTAGGATCCTCACTAGTTATTGTATTTTTCATTGATTCTTCTCGTGGTCGTTTATGTCTTTAACTTGTAGACTCATATTTATTTTTATATAGATAAATGTGTATAAAAAACATTGTGTTATCTGACTCAATTACCGTATTAACATGAATCTCAAGATTATCAGATTTGTGAACCAAACACTGGCAGACATTACTATTCACAACATATCCAATAAATACACACTCCACTATTTTTGATCAAATTTTAACCCTCTTAGGTAAAGGAACATCTACCTTGGCTAAACACCCCTACACTTTTAAATTTTTCAAGTTGGGTTTCCTTCCTTTCCACAACTCATATGGAATTGATTGTACTTTTTTGAAAGGGTACCCTGTTGAGTATCTTATTAGCCATAAGGATGGCTTCCCCCCAAGGTTACGCGGTGAACCAAAATTGATCATCAAGGAATTCATCATTTCCTTTAATATTCTGTTCATCCATTTCACCAAACCATTTGACTGTGGTGTATAGGGGGCTGTAGTTTGATGAATAATACCATATTCCAAACATATCTTTGCAAAAGGAGATTCATATTCTCCACCCTATCAGTCCAAATCATTTTTATCATTAAATTCAATTGATTCTCCACTTTATTTTTGTATTGCTTAAATGCATCAATTGTTTCATCCTTACTATTATTCAAATTTACATAACAAAATCGAGTGCAATCATTAATAAAAGTTATAAAATACTTTTTCCACCATGAGATGGTGTAGACTTCATATTGCATATATCTGTGTGAATTAAGTCTAAAGTTTTGGAATTTCTTTCAACAGACTTATAAGGATGTTTAACAAACTTACTTTCAACACAAATTTCACATTTTGATTTATCGCATTTAAAATCAGGCAATACTTCTAGAGTAACAAATTTTCGTAAGGCTTTGTAATTACATGTCCTGAACAGGCATCACATAAATCATTTGACTCCAATAAGTAAACATAAGCAGAATTTTTATTAATATCAGTTTGAAAACCATTATTGAGGTAGCCAATTCCTATGAACATGTCATTCTTACTTATTACAACTTTATCACTAACTAGGACACACTTAAAACCGTTATTAACGAGTAGTGCAACAGAAACTAAACTCTTCATAATAGTAGGGACATGCAAAACACTATTCAAAGTGAACACCTTGCCGCATGTCAATTTCAACATTACTTTCCCAGTTCCTGCAATCCTTGTTGTTGTTGTTGTATTTCCTATGAACAAATCTTCATCGTACTGAGCAAGAATGTACATTGCAAAGGCTTTTTTCACAGAGAAAGTATGTGGAGTGGAACCTGAGTCTAGCAACCACTCTTTAGGATTTCCAACTAAGTTACACTCTGAGATCATTGCACATATGTCATCTGCATCTTCCATCTCTTTCGCTATGTTTGCTTGACTTTTGCATTTGCCTTTGCCTTAGTCCTTTCTTGGAGCATGACAGTCAGAAGACCTATGACCAGCCTTACCACAATTATAACAGTTGCCTTTGAATTTATTCTTGGTCTATCCTGACTTCTACCCGTTGGACTTCTTTGTCTTTTTGTTATTGGTAGGAACTTCTTCAACAATATTAACTCCAATGATTGTTGAACTCTTACTAGACTTCTTTTCGGCGTTTTTGTTATCTTCCTTAATCTTGAGCTGAATCACAAGATCTTCAAGTTTCATTTATTTACGCTTGTGCTTTAGATAGTCGTTCCTCAAAGGAGGCAACATCTCGTTCATTGCAGCCACTTGAAACGCTTTATTTACAACAATATCTCCAGCAATCAGATCATGGAGAATAAATTAAAGTTCCTGCACTTATGATCCAACATTTTTACTATCTACCATTTTATAATCTAAAAAATTTGCAACCACAAACTATTTCAATCATGCATCTTCTGTCTTATATTTCTCCTCAAGTTCATCCCACAACTCTTTTGAAGTTATTTCACTATAGACATTATTAAAGTCATCCTTTAAAGCACTCAGAATGTAGCCTTTACATAGGAAGTCTACCTGTTTTCATACTTCAATAATTATAAATTTTTCTCTGTATGACATATCAACAACATTCACTGGAGTTTCTTCGCTGGTAAATTTCTTCAAACCAAAAGTTGTAAGCTAGAAAAATACCCCTTGTTGTCATCCTTTAAAACTCACACCAGTGAATTTATCCGGTTTCTCTACTTGTGGTACAACAGTTCGGGTTGGTGCAACAATAGCCACTCTAACACCGTTGTTTTCCATTTCTGATAAACAAAAGTCCATACAGTCTTAGTAAGAAATAACTTATAATTGCAGACTTTAAGGAGTGCAAAGTCACAAAGATTTTTTTCTGCACCAGAAACACAAATTGATTATAAAAAAATAATTTCCTTAAGATTGTTACTAATCAGTGTTGGAAAAAACCAGAATTACTGATTCTAATAAATTTTGCAGAAACACGAAGTAACCAAAATTTACTAACCAGTAAGAAAGGTGAACAGAAAAAAATCAAGTCCACTGAACTCACAGTGGCCCCATTAAGGAAATTATTCCCGTATAGTATCCGAGGTTTGATTTGGAATATGTCCTCCTAGGTGAAAATAATCTCAATTACCAGCGTATAGATACCGAAAACTCTGGTGTCAGCGAACCAATCAACAACAGTAAAGTATATTACGAAATTTTTTTGTAATGACAAAGAAAAAAAAATCAAAATATTAGTAAGGAAATTTTTTGAAGAGTGAATGGTATTTATAGGAAAGAGGACATGTTTCGAAAGGTTGCAACCCTTTCAAAATATACACGATCATTAATGAAAGTTTACGACCTTTCAAATGGTAATGACTATTCATAGAAGCTGCAACCTTTCAGAACAGTCATTTCCAAAAACAGTGGGAAATTTTAATAAAACTATAGTTTTTAAATCAAAAGGGTTGCGCGCTCCGAGTCGGGTCGGGGTAATCAACTAAAAAGTTTAAACGTTTCGGTTAATTTCAACTAATAAGTGAAAATGTTTCTGATATCAACTAATAAATTGAAATTTTTTTGGACATTAATTAATTAATTAAATATTTAATTAAATTATTAAAACAAACTTTGTCAGAAAAAAATCTCTCGATCGACTATTTTCCAAAGCCGAAGCCGAAGACGAGTGACAACAAAGACGGCGCGAGGGGGGTCCCTCTTCGAACACTTTTAACAATTAATAGAAGTGTTTCTATATTTAAACTCCCCTATTTTTGTTTCCAACACCGATGAGGGACAAATGTCTTTTCATTAAAGCATAAGAGGACTTTTCAAGTTCCCAACTCTTCATCTTCTCAACTTTCCAAATTCCTCACTTTCCTTCTATTTCCCACAAATTCTTACTACATACACAACAATGATGACACACACCTTGTAAACCAAAAATAACACACATACGAGACTTTTGAAGGGAAGTTATGCCGCAAACAAAAGAAAAAACAACAATAATTTTCGAAAACATGGTAGTATAAGTATAAAGAATATCTAATACAACTAGAATATGAAACGCATCACAAATCTCCAAAAATAAAGAAAGACTAAAAAATAAATGATGGAACTAATAGTGATCTGGGAGCATGATCTCACCACCACTCCAAAAAGATCTCCAAAGCCAGAAACGATCAGCCAACGCGGGGATTACCTAAATAGTATCTGCATAAAAATGATACAAAAGTAGGGGTGAATACAATATACAAGTACTCAGTAGAGTAGGCTTGGACTACTGAGCAAAATTAATGAATCAACTTATAACATATACTGAGGAACACTTCCACCTGCATACATAAAAGTCCCATTCTGGCACTGCTGCTGCCAATTTATAATGAACATCGCGAGTAAAATAAATTTATAAGGTCACAAAAGTATCAATATTAAAGACAATACAAGTAATTCAAAATGATTGATGCAATGTAATGAGATGATGAAATTATGTGGTGGTATAGTGGATCAAGGTTGTCGCACAACCTGTCGTGTACACCCTGTCAAGTTAAGGCTTCTAGTGGATCAAGGTTGTCACAATCCCAATATCTCATTAACTTCTCAAGAACATGATATGATGAACGAGGATGGACGCATCACAACACATATATAACATGGAGGAGATAATGGACTCTACAAATATCAATAGTCTAAATTTATCAAAACTCTGTTGAATCATGATATACAGCCTAATATGAAAAAAAATAGTGGAAAAGAGTTCATTTACAATAAGTGAGTTCCATTTAAAAAAAATCATGTACTCAAAGCATTATTGTAACAACCCATTTAGTCGGTTCGAGCAGTAGAATTATTCTGATAAATATTTACTAGATGCGACGGACCGTCACACGCTGCGTAACCCCACACGATGTCAGCTTCCACTATTTATTTGTTTTTATGGGTGTTTTTGGTTATTATATATGTATTTAGTGGAGTAACTTTTATAATGGGGTTAGTGGGAGTTAATGGAGGTAACTTTAGGCTAATGGAGGATTTCTTTTACAATTTTTTTTATAGTCTTGCATTATAAATAATTTTAGTGGATGTTTTTAGTTATTATATATGTATTTAGTGGAGTAACTTTTATAATGGGGTTAGTGGGAGTTAATGGAGGTAACTTTAGGCTAATGGAGGATTTCTTTTACAATTTTTTATTTATAGTCTTGCATTATAAATAAAGAAGGGAGTCTTTAGTTGAGAGAAGAAAGAACTAATCAACTGAGAGGCAGTGAGGGAAAAACGTGAAAGGGAGAGGAGAACAAGCATTTTGGACTTCGGATTGAAAGGGTTCTTAGGCAATAAGAAAGACAAAGGCTTTGGAGAGGTAGCTTGCTTGATTTCGGTTCTTCGGTGGAGGTAGGTTATGGTTTATTTCTATGTGATAGATAAACTCTAAATAGCGATTGATATGTATTGGATGATATTGTAAAGTCTCCTATTACTTGATTTTGTGGTTGTATATTATGATTGTGTGGTTTGTGGTTTGCCTAAAATATTGAGACTATTAAATTTTATTCTTGAAAACTCTCTTTTGAAGTGATGCCTTGAATAAAGAAGGCTTGATGGAAATAAAATGATTTGAAAACAGTTTTAATAAATTAAATACATTTTGGATCGGAGTGTCACGTTCCGACACGGTATTTTTGGATCGGAGTGTCACGTTCCGACACGGTATTTTTGGATCGGAGTGTCACGTTCCGACACGGTATTTTTGGATCGGAGTGTCACGTTCCGACACGGTATTTTTGGATCGGAGTGTCACGTTCCGACACGGTATTTTTGGATCGGAGTGTCACGTTCCGACACGGTATTTTTGGATCGGAGTGTCACGTTCCGACACGGTATTTTTGGATCGGAGTGTCACGTTCCGACACGGTATTTTTGGATCGGAGTGTCACGTTCCGACACGGTATTTTTTGATCGGAGTGTCACGTTCCGACACAGTATTTTTAAAAGAAAAGAATCTTAAATTATATTATTTTACTCAATTTTCAAAGAAAAACTAGTTTCCCAAATAAGTATGGTGTGGAGGATTGAGTCCTCAAGGGTGTGCTTAATGTTGTGATTGATGGTGTACTTATTATGATGTTGTTTCCAATGGTTTATGTAATTGTTATTTGCTATCTGTTAAGTATTGTGGTTGACTGTATATTATTATTCGGTATATATTGTTTTCTATTTTGAGTTGGCCGATGATACCTACTCAGTACGTGTTCCTTGTACTGACCCCTACTTGTATGTTTCTTTCTTTGTTATTTGTGGAGTGCAGCAAGCGTACCGTCGTCTTCAACTTGATCGAAATTCTAGCCAGTCTTCATTACATCGAATTTCAGGGTGAGCTAACGCTTCTAGCTTGGACTGGATCTTCTTCTTCAAGTCTTGATGTCTTTGAATTTCGGACATGGACCATTTTCTTACTTATTTGTTTTCTCAAACATTCTTAGACTTTGTAATTTGAAGATAGATGTTCTTGTGATGATGACTTCCAGATTTTGGGGATGATAAGTGTAAACTTAGAAGCTTATTTACTTAGTTACCTTAAATCAGAGTTTTGGGTCTTCCGCATTATTTTATTAATTACAGTTGAACTATTGGTAAATGTTGGAGTTTAGATTTGTTGGTTCGCTCACCTAGTAGGATAAGGGTGGGTGCCAGTCACGGCTCATTTTTGGGTCGTGACAATTATAGAGTTTCCAACTCAACAACTCACTTGGTATTACTGTCACGCCCCAAGCCTACACCCTGGCGGACTAGCACTCAAAGACAATTATTTGCCCCAAGGAAAACCTTGGTTTGACTTACTTACTCAGCAGAAGACTTACAACACAAGAATAGTCAATATAAAGAACTTGAGAAATAAACTGAAATAATGTCTTAAAAGAAAGTTTCAACTGGCTAAAATAGCTACTCAAGTCTAATAGCAAAACATCTGAAATACAAAGCTAAAAGAATCATAACTAGTGGTCTGATCACTATCTATGAAGCGTCTAAAACAACTGAGATGAATGTTGGGACAAACCCCACAACATTCTAATGAACTAAAATAAAAATTGATGTAATAAAAGGATTTCTCCGCAAAACAAAGAGGCTCACCAACAAACTCTGAACTGCTATCTAGATCAACAATGCGCTGGATCCCGATCTTAGCTGCAATATAAAATTATTCAAGCAAGTGACATCAGTACATTGAATTTATGAGTATGCGAATTCGAATACTAAATACAAGATAGGATTGAAAACAGTAAAAAAGAAACACTTACCTGAGTTTACTTAACTCAACTAAACTCAACTGATTTCAATATAAAACATTGTAAGTAAATGCAATATAAAGAAAAACTTTAGAACATGACTTTAAACTCTGTGTATTTAGAAATACAATAATAACTCTGTATGTATACAAAGACTGAACTTTAAGTTTACTCTGTACTGAATTCAAAACTAAAGTCTTAAAACAAAGTAAAAATGTTTGTAAAAGTTTTTCGAAAAACTTTAAGAACTTATTTTGACTTGACTTGACTTTTAACTTATTGACTTGACTCTTGACTTTCCATTAATTGAATTATGTATTCAAGTATCATGATTTGTGATATAAAAGATCTCATCATGTTCAGGAATGATTTTACATAGAAAGAAAAAGGTTCTTGAAGAATCTTGGATAAGAAATTGAATTTAAATCATGGAACACTATCTTGAAGGAAAATGATCTAGAAAACCTTCCTTGAGATGCTTGAATTAGTTTCTTGAAATCTTTATGGCCAAGAATTATGATTTTCATTTTTAAAGATTAAAATTTGATTGTTTTTAACCTTTTATTAGTTAAGAAAATTGTTTAGGGTTCTCTTGAAGGTAAAAACAACAAAAACAAGATTTTTTATGTTTTCCCGTCGGCTAATTTGTAACAGTACTTTATAGGTTATTAAAATAGTCATAATTTTTTACTCAGAAATTGGATTGACGTGACATTGGTGGAGTTGAAAAGTAGATTTAATTATAATCAAATTCGTTATGGCTCATGTAACTCTAAATATTCTATGGGATATGGTCACCTAAAATTGACCCAAGTTTAATTTTAACATCAAAACTTGGTCGATAAGGAAGCTTCAAGAACACTTATCAAGAACTTAAATCCTTAAATTTCAAGAATAAAATAACGCTAAAAATAACATGATTGGAGTGTGTTTGAATTAACCCAACACTATGGATGCTCATATACCTCGTAGGGATCACCCCTTGACGAAATTCACAAGCGATTCTTAAATGTTCTTGACGAATCTTAAACTTTCTTCCCTTTTCTTCTATTTTCTCTTCTCTCCAATTCCTAGCATGAAATTCACTTTTCAAAACTGATTAAAATCTTACTTTACCCAAATTAAACTCATAAAAACGAATTAATTAAGTTGGATAAGGAAAAGACCAAACAACCCTTCTAAAATCCAATATTCAAACTTTCCTTATTCCAACAACCAATTTCAAAAGGTCATAACTCACTCATACAAAGTCGAAATCGTGAAAATTTGGTGGATTTTGAAAGAACACTCTAAGAGATTTCCAACCATATCATTTGAAGTTGACTAAAAACTCACTTTTCACTTTAAAAATTTACCATATTTCCTTATTCTTTTCAAAAGTAACTATTTCCAGATTTCACAGTTACTTCTAGACCCTTTCTAGTTGTGAGATGTTACAATATCTCCCCCTTGGGAACATTCGTCTAGTTTATTCTTACTAGGCTAAGGGTGTAGCATCCAATTTGTAAATAAATACTGAGGGATTAATACCTTAATATGGAATTTCTCCGGGTTTGAAGCGATGTGGATATATCTTCTTCATACTATTCCACCAATAGACTTCTCTCAAGTAACGCTTTATCTTGTTGGAGCCCATATGAATGAAGTATTTTGAACTATGATCTTTCTCCATGACCCTATTTTGGGTTCCATCCGCCATTGGTACACACAACCTACCTTAATATCTCAATACACCAGTTCCTCCTTGTTCAAACGATAATAATTTATGCTTATGAACATTTGCCTTTAATTCAAGATTAAAGGATCTTGGTCTTTCTTTTTCTTTAACTTCTAAGATTAATGAGGATACAGTCATTCATCACCACTACTCCTCCTTCTGTGGAATCCATTAGACGAACTCCTAATTAAGCAAGTCTATCCACCTCTTTTGCTAAATCTTTCTTATCTTCCTCTATGTGGGTGGTCCTACCCATACACAACCTGCTCAAGGAATAATACTGACCAATATTAGCCTTACCGAGTGATAAGGAATACTTATATCATAATGCTTGAGTAATTCTAACTACCCCTTTGTCTAAGGTTAAACTCACTTCTAAGTGAACACATACTAAAAAGACTTCTGTGATTGGTGCACACATACACATGTTCTACAAAGATAATGGTGCCATATTTCAAAAATAACAACTACGACAGCCAACTCTAAGTCATGGGTTAGGTAGTTCTTCTCATGAACTTTCGACCAACTAGAGGCATAAGCTATAACTTTGTCATTCTGAATTAATACACAACCCAAGACAACTCTTGATGCATCAAAATAACCACAAAACATTGAGTACCTTTCAGTAAGGTCAAAACTGGGAACTAGTGAACGTATTATTCAATTCCTCAAACCTTTTCTCACAAGCTTCAGACCATTCAAACTTAATTTTCTTCTAATTCAACTTGGTCAAAGGGAATGAAATAGATGAGAACCCCTCTAAGATTCTTCTATATTTGTCACCGAAGCCCAAGAAACTTCTATTATAAGTTGGAGATGTGGGTCTAGGAAAATATTATACTATTTTAATTTTCTGATTATCATCTCTAATCCCATAACCAGAAACTATGTGACCCAAGAACGCCACAAAATCCAGCCAAAACTCACAGTTAAAGAACTTGGCATACAACTCTCTCTCTTGCAAAGTCTGAATGACTATTCTGAGGTGACTAGCATGATATTCATCATTCTTTGAGTAGATTAGTATGTCATCAATGAAGACGATAACAAACATAACTAAACAAGGTTTAAGTACTCTATTATTTAAGTCCATGAATGTTGCAGGTGCATTGGTTAAACAAAAGGACATGACTAAAAGCTCATAATTGCCACATCTGGTTTTGAAAGGTGTCTTTGGAATATCATATTCCCCTACTCTAAACTGGTGGTAGCCTGATCTTGGGTCAATCTTTGAAAAACATGACGCACCTCAAGCTGATCCAAAAGATCATGAATTCTAGGAAGAGGATACTTATTCTTGATAGTAACCTTGTTCAACTCATGGTAGTTTATACACATCCTAAAAGAACCATCTTTCATTCTCACAAACAACACCGGAGCGCCCCAAGTTGAAACACTTGGTCCAATACAACCTTTCTCTAAAAGGACTTTCAACTTTTCTTTTAACTCTTTCAACTCTGTTTTTGCTATTCTATATGGCGGAGTAGAGATAGGATGACTATCCTAAATAAGATCTATACTGAAGTCTATCTCTCTCAGGAGGGACTCTGGTAACATCATGTACAAAAACTTCTTGAAACTCCTTTACTACTTTAACTTACTTAATGGGAGGTACCTCAACACTTTAGTCATTAACTCGGACTAAGTTATAGAACATTCCTTAGAAACTAACTTCCTTGCCTTGAGGTATTAAATGAAATGACCCTTAGGAACTGCTGAACTGATTTTCTACTCTAAGACTGGCTGATTTGGAAAATCAAACTTGACAACTCGAGTTCTATAATCAACTGAGGCATAAGAGGCATGAAGCTACTCCAAACCAAGAATGACATCAAGTCTACCGTGTCTAACTCAATTTAATTGGTCATGGTACTCTAGTGATTCACGGAAACAGAACAATCATGATAGACTCTCTCAACTAGAATAGAAACCATAGGTGTAGACACACTGAATGGTTAGTTGAGTTGCTCAGGATTAATATCAATGTTAATGGCAACATATGGAGTTAATAAAAGATAAACTTTCTCCTGTTTCTAGCAATTCATATAGAGTAAATCTAAAGACTTGAATTATACCAGTGACAACATTTGGCGAATCCTCATTCTCTTGGCGATTGTTCAGAGCATACAAATGGTTTGTTCCTCTACCAGTACCGGAAGTAGCTCCTCTAGGTGCAACCCTGTCTTGTAGAGCAACTGATGATGAGTGAGCTCTATTGTCCCCACTAACATTTCCCTTATTTCTCTTCGGACTCTATCACATCAAAATGTACAGTCTGAACACACTTGAAACAACCATTAAATCTCTCAGGACAAACAGTAGAGTGGTTTCTACCACACTTGACGCAGGTAGGAGTCTTAATTCCCCCTTATTCCACACTACCCAGTGAATATGCATATTTAACTCTGGTGTTGTGACAAAAATACTCACGATTGTTCTTAGGTGCAGGTACACTAGCAGACAATTGAGCATGACCCGTCTATTTCTTTTGTAAGGATTATCGGTTGGCATTACTCTTCCGCTACCCGGACACATTCCCCATCTTAAATGTATTGATCTTGAGCTCCTCTCTATCTCTTAGATTTCCTCTTCTACGTAATGCATATAGATCATCAACCTCAAAATGTCCATGTCCCAATATGCATTGCTTCTCGGCCCTCTTTGCTTGAAAGACGACCTAATCCAACAACAATCAAACTCATCCTACTCCTTATGTCCTTAACCATTTCCGGAGCATAACAAGATAGTTGGGTGAATTTCAACCTATAATCATGCAACCCTAGAGAATTCTTCTTAAGTGTGAGGAACTCACGTACCTTTTCCTCTTTCAGTTCTTGGTGAAAAAAGTGCTCCAAGAAGGTCTCATCAAAACAAGCCCAATTCATAGGTGGTACATCTTCATATCTACCCTCATTCTACTAATCAAACCAAGTTCTAGCAATACCTCTGAATTGAAAAGCCACTAGTTCAACTATCTTAGTTTCGGCAACATGTATCACCTCAAACACCTTTTTTTAGTTCCTCGGTGAAGTTTGCTCGATCCTTAGTAGTGCTTTAAATAGTGAAACATGGGAATTCATCCTCAAGAATTCACGAATCCTTGAAGTTTCAGCCCCTTCTTGTGGAACCCTTCTTTGTTGAGCAACATGATAAGTAAGAGCCGGACTCAACATCCTAATAGCATCAAGAAACTCAACGTTGGTAACTCCCCTGGAGGTTGCACTTCAGGTGCATTAGGTAAATTTGGTTACTATACATTTCTCCTAGTTGGATGACCTTTTGCTGCTCTTCATAGAGACATGGTTATCTGAAACACGCACAACCATGAGTCAGAGGGAAACTTTTTATAAATAAACTCTAACACATGAAAAGAGTATGAAAGAAGTGACATGATTTCCTTGGTGTTGCATCCTCCTAATAATATATATGACTCTCTTCACACCGATAATTAGGACTCTATAGACATGACTTCATAAAATCTCTAGGACTCTTGAAACAAGGCTTGATACCTAGTTTGTCACATCCCAAGACTACATCTTGGGCGGACTAGAACTCGAAGACCATTGCTAGTGCCAAACAAACCTTTGTTTGGGATTACTTACTTAGCAGAAGACTTAAACACAAGAATTTCTATTATAAAGAACTTGTGAAATAAACTGAGAATTTTGTAAAAGAAAGCATTCAACTGGACAAAATGGCTACTCAAGTCTCATAGCAAAACATCTGGAATGCAAAGTTAAAAGGCTCATAACTAACTGCCTGACTATCTATGAAGCATCTAAAACAACTGAAATTGATATTGGGATAAACCCCACAACATCTTAATGAACTGAAAATAAAACTAAAAGCAATAAAATGAGTCCTCTAAAATGCAAAGAGGCTCACCAACAGGATCGGTACTGCTCTCTAGATCAACGATGCGCTGGATGCCAAACCTAGCTGCATCATAAGATGATGCAAGCCAACAGACATCAATATATTGAATTTACGAGTATGCAAATTGGAATACTAAACATAACAGAGGCTTGAAAAGAGTCTGAAATAAACACTTACCTTGGATTTACTTAACTCAACTAAACTAATCATATTCCAAATAAGGTAGTGCAAATAAAATCATTATAAAGAAAAGCTTTAAAATATGAATTTCAACTCTATGTATTTAGAAATACAATTCTAACTCTGTATGTTTGCAAAGATACTATATCAACTATGTTTGTATATGAATATACAAATATTTCTTATATAAACAAAAATACAAAATACTGTTGTGGGCGTTTCCTTAACCGACAACAATCACATAAGAGTCATAGTGATGATAAAATGATCTACCTCACGCTTTCAGTGCATCCTATACCTGGCCAAATGTATAGGATCTAAATTGTCTTATGGATCCACTAGTCTTTTGTGGATTCATCTAAAAAGTATGATCCTTTTTTTTACCCATGGTAGATACATGGTTTTATGTAGACGTAAGTTATCTAAATTGATGCTCGTCCCCAAATCGGTGCTCTATACTATTCCCAAAAATACATTAGGTCTTATATTTTAAAAACATACTTCTTCTGTGATTTGATATTAATGCTCAAAAACTTAGCTCAAACCCTATCTTTGAAATCCCAATTTCCTCTCTTGCTTAATTGTGAAAGAATTCACCCTTTAAATAAAAACCAACTCAAATGCTCTTTACTAGAAAACTAGCCCAAATACTCTTTATTGAAAAACTAGCTCAAAGACTCTTTATCAAAAAACTAGCTGAAAGGCTCTTTTGGAACTCAATATTTCATTACTTGTTTAAATATGAAAACATTTTAAACTCTTTGGGAATACATACTTCCTATATACTTTTGAAGAACTGAATTCTAACTTTTTTCTTTACTGAACTCAAAACTCAAGTGTCTTTTAACGACCCTCTAAATATAATAAGATGATATAGAGCCTCACATGAGTTTTATGAGTTAATAACTTGTTAAAATTCAGAAATACAGCCTTTGAAAACAGTTGTAAAGAGTTTGGAAGTCAAACGTCAAGGGACAACCAAACGTTTGAAAAGTAGTCTTTGATATGTTTATGTGTTCTAGTATGTCGTTCATGTTTTCATGTGTTCTTTGGAGTCTAAAATCAGTGGAGGTAACCCTAGTACCCTTTAACATTGTTTAGGGTCAAAATGTTTGGGTACAACTCTCCGAGGACCAAGGAACAAAAACGTTTTTAGGAGAAACTGCCCAAACTGCTCGACGGATAGTTTATGAAGGCCAAGCCCTGTTGCACACCTTTCACGCAGAGGCCAAAAATTGCCTCCGCATTTTGGGCTTGGTAGGCACCTTATTGCCTCAAAAAAATATCGAGAAACAATTATGGGAGGTGCCTCCACGACACACAGCCATGTCCCAGTTTTGACTGCGTAAATAAAAATCGAGTTAGACGTTTCTAAATGTCTAATTTAAGTATAGGGGTTTTTTGGGTATTTTGGGGGTGTTTATTTTACCTATTTTAGGCATTTTTAAATTGGTTAAAACCCCTAAACCTAGAAATATAATTCATTCTTCAAAACTAAACCCTACCCTCCCAACTAGATTCTCTCAAAACTCCATAGGAGGCCAAGCTCAAGTTCAAGAAAGGAGATAGGTTTTCAACAGATTTATTCTTCAAGTTTCATGGGCATTAAATCAATAAGGTATATTAACTCTTGATTCCTTGATAACCTTCCATTTAAGGAGTTCTATCAATGATTTTCCAAAGTTTTTCTATGATTATATTTCTTAATTTCCAATCTAAGCATAAATTCATTGTCAAATTGTTCTCAAAGACATTGTATAGATGAATTAATGTTTAATTACAGTTTTAAATATGATTTTCAATGTAATTCCTTGAAGAACCCATGATCCCCCTAAACTCTTAATTTAGTCTATGAAGTGGATTTTGTGATCTTGATTGGATGTTAATGGAATTAAGCTTAGATTGTAATGTTTGTTGACTGCTATTACTATCTTTATATATAGATTATTAATTGTTGAGGATTGATATATGTTGATCATGACTTGGAGAATTCGTAAGTTGATGTTATTCTTGTCTATAGTATTGGAATTGATGTTTTATGGTTTTGTCCACTTATGGTAGTGGTGTTTACTTCTTGTCTATCTATACATTTTGTAATCATTACCTTTAGTTCAATATATGTTAAGTGAATTGTTATTATGATGAAAATGAGTATGAATTTGTCCCATGAAGGTTATATATGTAGTCATCAATATTAGTATCATCATTAAGGTATATTGATAATGCGAAGCAAAATGTGCATGGCAATGTTAGGGTAAGATAAGGTATACATGCTTGATTATGATAACTACTAGTGCGGAACGACCCCTACCTATATGATCCCAATATGAATATGTGATTTTATGCATGTTAGGAGTTATCTATTCGAATAATGAATGTGCTCTTGTCTGCTATGGTGATATGTGGGTGTAGTCTAGAATCCTGAAAATTCTCTATATGTGAGATGTTCATGACTTGAGGGATATTGTAAATGTGTTATGATCCTTTGAAGGGAAGTTTCCCTCAATAACATTGCGGTTGTTATTATGTCATTATGAGCAACAATTTGTATACACACCCCTTTCATAACTATGAGTATGCTATATTTAGGGTGGTGATTGAAAGGATAATTCTCATATGCACCTTTATATCTTCTTGTGCATGAAAAGTATATGACTAGTGAAGTACGAACATGTGTTGTCTAAAGGTGTTTATGTGAAAGGCTTTCTCACATATATATATACACACATGAATGTATGAATGAATAGGGTTTATGATAGTCTAGTGAAAGTGTGTCTCTTGAAAGGTTTCCTCAATTGTAGTCTAAACTAGACTATGTTACAAATATTATTAGATTACGTGAAAGTACATTCATACATAATGTAGGTTGTATGATAAAAGGTCATTCTTATCTAGCAACCTTTGAGCTATATGATGTATAAGGGAATTAAGTCTATAAAGCCTATTTTATGAACTAATGTTAAGTAAAGGATTAAAGATGTTTCAAAAGGGAGTTAGATCTTAGCACCGAGTGAACATGAAAAATATGAGTGGGGCCCTCACATTTAGCAAGTCCGGTTTCCCACAAGAGAACCTTCGCGTTTGGTTAGTCCGGGTTCCCAACATAGATGTTATCTCATGATATTGAAACCTTTACATTTAGAAATTCTGGGTTTCTAGTTGCAATATCCTTGTTCAATAACTACGTGCCCCCACAGGACCACTTAGATAGCTATTATGTATGTAGGTCCTACATTGGCAAGTAGTACCCTTTTTTTGTGTGTGCGAGTATAATATTGGATTCCATGTAGCTCACATAGTCAATGAAGGTTATGGCTATGTCTGCCAAAAGTAAGAAATGAACTAAGATAAGAATATGAACTCTAGTCATGATTCCTTGAAGAGTTACTTACTCTCGGTAGGACTATGGACCCTACTTATGCATTGCACAAGTGGTTTAAGTAAGGCTATGATTAGTCTCTTTTGTGAAATAAGGACTATGGTTCATGTATGTTGATATGAATGGATGTTAAGGTTGACTTACTTATGTCAAGACATCGATTTTTATTATGCATGTCAATTATACTTATGGCTTCTAAATGGGTTTGCATAGTATATGTGGGCGTATGAGACTCCATGTGTACATTGCACATATAATCTTGTGAAAGGGTTGTGAGGGTGGTTTACGTATGAAATGAACTAAATGGTTTATAACTTAGATGTAATGAATGAAAGATTTTTTATGTGAACATTAATACAGTATGTTGGTCTTATGTTTAATGTTAAACGAGGATGTTATATCCAGTTTACTATGATGTTCCTAGTCTAGGGTTGCTTCGTAGGAGCACTTGGTGTGAGTAGTGTCCTGGAATGTTACTTGCATGTCGCACTACTATGACTAGGGGTAGTCTTAGAGGATATTAATACATTATATTATGTATTAACTAAGGATTGCTTGAGGTAAGGAGTTAAGATAAAAATGAAAGGTAATGTATTGAAGATGTTAAATGTGTCTTAAAATGTGATAAATGTCTTTATGTGTTGTTATGAATGGTATCCATGTCTATTATGATGTACGTGAACTATATTGTTCTTGTTGTATCAAAGGTTCATGAAGTTTTTCTATAATTACATGATGCACGGTTTCCAACTAAATGACCTCTTTAAAGCATGTTTTTTCATGGTTATCATACTTCTTGCATTCTTCTACTAACACCGCTCTTCTTCATCTTTTTGCAAGTATAAATAGTGGTGGGTAATGGAACTTTCCTAGAATGAAGAGCTTGGATTACTATTCATATGTTTCGATGTGTCCTTAAAGATTCAATGACCTTTATGTTAATAGTTTTCTTTAAGCTCATGTACTAGATAGTAGTTGCTTTTGTATTATAAGTGTCCTGTCCTTATTGTGTTGTAGTCGTGTTAATATGTCTACATTGAAACTTAGTATATCCTTTGTATTCAAAAAAGATTTTATATCATATGACTTTTAGTCTTGTGTATATTGTCATAAAGTTTTAAATTCCACACTATTTTATGTCTATGCGATGAAAGATGTATAAGGGCTTGTATAAGACCTCCAAGAGGTCGAGTACCTCGCGTTACGACTAGGGGGTTCTCTCAGGTTATTACTAACTTGGTATCAGAGCATAAGGTTATGAAATGGTCTTAGGATTCAAAGTCTCATGAGCCACGTCTAGTAGAGTTTTGTTCATCAGTGTGAGTCACGACATATCTATGAGCGAGAGTCTATAGGACGATAAAAGTTTTACTTTTTTCATTACTCTGGTGTCATGCCATAAAACTTAGCTCCATATGATCTCTCTTTTATTTCCCTTTTCTAGTTATCTTCTACATGTGATTTCTTGGAAGGGGTGATGTTGCATGGGTTGAGGGAGAAAATGGTGAGGTTTTTAATCTTATTATGATTTGGTGACTAGATGAGCATATGTTAAGGTAGATTTGGAAGTTGTATTATGGTGTAGTCCTAACATGATAAGAGTTTTTATGGTTGAACGAAACCGCTTCGGGGTGAAGAGTTTCCTTATGGTTATGTGTAATAATAGTATAAAGTTTGGTATAGACTTGAGGAGTTTTGGAGGAATGTGGTAAATAGTGTGAGTTGAAATTTGCCCTTTTGTATGAGTAATGCTTCATGATTGTGTTTGTGTGAATTGGATTTCTTGTGTAGAATTACTCCTAATAGGGAAAGAAGGGGCTTTACTCCATGAGTTGGGATAGTGTTTTGCTCTAAGGTTGACTTGGAAGATTGCATGTACCCCTTAGTTCATGGGAAGGAAATGAGAATACATGTTGACCAACTCTAAAGAGGTTAGTTTTGTTTTAAGATTGATCTTAAGTATAGTCATCCGGAGAGAGTGCTTAGATAATCCTAGGCATGGTTTGTTGGAACATTACACCAAAGGAGATGATAAGGGTATGATGTAATAAAGATTTGATTAAGCTTACCTCAAGTGGGGAATAATGTGACTAGACGATAAAGTTTTGAGTGCCCTTAATATTCCTACATTGAACTTCCTTGAGTTTCTCCATGTTGAGAACCACTTTGGGTTATTGATATGAAGTTCAGTGATATAGATACTTATTTTAGGATTCTTGAAATCCTCAACTTATGAGGTATAGTGAATATAGTGAGGAAAGGTTCCTCCCTTAGAGTAGAATGAGGTGATCCTTAAAAAGTTTTGCATAAATTTAATCCCAAGAGGGAGATGTTGTGCTTGATTATCATGGTTGGCAAGTTCAAGTTCATTATAGATGGGTTTACCCTAAGTGGGGAAGAAGGATGTTGAGTAGTAAGGTTGTTGATATCCCTATCTTTTCCTTCTATTCTTACTCAAGCTTGAAACCAAAGAGTTCCTAGTAGCTTGTTGTTGTCTTGGAGTCTTGCACATAAATATAAGTTGGATTTTCTCCATATAATATGCCTGTCCAAGAGGACACTAATTTATGCATGTTTTAAAAGATTCTTATTTCATGCAAATGGATTTTTGGTAAACTATATCTTTCTCATGTTGTTGTGCATCTTAATATGGTTAATGCATATTTGACTTCATGAGGTTGTAATGAACATGCTTGAAAGTGTTAATATAGGTTCACTCTTGAGAAGTGATGGTGTATCTAGATAATAGTATTGATCTTTGCCTATGAGTTGTAATAACTTACCTAAATGATGCATGTTCATGAAAACTAGTGTTATCCAAGAAATTGAAATTTTGTGAAATAATTTCCAAATATTGTGATGTTTTTGGTGTGACTTGCCATTTTGGACTTCATAAGAAAGGAATTATTTTTATGCTTTGGTTAGAAGTTGGGAATTTCTCCTCAAATGAATTGACCCTTGTGAAATGTTTGCATATGAACCTTATGATGTCATGTGAGTATGTTAAGGACAAAGTAGTTCCTCCTTAAACATAACTAAATATGGTAATGTCATTTATGTCCTTTATGGTATTATGTCTAACTGATAAGATTGTATTTGATTTACATTTCCCATGTTTTATGTACAGTTTAGTATGAATTGCTTAATTGCCTCATGAATTATAATGTTGATCATACATTTGAGTGCATTTGAAAGTTATTGCATGTTGGACCTTATGATGAAATAATGATCATGACCAAAGTTGGATAACGTAGTTCCTCCAAATGGCAATAATTATGATGAAACATGTGTGCAGTATGAGTTTGTGAATGTAATTCCTACTTGCTTGTGTTTGATTGAGTGCATAATAATATGAAGTTGGTGTTCCTTGTAAGTTTGGTACATTGACTATTTCGTTATATTAATGTGGTATGGTTATGAGATACTAGTCTTGGGTCTCTAAACCTTGAAAGTGTTTTAAGTGTTTTAGTGTCATTTGAGGACGAATGTTCCCAAGTTGGGGTATTGTAACAATCCTCAAAATGAAATAGGATGAGCTAGAGACTCACATGAGGTTTATGAGTTAATAACTTGTTAAAATAATGAAATACAACATTTGAATTCAGTTGTAAAGACTTTGGAATTCAAAATATCAAGGGACGACAAGGACATTCAAAAACAAATTTTTATGTGTTGGTGTGTTCTAATATGTCGTTCATGTTTTCATGTGTTGTTTGGGGTCTAAAATCATTGTAGGTGACTCTATTGCCCTAAAAATGTTGTTTAGGATCAAAACATTTGGATGCGACTCCCCGAGGACCACCCTAAGGGTCCTTGAGGAGGACCCAAACCTTGTCCAAGAGAAACTTCTCGGACTGCTCGACTGGCAATTTATGAAGGCCAAGCCTAGTCATAGGCCTATCAGGCAGAGGATAAAAGTTGCATCTCTGTCACGTCTTGAAGTGCTCGTTACTTCCTCTAAAGAATGTCAAGAAACAATTATGGGAGGTTCCTCCGCGATGCGGAGCCATGTCCTAGTTGCGATTGCATCAACAAATTTCAAGTTGGACATTTCTAAAAGTCCAATTTAAGTATAGGGGTGTTTTGGGTATTTTGGGGGACGGTTATTTTACCTATTCTAGGGCATTTTTAAGTTGGTTAAAACCCCTAAACCTAGAATTAGAATTTATTCTTAAAAACTAAACCCTTCCCTCCCGATTAGATTCTCTTAAAACTCCATTGAGGTCAAGCTTAAGCTCAAGCTAGGATATGGATTTTCAACTGATTTCTTCTTCAATTTTCATTAGTCTTCAATAAATGGTAACTCTTGATTCTTGAATAACCTTTCATTCGAGGATTTTTATCAAAGATTGTCCAAAGTGTTTCTATGATCAAATTTCTCAATTTTCAATTATTTAAACATGGGTTCATCATCAAATTGTTTTCAAAGACATTGTAACTATGAATTAATGTGACTCAAGGTTTTAAGATGATTTTCAATTTAATTCCTTGAAGAACTTTTGATCTTCCTAAACTCTCAGTTTAGCCTATAAATTGGGTTTTGTGATCTTTATTAGATGTTAATGGAATTAAGCTTAGATTGTAATGTACTGTTGAATGCTATTACTATATTTAGCTATTTATAATGAATTCTTAAGGATTTATCTATGTTGATCATATCTTGGATAACTGGTAAGTTGACTTAACTTTTTGTCTATATTATTGGAATTGATGTTGTAGGTTTGGTCCAGTTATGGTGGCGTTGTTTATTTCTTCTCTATCTATACATGTTTTGATCATGGACTTGAGCGTAATACATGTAAAGTGAATGGTTACTGCGATGAACATGAGTATGAAGGTACGCCATGAAGGTTATGTATGTAGTCCTCAATATTAGTGTCATGAAGGTGTACTGAAAATATGAAGTATAATATGTATGAGAATGTTAGGGTAAGGTAAGGTCTACATGCTTTATTATGATTATCACTGTGGAATGATCCCTACCTATATAGTCCATATATGAATATGTGATCTTATGCATGTTAGGAGTTATCTATTCAAATGTTGAATGTGCCCTTCTCTATTATGATGAAATTTAGGTTTGTGGTCTAGAATCCCTAAAATGTTCTATAAGTGAATTGTCCATGACTTTGAGGGATATTTTTAATGTGTTGTGATCCTTTGAAGGGAAATTTCCATCAATACCAATGTGGTTCATGCATGTTGATATGATTGCATATTAAGATTGACTTTACTTATGTCAATACATGAATTATAATTATGCATGTGAATTAAACTTATGGCTTCTAAATGGGTTTTCTTATTATATGTGGAGGTATGAGACTCCATGTGTAGATTGCACAAGTAAGCTTGTGAAGGGATTGTGAGGGTGGTTTACCTATGAAATGAACTTAATGGGTTATGACTAAGATGTAATAAATGAAGTTCTTATGTGAACATTAATTAAGTATGTTGATGTTATGCCTAATATTAAATGAGGATGTTATAACTTGTTGAATGTGATGTTCCTAGTCTAGGGATGATTCCTAGGAGCACTTGGTGTTAGTGTCATCGAATGTTACTTGCACATTACACTAGTATTACTTAGGGGTTGTCTTAGGGGATAATTCTTATGTGAAGGTTATGTTTACGATGTGCTTATGTCTTTATGAATATATGTAATTGAATTGATTAAGGTTGTATGAATGTTCACCTTTGGTGACCTTAAGGTGATACTTTGCTGTATGCTGGAATGGGACACTAATCATACATTGCACTAAGTATTACTTAAGGGTTGCTTAAGGTAAGGAGTTAGGATAAAAAGGAAAGGTAATGTATTGGAGAAATTTAATGTGCCTTAGATGTGATAAATGGCTTCATGTGCTGTCATGACTAATATACATGTATATTATGATGTATGGGAACTAAATTGTGCTTATTGTATAAAAGGTTCATAAAGTTTCTCTAAAATGACATGATGCATGGTTTCCAAATAAATGTCCTCTTTAAAGCATGTTTTTGAATGGTTATCATACTTAGTGCATTCTTGTACTAACATCATTCTTCTTTATCTTTTTAAACCAAGTGTAGGTGGTGGTGGTTAATGGACCTTTCCTAGAATGAAGAGCTTGGATTATTATTCCCAAGTTTGGGTATGTCCTTAAAGATTCAAGGACCTTTCTATTAAGAGTTTTCTTTAAGTTCAAGTACTAGATAGTAGTTGATTTTGTATTATAAAGGTTGTGTACCTATTGTGTTGTAGTCATGTTGTAAGATGGCGACATCGAGACTTAGTACTTCTGTTGTATTTTGAAAATGTTTTAAATGAGATGACTTTTAGTCTTGTGTTATATTGTGAAAAAGTTTTCAATTCTGTACTATTTATGTCTATGCCATGAAAGATGTCTAAGGACTTTTATAAGACCTCCGAGAGGTTTAGTAGGCAGTGATACGACTAGGGCATGCTCTCAGGTCGTTACATGTCTTAAAACAAAGTTAAAATGTTTGTAAAAGACTATTGAAAAACTTTAAGAACTTATCTTGACTTAACTTTTGACCTCTTCACTTGACTATTAACTTCTTGACTTGACTCTTGACTTTCCTTGAATTGAATTTGCATTCAAGGATCATGATTTTTGATAGAAAAGATCTCATGATGTTGAGGAATAATTTTAGATAGAAATAACAAGGTTCTAAAAGAATCTTTGATAAGAACTTGAATAGAAACCTTGAAAATGTAGCTTGAGATTCTTGAATTAGTTTCTTGGAATCTCTATGACCAAGAATTATGATTTTCATTACTAAAGATGAAAATTTGATTGTTTTGTACCTTTTATTAGTCAAGAAATTTGTTTAGAGTTTTATTAGAGGTAAAAACAACAAAAACAACCCTCTTTAATGTTTTCTAGTCGGCTAATTCGTAACAACACTGTATCGGTTAATAAATGGTCATAACTTTTTACTCAGAAATTGAATTGACGCGAAATTGGTTACATTGGAATGTAGATTCAATTACCCTTAATCAAAGAGGTTATGTCACATGTAACTGATTATTTTATGAGATATGGTCATCTAAAGTTAACTCAAGAATAATCTTAACATCAAAACTTAATCGATAAGGAAAATTTAAAAACGCTTATCAAGAACTTAAATCCTTAAATTTCAAGAATAAAATTACGGTGAAAATAACATAATTGGCGTGTGGGTTCAGGATTTCAACACTATGGATGCTCACATACCTCGTAGGGATTACCCCTTGACGACATCCACAAGCGATTCTTGAACGTTATAGACAAATCTTGAATTTTCTTCCTTTTTCCCCTCTTTTCTATTCTCTGCAAGCCCTAGCATGAAATTAACTTTTCTAAAGTGACTAAAATCGTACTTTACCCCAAGTAAACTCATAAATACGAATTAACTATGTTGGGTAAGGAAAAGACAAAAATACCCTTCTAAAATCTGTTTTCAGACTTTCCTTATTGCAACAACCAATTTCCAAAAGGTCATTATTGATATAGCATGGTTTCACGGTATTATTAATACTTTTTCCTTAAGTTTAGTGTGTCCAAAATCCTATTTGTGCTAATTTTTATGTAAGTTTCTCTTTATTTGCAGGAAATCTATCTAAAAGAGGAATGCAGAGATTTTTGAGCGAGAAATATTGAAAAGTACCACCTACGGAGCTTGTGAAGGTTCGTCCTGCCCGTGATGGTCCGTAGGTGGCATAGTAGTGCAACTGCTGAAGGAAGATGGGGAAGTTTGACCAAGTGTGGGGTTACGGACTGCGTGACGGACCGTCGTATCCATGACGGTTCGTCCTGCTAGTTCGTCATGAAGTTCAGAGAAGTAGTCCCAGTACCCAAATTCCAAGAGCTTAAGTGTTTTAGAACGGAGACACTCGACAGACCGTTGTGCCTGTGACGATCCGTTATATCTTCCTTTGAGGGTAATGGAGAGAGCAACAGAAGAAATTTCACAAGTATGGGACGAAAGAGTCTATTACGGTCTGTCATTACCACGACAATCCGTCGCGAGGTCCGTCGACCCAGCCGCGTTTTGACAGATTTCTAGCTAGTAGAGTCATTATTTAATTAGGTTTTTATTTTTTATAAATAGTTCAAAAAATCTCGTTTTTTAGGTTAGACTCTTGATTATTGTTAGACTCTTGATTATTTTTTAGACCTATTGTTAGTGTCTTGATTATTTTTTAGACCTATTGTTAGACTCTTGATTATTTTTAGACCTTTGGTGAGACTCTTGAATATTTTGAGACTCTTGTAATTGATTGTTGGTGATTTTTGTTTATTAATCAAGCGAACTTTAGGATTTTACTCCTTATCATTGAAGTAAGTACAGGAATTCCTGTACCATATATGTGAATATTGTGATTATGTCAATGGGCAACTAAACTCCATAACCAGGGTTGTCGGAACCATAGGCGAATAATGAGGTAAAACCTAACTAAAATAACAATTCTAGAATAGTGTCTTGCATGTATTGACAATTGTTTCGGTTAGAAGTCTTTTTAACGGATGACCAACGTTAGAACTCGCCTTAATGCTACTTGCCGGACCAAGGAGGTAGATAATAGGAAAAGAATTATCAACATAGATTTAGTGTTTGCTATCTAATATGCTAGTATTGATTGGTACGAGGTAATAACTTAGTCAAATATCGAATACGATGCTTAATATGAGGTAAAGATAAGGGTTAGTATAGCAAAACACGTAGCCGGACCAAGGTGCGGAGTGAAATTTTCTAGATGCCGGACAAAGGATTTAGAAATACATAAATTATCACTTTGCATGCAAGATACTAGGAAAAAATTGTTATAGTTACAATTATCAAGTTATGAACCTGTGGGGAACACGTAAAACCTAGTTACTTTGATTATTTGATTAAACTCCAACATTCGAAGTTGTTAGTTGTCTCCTTTAATTTTGCTAGTTATTTTCATTTATTTAGAAATATAAAACCCCCCTTTTATCATTTTTTCTTTCCAAGGAAGTAATTGACTGAACAATAGTAATAATAGATTGAAGTTAAGTCTAAAATATTTTCCTCGCGGGAACGATCCAAACCTCATTAGTTGGTTTATTTACTTGACACGACCGCTTTACTTCTTATTTGAGAAGTAAGTTTGAGCGTATCAAATTTTGGCACCGCTGCCAGGGAAAGTAGCTTTTAGATTAACTTAAACTTATTACTATAGTTTAGTTGATATTTTCTTGATTTTACTTTGTTTTATAGTTTTTTATTCGTGCATAACCACCCTCCTTGTATGACAAATACAAAGAGAGGAAGAGAACCCTTGTTTCCCTATGATCACGAATTAGAGCGTACACTACGCAACATGAATCGAAACTTGGGAATTAATGATGATGATCTAAACTAGAACATCCAAGCTCCGGTTGATGTTCATGGTCAGTTGTTACCCGATGCTCCGGGTGAACACCAACAGAGGGGACAAAATCCCGCTCAACGTCCCCAACAATACTACAGAGCCTATGACAACATAGCAGACTCCGATGGGCCACTTGTCTTGCCTTCTCTACCACCAGGCCACACCTTCTTGGTAACTAGTAGTCTGATGCAATGCTCGCTGCCAGAGGTTTGTTTTCAGGGCTACCTTCTGAGGATCAACATGCCCATATAGCTAAGGTAAGGGCAGTGTGTAAAAGTTGTGTAGGGAGACCTGACTTGGACTTGGATGTAATAGGGCTTAGAGTGTTTCCTCTCTCACTAACGGGAGAGGCTGCTATATGGTTCACTGAGCTCCCTTACAACTCAATTTTCACTTGGAACCAACTAAGGGACGTTTTCTTAGCACACTACTACCCGGTCTCCAAGAAACTAATCCACAAAGACAGAGTGAACAACTTTGTGGCACTACCAGGAGAGTCAGTTTGTAGTTCTTGGGACAGATTCACCTCGTTTTTTAGAAGCATCCCAAATCACTGTATAGATGATGAGTCACTGAAGGAATACTTCTATCGAGGACAGGATGATAATAATAAAGCGGTGTTGGACACTATAGCAGGTGGATCTTATGGGGAGTGTCCTTATGCTGAGATTGCTGAAAAATTAGAGAAAATCTCCCGGAATAATAAAGCTTGGAGTACTAGGAAGTCAGATACTGGGAGAAACACCTTCGCAGTGCAGTCCACTCACAAACCAGCCACAGATGAGATTCGTGAATAAATAGCTCAGATGAGAACTGAGCTTGGGTTGGTACTAAAACATATCACTGGGGGTGCAGAAAAGATAAATGCAGTTAACTACTTGTCTAAACCACCACCACCTTATGATGAATGCTATTATGCGGAGGATTCCTATACAGTAACTGAGCATACGGGGGGTTTCCGACCGAGTGCCCAAGGATCAAATCAGGATAATTGGCGCCAAGGTCAAGGGAACCAAGGTCGGATCTATGGTAAATATAACCGTGAGGGTGTTTATGTCCGAGATGGAAACTACAACCGCGACAATAACTTTAACAGGGGTAACTACGATAACAAAAATGATAGGAATGGTCCCTATGTCCCTCCTCAAAATCGTGATGTTACTCCTAGGGATGGTGGAGATAGTATGGCACGAATTGAGGATATGTTACACAAAGTTATTAGGAAATTTGATGCTAGTGATGCGAACATTAAAGAGTTAAGGAGTGATTTAGCGGGTATTGGGCAAAAAGTTGATACAACCAACTTCCAAAAGGTCATTATTCACTCATAAAAATGCGGAATCGCAAAAACGTGGTAGATGATCTTTCCTACCATATATGGAACTACACCTAATAATCCTGAGGTAGGAGTTATGATTGCTTGAAGTTTACCAAAAACTCACTTTTAACTTATTTAAAAATTTCCATATTTCCTTATACTTTCCAAAAGTTACTAGATCGAAATTTTACACTTACTTCTAGTGCCTTTTTAGTTGCGAGATGTTATGATTACAAGTCAAATAGCATTAGAAGTCTCACAATCAACTATGAATCCTATGTTCTCAAAGAAAATAGAATAACAATTAAGGCATCAACATAGGAAAAATAACACATACATTCCCCCACACGTGCAACACAATATAATAAAGCCCCTACATGAGAAACACAGTAAAACTCATAACCTAAAATCGTGCTTTCATTCAATCTCATAGCCTATGGCATAAGAAAGATCAATTATTCAATCCTAGTCTAGGAGAAGGATAGCCAAACCTATCTCAAGGTCGAAACTTCATCCGAACAAATCTATTAGAGCAAGTCCTTAACTACTCGCTAACCAAGATGATGCTCAACTATAAAGAACGGAAAGAAATCATCAAAAGGAGTCCTTATAATACCCATATTGATATGATTTTGAATCGAAGGTAAAGTAGTTCAAAAATTACTTCAAAAATCAAAAGGGTAAATCATATTTTTAGATGAAAACCAAGTTCTAAAAGCCAAGAGGAGTTCCTGGTTAAAACCCTCCATTAAAAACAAGCAAGAATCGAGCTCTAAATTAAGAATTTACTACTTTTATAACTTTGCAAGAAAAACCCCAAAACTCAAATTTGAAATGATGTCAAAATGAAAAATTTCAGAAACTTTTTGTTAAAATCAGTCTACCCAGAATATAAGGACCTTATATTATAAAATAAATCAATACTTATTCCGAATAGACCTTCAAATCAATATATTTTTATTTCTCTACTTTGGAGTTCAAAATCCCAAATTAGTGGATAGAAATCATGCAATATGAAATGGATATTCTTGAGAAATAGTAAAACATGGTTAGAAGTACGTACCCAGTGATTATGAAAGAAAACCACATTAAAAGCACCTCGAACTGAGTTTTCTAGCTACAAAAATGTCAGATATACTAAATGGATTCAATAGATATTTAACT
Organism: Solanum chilense; assembly: GCA_032847665.1. Lineage (NCBI taxonomy): Eukaryota > Viridiplantae > Streptophyta > Magnoliopsida > Solanales > Solanaceae > Solanum > Solanum chilense. The sequence goes on along the minus strand of CM064963.1, from coordinate 67,190,708 downwards.
CAATAATTTCGTCAATAAAACTCATTTCTGTCACTATAAGTCTATTTTTCGACCATTTAAAGTGTGCACCACCAACCTTGAAAACATATTTTTGACTTGAAACTCATAAGAGATCCTATCAACACAAACAAATAGTGACAATTCATCATATGATTTGGAACCAATGGAATCATCGGATTTAAAAAAATGGTTATGACCAAAATACCCCCTCGAAATTCATTCATACAAAAAAATTTAAAATTTTACCCAAATATCCAAATCACAATCTAAGTTCTCGAAACTCTAAACTGACTTTAATACACCAAACTAAACGTTCTGAAATGAATGAAACTTATGGCATCCCCATACGACGCCTGAAACTGATAATGTTGAGAAAAGTGAACCATATAAAAATTATCAATTCAAAAGAGGAAAAAGCACCAAAAATACACTTGAAAGAATCATGTACCACACCAACCATTCCCGCAATCGAAACTAATCATGAAAGAACTAAACTAAAGGGAAAAATGGTCATTTTAGAATGAAACGCAAGTTCACACGAAATTACATATTAAACTAACGTTGATCATTATTGATTGTTAAAATCATTATCAATCCATAACAGAATACATTATAAGAGTAAATAATTAGTAGCGCAATTATCTTAGATATATTTGGGATCTCTCTCATTTATTTGATAAAATACATGTAGTTGTTCTGTGGTTGATGTAGGATCATTCTGATCCGAACAACGTTAAATATTGTTGTTCTTCCTTTTTCTTTATGTTTGAGTATACCCTATGGTTTCAACAAATTCTGAACTTCCACATTAGAAAAGAATTCCTTTGATTGTCTGTATTTCTAAATACTTTATGGTAGAAGATACAGAAAAACTAAGAATGAGTTCCACGAAGTTTGAAATCGATAGATTTAGTCGGTAGAACAACTTCAATTTCGGGAAGATTCATATGCTGGTGTTACTACAGAGGAAGGTTTAATCCATGCTATTGACGTAGAGTACCCCCAAGATACATCTGATTCCGACAAGGAGAAGATTGAATGAGATGCATTGGGTGTAATCCAAGTTTCTCTTACACCTAACATGCTTTGTGAAATGAGTACAAGTTTCGAGGAGATGACCAAACTATAACATCTTGCAACTTGAAATAGCTAAGAATAAGCTAAGAAACTGAAAATAATCCTTTTGGAAAGACAAGGGAAAATCTTGAAAAATTTTCGAAGTTAAGAAAGTAAGTTTGGTCATTTTATAATGGCCATAACTTCTCTCTTAGAATGCATTAGAGGTGATACTTGATATGGATGGAAATATCTTGGAATGATCTTTCCAACTCCGCTGATTTTGAGCGATTTGGATATAGTATGAGTGACTTATGCCTTTCGGAAGTTGGGCTATTGAATTGAGTAAAGTTCCAATAAGGATTTAGGGAAGGGCAAGCTAGTCTATTTACCATTCAATTTTATATGTCGTTTTAGGGATTTTTTGGGGTAAAAAAAAAGTCTTCATTTAGTTTGGGAAAATCAGAATTACACTTACGGCTTGGAGAACAGAGAAAAGAAGAGAGAGGTAGAGTGAATTCAAGAATTTCGCCAAGAACGTCAACCTTCCGAGTGGAATTCCTCAGGGGTGATATCCATATAGGTATGTGAGATATTTTAGTGTTGGTTCAGTTCACACACACCCCAAAATTGCAGTTCAGTTATTGGTGAGTTGTTTACATGTTAATATGTGATGTTTTTGAAGAACATTGTCAAATTCTTATTGGTCGAGGTGTGGAATACCTAGTGTTGATTTGATTCGCATTTCTTGGTTGTTTATCAAGTTAAATATATTGGATATTGATATTAATAATGATACTAAGAGTTTGGGGAAAGAACCTTGGAAGTTTTGAGGGTTTATAGATGAAAAATGAAGGAGAACAGTCAGAGATTTCTAGGAAAGGGCTAGGGCGCGCGTCTGCCAGAGTTCCACAAAATTTCCTCTGAACTTTTATCTCTGGTTCATCGTGCCAGCAATATTTCCACATAAAATTATCTGAAATTTGAGAGCTAGCGCCCCACGGCCCTTATAGAGCGCTAGGGACGCCAGTTCTCTGGATTCTTCCCCCACCTTTTCATACTAGTTCCTAAGTGATGTACCCATATTTCTTAGTTGATTCCAACACTCTAAGGTATATCTAAACATCATGAAATTATCTATAAACATGAGATCATGAACCTTGAATCCATACTCCAATTCACAAAAAGTTAATAACAAAGTCAAAGAAGTTAAGAGTCAAGTCTAAAAGTTAAGAAGCAAGTCAAAGTAAGTTCTTACAGTTCTCAAGTATCATTAACAAACATTTTTACTTTATTTTAAGGCTCAAGTTGCAAGTTAAACAAAGTAATAAGGGAACTAAGTATTCCCTAAGAGTTACAAATGTTACTATATTTTGAGTAAGAAAGGAAGTTGAGACTTCCAGCAGAGCTTTTGGGCTAGTGTTAGTAAAGAGGAAACTATTATTTCCAAGAGAGCTTTTAAAGCTAAGTTTGAGCAATTACCTCAAGAGAGATTTTAAAGCTAAGTTCAAGCCCCCATAAACCATGTATCCAACATGTACAGAAGAAGGGTCATACCTTATTGATGATTACTTCGTGCTTTTTTAACATAGACTACCTGATCCACTTAATAGTTTAGGTTCTATATCTGGCAAAGCATAGGATGGTCCTCTTGCAATGTGAGGTAAGACGTTGTACCATTACTTACTCTCATAGTTATAGTTGTCGGTTAAAGAATCTCCCCCAGAAACTATATTACTTCATATATAGGTAAAGTTGAGTTTGTTATTGCATTTATTTAATGAATTAAGTGGTTTTTATTATTTTACAAGCTTTTATATATTGCATGTGTCTTATTACTTTATAGTAAGTCAGGTTATTCATGAGTTGCGCAGAACTAAGGTAAGTTTTCCTTATTACTCTTTTTCAAGCTTAAGTTGTTGTTAGCATTCCAAATTGCATACTCATTCATTCAATGTACTGATGCAAGTTGGCATGCATCGTCTTATGATAGGTAACTAGGCTCATCATCATCCATCGCCTCGTTGATCCGTTCGAGCACTCATAATCAGTGGTGAACCTCATTGCGTTACGAAGGAAATATTTATCATTTAGTTATTGTCTTTACTTTTCAGTGTTAGGATGATTGGGGTCCTGTCATAATACCCCTCTATCTTATCGACTCATCATAGACAGTTAGACAGTTAGTTTTGAGTCTCTCATCTTTGTATTGCAGATATTTTGTTATGAGACTTGATTGTCATTTTTGCCAACTTATTATTCTTTTAGTTATTATATGATACAATTTTATTGAGCTAAGTCTTCCGTTGGGCTATGTATGTTAGGCCAAGGGTCCGGTCGAGGCTAGCAATGGTCTTCGAGTGTCGGCCACGTCTAGGGTATAGAATCAGGGCGTGACAAATTTGATATCAAAGATCAGAGTTCAAGAGTCCTAGGGATATTATGAAGTCGTGTCTGTAGAGTCTTAGTTATCGGTGTGAAGCGCCACATCTATAGTTTGATGGTTGTAAAATCTAGGAATTCCTTCGCTTCTTTCACACTCTTTTCGTGCGTTAGAGTTTTTCTTTAAATGTTTCTCTCTAATTCATGCTTGCGCATGTTTAAAATAACCATGCCTCCATGAAAAGCAATCTGAGGTCATCCCACTAGGAGAAACGTAGAGCTACAAGACCAAGGGGTACCTAATGCACCAAACGTGCAAACTCAAGGCGAGGTCACTAATACTGAATTTTGTGAGGCTGTTTGGATGCTGAGCCAAGTTATAACTAATAGAGTTTGGAAACAAAGAGGAGTTACATAAGAAGAGCCTAACACTTCGAGGATTTGTGAATTCTTGAATTTGAATCCTCCAAGTTTCACGGGTTCGATCACTACTGATGATCCACAAATTTTTTTTGAGGAACGGAAGAAGATTTTTTATGTGATACATGTTGTTAATGCTGAAAGAGTTGAGGTAGGTGCATATCAACTGAAAAATGTTGCTAGGACTTGGTTCGATCACTAGAAGAAGGATAGAGATGAGAATGTGCCATATCCGAGTTCGACCTGTTTCGAAGAAGCTTTCTTGGGAAATTTCTTCCCTTGAGAATTGAAAGAGGCTAAGGTACGAGAGTTTCTTACACTGAAACAAGACTCTTTGATTGAGCACAAGTATGGGTTGATGTTCACCCAACTGTCCTGCTATGCACTTGAAATTGTCAAGGACAGGAGGAACAAATGAGCTTGTTTGTTCTTGGCTTGGGTCGTTCATAAAAAAAAGTACAAGATTGCGATATTGATAGGTGACATGGACATATACAGGTTGATGGTCTATGAGCAGCAGGTTGAAGAGGAGAATTTGAGTGATAGACAAGAGTATAGAAGTAAGAAGGATAAGACGCGGAATGAGTCAGGACAACAAAAAGGTAGTATGAACCGTCCATCTTTAAAGAAACAAAATGGGATGCACCATCATCTGCTAATGCACTTGCACACAGAAATAGGGGTGAGTATAATGGCCAGAATTCGCAAAACTTCAAGGCTAGACAAGCACAATCCCAAGGTAGTGTGGCACAAGAAGGTAGTTTGGGCTTCAATATGTGGTAGATTTGATAGAAACCATGCTGATAAATGTTATGATGGACAGTTGGAATTTTCAAGTGTGGACAAGAGAAACACTTCATCAAAGAACATCGTAAAAATAAGCAAAATAGTGAAAATTTTGAAAACAGAGCCTAGTCTTCATCAATTTCACCACCAGACAACGTTGCACCTAGAGGATATACTTCTTGTACTGGCAAAGGAGCAAACTGCATCTCTCTGATCACCAGTCGCCAAGATAAAGAGAATTCTCCTAATGTTGTCACTGGTATGATCAAAGTCTTTACTTTTGATGTTTATATTTGCTAGCCCCAGGGACAAGTTTTTCTTTTGTAAATACTTATGTTGCAAATACGTTTAAAACTCTTCCTGAGAAACTTTATGAACCCTTTTATGTTTCTACACCTGTTGGGGAGTCTATTTTAGCAAAAATAGTCTATTGTGATTTTCCTGTTTCATCACAAGAACACCACGGCTGAGCTAGTTGAGTTAGATATGGTAGATTTTAATGTCACTCCACGTATGGACTGGATTCATTCCTATTATGAATCCATAGATTGTAGAACTTGAGTTGTCAAGTTTAAAATTCCTAATGAGTCAGTCATAGAGTGCAGTAGCAGCTCCGCAGTGCCTAAGGGTCATTTCATTTCGTACCGTAAGGTGAGAAAGTTAGTTTCAAAGGATTGTATCTATCACTTAGTCCGAGTTAATGGCTCTAGTGCTGAGGTACCTCTCATCCATTTAGTTCCTATAGTAAAGAGTTTCCAGAAGTATTTTCTGATAATTTACTTGAAGTCCCTCTTGAGAGAGAAGTAGACACCGGCATAGGTATCATTCTACATACTTGTCCTATCTCTATTTAACCATATAGAACAGCACAAGCAGAATTGGAACAATTGAAATAATATTTGAAAAATCTATTGGATAAGGGTTTCTTTCGACCAACTGTGTCACCTTGGGGCGCTCCAGTCTTGTTTGTGACAGAGAAAGATGGTTCTCTTAGGATGTTTATAGACTACCGCCAATCAAACAAGCTTACCATTAAGAACAAATATCCACTTCCAAGGAATGATGATTTTTCACCAGCATCACGGTGCTTCTTGCTTCTAAAAGATTGATCTCATATTAGGTTACCATCAGTTAAATGTTAGGGAATATGATATTCCAAAGATAACATTTAGAACCATATATAGGCATTATGAGTTTTTGGTCATGTGCTTTTGTTTGACCAATATGCCTGCAATATTCATGGATATTAATAAAAGAGTTTTCAAACCTTATTTTGATATGTTTGTTATCTTCTTCATTGATGACATACTAAATTATTGAAGGAATGAAGAAGATCATGCTAATCACCTCAGAATAGTCCTTTAGACTTTGAAAGATAAGGACTAATATGCTAAGTTTTCAAAATATGAGTTTTGGCTTAAGTCTGTGCCATTCATGGGCCACATAGTTTCTGGCGATGGAATTATAGTTGATACCCAAAAGATAGAAGCAGTTCAGAATTGGGCTAGACCCACATCTCCAACTAATATAAGGAGTTTCTTGGGTTTGGCTGGCTACTATAGAAGGTTTATTGAGGGGTTTTTTTCTATCTCATCTCCTTTAAAAAGGTTTATTCAGAAGACTGTTACGTTTCAACGGTCTGAATGTTATGAGAAAAGCGTTCAGGAATTGAAAAAAAGGTTTACTACATCCCTTGTTTTGAATTTAGCGAAAAGTACAAAAGTTTTGTGGTATAGTGTGATGCATCTAGACTTTGTTTGGGTTGTGTGCAGAAGGGAAAGGTTATAACTTATGCTCCAGAGAGATGAAATTTCATGAGAAGAATTATCCAACCCGTGACTTAGAATTGGCTACTATAGTTTTTGGTTTAAAGATATGGAGGAACTACTTGTCTTGTGTTCATGTTGATATATTCACTTATCACAAGAGCTTACAATATCTGTTCATCTAGAAAGAGCTCAACAGTGGATGTGGTTAAAATTACTCAAGGATTATGACATGAGTATTCTTTACCGCCCAACTAAGGATAATATGGTGGTTGAAGCTTTAAGTAGGTTATGTATAGGGATTACCGCCCATGTTGAGGAAGAAAAGAGGAATTTAGCCAAAGATTTGCACAAACTTGAACATGTGGGATTCAACTTATGGATTCCACAAAATGAGGAATAGTGAAATGGTGCTTAATCATCACTACTGTCATAGGTGTAAGAAAAAATTGTCCAAGACCTCATTTTCACTATTTGAAGGAAAATGTTCATAAGCAAAGAGTATTATCTTTCAAAGAAGGGGATGATGGTGTGTTTAAGTATCAGGGTAGGTTGTATCTACCAATGGTGGAGGGGATAAAAGAGAGGATTATGGTGAAGCACATAGCTCCAAATATTCCATCCATCCGGGTTTCGCAAAGATGTACCGCAATTTGAGTGAGGTATATTGTTGGAATGGTATGAAGAAGGGTATTGCTGAATTTGTTTCCAAATATAAGAATTGTCAGCAAGTAAAAGTGGAACACCAAAGGCTTGATGGTTTGGCGCAGAATATTGAACTTCCAGAATGGAAGTGGGAGATAATTAACATGGATTTCATCACAGGTTTCCAAGGTATCGCAAGCAGCATAATTCCATTAGGGTGATTGTCAATAGAATGACAAAATCAGCCCACTTTTTGCCGGTACAGACTACTCATTCAGCAGAGGATTAAGTTATACATTCAAGAGGTGGTGAGATTTCATGTTATCCCAGTTTCAATTATTTCAGATAGAGGTGCACAATTTACTGCACATTTCTGGAAATCTATTCAAAAAGGTTTGGTTTCAAAGTTGAACTTAAGTACTTCATTACTTCCTCAGACTGACGGGCAAATGAAGCGTACTATCCATACCTTAGAAGATATCTTGAGGGATTGCATGATTGATTTTAAGGTAAATCGGGATTATCACCTACCTCCCATCGAGTTCCCTTACAACAATTTTATCATTCGAGCATCCAAATGTCTCCATACGAAGCTCATCATAGGAGAAGATGCAGATATCATATTGGGTGGCTTGAAGTTGGTGAAGCAGAGTTGATAGGACCAGATGTAGTTCACCAAGCTATGTAGATGATGAAGGTGATTCAACAAAGGTTGAAAACAACACAGAGTTGTTAAAAATCCTACACATATGTTAGGAGAAGGCTGTTGGAATTCGAAATGGACGATTGGATATACTTGAAGGTTTCACCCATTAATGGTGTTATGAGGTTTGGTAAAAAGAGAAAACTTACTCCTAGTATATTGGATCTTATCTCATATCTAAAAGGAATAATAATGTAGCTTATGAGTTAGAGTTACCAAAAGAGTTCACATCAGTTCATCTGGTGTTTCACATCTTTATGTTAAAAAAAGTGCATGAGTGATCCTTCATTTATTATACTCACTTAAAATATTTGGTTTGAGGATAGCTTAACCTGTGAGGAGATTTTGGTTCAAATTTTAGATTGCCAAGTTTACAAGTTGAGAACAAAGGAGGTCGTCTCAGTAAACATCCTATGGAAGAACCAATTCATTGAAGAAGGCACTTAGGAAGCCTCTTTGAATCCAGAGCAGATGTAGATCAAGGTTTTAATACTCTTCTTAGTACTATATAAATTGTGAGTAATCATGTTATTACTTGTTTTTGGTTGTGAGTGTTGAATTTGAGGTTACTATTCATATCTTAGTGAAAGAAATCTCATTCTGAGATGAATGCTCCCAAGGGGGAGGTGTTTTAACATCTCGCAACTTAATATAGCTAAGAATAAGCTAAGAATCTAAAAATAATACTTTTTGGAAAGAAAAGGGAAAGTTTGGAAAGACTTTCTAAGTTAATAAAGTGAGATTTGGTCATTATCAAATGGTCATAACTTCTATCTCAGGATCAGTTAGACGTTCTTCTTGATATTGGTAGAAAGATCGTGGAAAAATATTTCTAAAACCTTCAGGTTTGTGCAATTTTGATATTGTATGAGTGAGTTATGCCTTTCAGAAATTGGGATTTTGAAATGAGAAAAGTCCCTATCTGGATTTAGGGAACGACAAACTAGTCTTTTCACCAATTGATTTCCTATTTCATTTTAGGGGTTTTTGGGGTAAAAAAAATTGTTAAATCATTTTTAAAAATTAGAGTTACTCTTAGGTCTTGGAGAAGAGAGAAAAGAAGAGAAAGATAGAGAGAATTCAAGAATTTCGCCAAGAACGTCAAGCTTGCAAATGCAATTCGCCAAGGATGATCCCTATAAAGGTATGTGAGATAGTTTAGTTCGGGGTCTGTTCACCCACATACTAAACTTGTTTCAATTCAGTGATTGGTGAGTTGTTTACTTGTTAATATGTGATATTTTTTTATGACCATTGTCGAATTCTTGTTGATTGACTTGTGGAATGCCTAGTGTTCATTTGATTCGTGTTTCCAGGTTCTTTTTCGAGTTAAATATATTGGGTAATGATAGTAATAATTACCCTAAGTGTTTGGATAAAGAACCATAGAATTTTAGAGGGTTTAGAGATAAAAAAAATGAAGGAGAAATTTGGAGATTTTCTAGGCAACGGCTAGGGAGGGGCTCCGCGCCTGCTAGAGTGCCACAAAAGTTCATCTGAACTTTTGCCTTTGGCGAATCACGTTAGCTAGAGTGCCAAAAAAAGTTCTTTCTTCTCAGTGTTAGTGAAAAAAATTAATGAAAAACAACTATATCTTCATAACAATAATCGTCATCAAAAAGGAAAGAATCTAAGGCAAATTGAAGACTATTAATCAAGGACCTTGACTCAAATGAAGAATATTAGAAAGCTCAAATCAAGGAGAATATCAGAAATATCAAATCAAAAAAAGATCAGAAAAGGATCAATCATGGATCCCCACGAATCAAGAGAAGATTATTAATCAAATGATTCTGATTGAGACGCAATCAATCAAGGATTCAGGTTAAGATTTTCACAAGACTAAAATCACAAAAATAAAAGAAGCAAAATATCTTGACAACTAGCAATGAAAAATACAACGACTATAACAAATAAATATTCAAGGAAAGATGAAGATATCAAACTTACACTCGATCAAGGAAACTGAATATTTGAAAGACAAACTAACAAACACAACGGCTACAAACTACAATCAATTAAGGAAGATACAACAACTATAATCAAACAGGCAATCAAGAACCAAGACTGTAAATCAGTGTTGAGATTTATTGATGGAAGATTTGGATCACTTTCCTTCTTTTCCAAACATAAAATCTCTTGGATTCCTCTCTCTTCAAAGAAAAATTTCAAGATTTCAAACAATATAAATGGAGGCTCGATTGATAGAAGAAAGTGTACGAGAAGTGTGAATCATCTTACATTCGCTACTCTACTTTTAATAAACATTATATTACTTAGTTTTACTATGTAAAAAAAGAGAAGAGAAAAATATTGCTTGTAAGGCTTTTGTAACAAAACAAAAAGGGTGAAACTAATCACTGAGTGTAATATGTCTACACTCATCTATGTACTCACACCAAAGGTTACAAAGGCTTGAAGAGAACGCCCTTTCAACCCAAGGGGACTCGACGTAAGATCCACATTGGATCCAAACCAGTATAAAATTCTCTGTGTCAAGTTTACTTTCCAATGTTACTTATTCTTTTCTACTAGCTACATTAACTAAGAGACACTTTAAGTAGACTATTAAAATAAAAATTAATAAAAAAACAACAATTCACCCCCCACCCCACCCCACCCTTTGCACTTTCAATTGGTATTAGAGTCTCGTCTCACAAAAATCTGTCTAACAACATTTGAGAAAAAATTCATTTCACAACAAATCATGGGCGCACTATTTCAAGAAGAAAACTCTCAAACAAGGCCTCCCTACTTTAATAGAAAACATTTTTCTCGTTGAAAAGTGAGAATGGAAACTTACATGAAATCCTATGATGTGAAAGTTTGGAGAGTGATCAAGCTAGGTGATGTTCCTATTCCTATCACAAAAATTTCTGACGGAAGTCAATGATCCACTATTCCAAGCTTGGAGAACTACTCAAATGAACAATTTGAGGTTATTCAAATAAACTCAAAAGCAAAAAATGTTCTATATAATGCTATCATCGGTGAGGAATATGAAAAGGTATCTTGTTGTAACACTGCGAAAGAGATGTTGGACAAACGGAGGTAACCTATCAAGGAACCGATAAAGTCAAAGAAACCATTATCAGCTTTCTAGTATATGAATATGAACTCTTTCAAGTGAATGAAGAAGAAACAATTGATTTGCTCGACAGAGTAAGATCATCAGAGAAGTAAAAGCTTCAAGAAAAATATATCCTCCCATAGAACATATATGAAGAGTTCTACGAAGCTTGCCACCACAATGGCACGCCAAAGTAGTTGCTCTTGAAATCATGAATTTAAACACCCTAACATATGATGAGGTGAAAGGAGATTTAATAGATTTCGATAAAACTCATTTTAAAAAAAGGCCAAGAAGAGTCCAAAAAGAAGGTTGTGGCATTCAAAGCAAATAAAGAAGACAAAGGACAAGAAGAACTAGCAGAAGATGAAATTTCCTTAATTACCAAATCAGTGATGGATTCCTTTAGAAAATCCACAAAAAACAGAAGAGGAAGAAACTTTGCAAAGGGAAAGAATATTCAGTGATCAGTCAAGAAATGATTGAAAATGTTATGAATGTGGAGAATATGATCACATTGCCAGTGAAATTCCAGAAGCAACGAAAATCTACTCCAGAGGAAATAAAAATAACAAAGAACATAGCAGCTGGAGTTATGAAGAAACTCTGAAAATGAACATGAAGAAATCGGTAATGTTTGCTTCATGGCTGTTAGAGAACCAAGCACAGAGGTATGTAATAATTATAATTATTTAAAAAATTTCTAGATCGTTTTGTGACATATCTTAATATGATTTTTTCCGACTTCCGAAATCTTCAAATGGAAAAAAAAAATTGGAAATAAAAATTGAAATTAGTGAAGTTTAAAAGGATCTCCTTTATGAAGAAATTTACGAATTAAAAATTGCTCTTGAGAATTTCCTAAACAAATAAAACTCTTCTAAACTTTCTCTAAAAAGGTCTCTAGAAACAAAAAATCATTAAATGGAAATTACTTTTGCTGCAACCAGTCCTATAAGTCGAAGGATTCAAGAACTAACACTAATGATTCCATTTCAAAAGAATATACTCCTAAATCTTGCAATTATTGTGGGAAGTCTAGACAAGTGTCATATAACTTCTTGTTTCGAAATCACAAGTCATTTAAATCGGTTTGGAGACCCAAAAGAACTCCAGATAACCTTAGCCCTGAAAGAACCAAAAAGGTTTAGGTACCTAAGAAGAGATAATGATCTTGTTTTAAAGGAACACCGCAAGAAAACAAAAGGAAAATAGTAACTGTAGCGGATGTTCAAATCAGATGACAAGAGATAAAATTCTGTTTAAATTTGTTGTTGAATACAAGGGAGGGAACATTTGTTTTGATGATAACTTAAAATAAACGGTAATTGTTATTACAGTTTCTTTTAATGATTCGTGTGATATCTCAAATGTTTATTTAGTGACTGGACTTAACTACAATATCTTGAGTATTAGTCAACTATGTGACTCATTTCTAGAAATCCATTTTCAAAAGAATTGATGCTTGTTAAAAAAGTAATCTGGAAATAATTTACTACAAAGTAGTAGTGTAAAAGACAATGGATAACATATATGTCTATCTTCAATTAGTGATGATCCCTGGATTTGGTATAAGAAACTTGGTTATGCAAAAATGAGGCTAATAGAGAAGGTGGCTAAAAATGAGCTTGTAATTGGGTTACCCAAGCTGGACTATTCAAAAGATCACATCTACGACGCGTGTCAAATGGATAAGCAAAAAAGAAACTAATTTCTTGGCAAGGATACTGTCTCCACAACTAAACCCCTTCAACTCATACACATGGACTTATTTGGACCTACAAGAACAACCAACATCAGAGGTAAAAGGTACACTTTTGTAACAGTTGATTATTATTCTTGTTTTACTTCAGTTATGATTTTATCTAACATGGATGATACTTTAAAAAAAATGAGATTTTGTATGAGACAGTTCAAAGAGACAAAAGTTAATATAATTCATCTATAAGAAGAGACCATGGAGGAGAATTCGAGAATAATTGTTTGAAAAGTAATGTAATGAGAAAGTCTATACTCACAACTTCTTTTCACCTCGATCACCTAAAAAAAAGTGGAGTTATGGAATGAAAGAATAGGACATTGCAACATATGGAAACAACGATGATCATTGAACACTTTCTTCCACACAAATTTTGCGCAGAGCTATAAGTAGAGCTTTTCATGTGTTGAATGACGCTAAATCAGACCATTCTGAAAAAGACATCCTGTGAATTGTAGAATTTTAAGACACCTAACATTGGTTACTTTCATCCATTTGGGTGGAAATGTTTAATTCATAACAATGCAAGGATAATATATGTAAGTTTGATGCACGAAAGATGAAGGTATATTTCTTGGCTACTCAATATATAGTAGATCTTATCGAGTTTTTAACAAGCATACTTTGCATATTGAAAAATCTATTTATGTTGTTTTTTATGATTCTAACAAATCTTTTGAGGTAAGAGTAAACATAGATGATGAAGATGATAAATTGTGTGTATCAATTCAAAAGGGGATAAGTGATAACGATTAGTTGACTGCAGTAGAACCTTCAATCAATCCCTTAGTCAAATCTGTTCCAAATGAATAAAAAAGCTCACCAAATTATCCCAAAAAAATTATTATTGAAAATCCAAGTGAAGGTATGAAAACTCGAGCATGAAGAAGAAATAAGACACATGTCGCACTCATCTCTCAAGTAGAACCAAAGAAACTAAAAGATGATCTCTCATATGAACATTTGTTCAAGGACATGAAAGAGAAATTACATCTATTCGACAAAATTCAAGTTTGGACTCTAGTCCCTAAACCTGATGATATGTCCATTATTGGAACAGAATGGGTTTACAAAAACAAATTGAATGAATCTGGAGAAGTGATCTGCAACATATCCCGTTTAGTGGCTCAAGGTTATTCTCAACAAGGAGCCTACTAGGATGAACTTTTACTCTTGTAGATAGGTTAGAATCAATTCTCTTACTTCTAGCTTTTGCTACCCAGAAAGGTTTTAAATTGTTTCAAATGAAAGTGAAAACAACTTTCCTAAATGGTTTTATTGAAGAAGAAGTTTTTTGTAAAACAAACTCCTGGGTTTAAAAACCCAAATTTTCCCTATCATCTTTTAAAGCTCTCAAAAGCTTTGTATGGTCTTAAGCAAGAACCTCGTGCTTTGCATGATCGTCTCAACAACTTTCTTTTAAATCATGATTTTACTCGTAGAAAAGTTGATACAACTTTTTTTTGTGAAAAGATCTTCTTCTGAGAATCTTATTATTCAGATTTATGTTGATGACATTAGTTTTGGAAGTTCTAATATCTCCTTATTTGAAGAATTTTTGTACTTATGCAAAGTTAATTCGGAATGAGTATGATGGGCGAGTTAACTTTTTTTATCGGACTACAAATATATCAATGTGAGAAAGGTACATTCCTTTCTCAAATAAAGTAATGCAAAGAGCTCATTCAAAAATTTGGTAGATAAAACTCCAAGTCATTAGCCACTCACATGAATTACACTTGTTCTCTTGACAAAGATGATAATATCTCTTGACAAATGGAAAAGTACTAGTGGTATATGTCAGATTCTGGGAGAATCATTGATTTCATGGAACAACAAAAAAGAGGGCTATGTGTCTCGCTCTACTATAGATGATGAATATACTGCCATCGGTCAATGTTTTACGCAAATTCAATGGATGGTTTATCAATTAAGTGATTATGCCTTCTCTGTTAAACCTGTTAAAATTGTGTGTGATAATTCTTGTACTATTTTTCTGTCAAAAAATTTTGTGCATCATTCTCGATCTAAGCATATTGATATCAAACATCATTTTATTAGAGATCATGTTTTAAAGAGTGATATTGAAATATCCTTCATTAGTACTGATTTTCACTTAGCTAATATTTTTACAAAACCCCTTTTAGAGGACAGGTTTTGTTCTCTTCGTAAATCTTTTATTATTATTGAAAATCCATAAATTGTTGATATTAGTGTCTGCATTAATTATCTCTCTACATTCAAATTTTTCATGTGTGCTCGTTAATATCTTTGTTGTCTCTTCTTTTGGATTTCTACTTTGGTCTTTTTGGGTTTCCGTTGACTATTGTGGTTAATCTGTGTTAAAATCTATGTTATTTCCTTTTTGCTAATGCAAAAGGGGGAGAATTATTGTTTAAATGGTTCTAAATGTTTCTATCGTGCTTGCTTTCATGATCTCTCTGTTGATATAATTGTTATGCAACTAGATCTCTCTACATAGAAGAGAACAGTCTCGCATATGTTCAGGGGAGAAATTAAAAATCAACCCCACTAGTCAAGCACCATGCACTGCATTCAGGTGGAGCAAATCCAACATTCACTATCTAAGCCGACTATAACAGGGAAGTATTTCTACTACATATTGTCATGGTCAAAAAAGGGGAGATTGTTAGTGTAAAGTTTTAATACTAAACAATCTATCTCTTTTGAACAATAATCGTCATCAAAAAGGAAAGAATCAAGGAGAATTGAAGAGTTTCAATGAATGACCTTGACTCAAATGAATAATATCAGAAAGCTCAAACCAAGAAAGATATCAAAAACATCAAATTAAGAAATATCACAAAAGGATCAATCTTGCATTCCCACAAATCATGAGAAGATTACCAATGAATAGGTCCTAATTTAAATGCAATTAATCAAGAATTCACGAAGAGATTTTCATAAGACAAAAATCACAAAAATTAAAGAAGCAGAATATCTTGACAACTAGTTAGCAATGAAAAATACATCAACTATATTCAAAATAATATTCAAGAAAGCTGAATATATCAATCTTACACTCGATCAAGGAAACTGAATATCTTAAAGATAAACTGAACAACACAACCGCTACAAACTATAATCAATTAAGGAAGATACAACTGCCATAATCAAACAGGCAGTCAAGAACTAGGATCATTTGCCTTCTTTTTCAAGGATCAAATCTCTTGGTTTGTTATCTCTTTAAAGAAAAGTTTCAAGACTTCAAACACTATAAATGGAGGCTCGATTCACATAATAAAGTGTATAAGAAGCCTGAATCATCTCACATTCTCTACTCTATTTTAAACAAACATTGTATTACTTAGTTTTTTTGTGTAAACAAAAAGAGAGAAGAGAAAAATATTGTTGATAAGACTTTTGTATTAAAACAAAAAGAGTACATCTAATAACTGAGTGTAATCTGTCTATACTGATCTACGTATTCACACCAAAGGTTACAAAGGCTTGAAGAGAACACCCTTGCAACCCAAGGGGACTAGATATAAGATCCATATTGGATCCTAGCAAGTATAAAAACTTTTTGTGTAAAGTATACTTTCCAGTTTTTACTTATTATTTTCTGCTAGCTACAATCGAATAAGAGACACATTAAGTCGACTACTCAAAGAAAGACGAAAAAACAGCAATTCGCCCCCTTCTTTCACTTTCACTCTAAACTTTGAGGGTTGGTGCCCCACTCCTCTCAGAGCGCCAAGGACGCCAGTTCTCCCCATTCTTCCCCCACCTTTTTGTACTAGTTCTTAATTGATGTACCCATGTTTCTTTGTTTATTCCAACACTCTAAGGTAAATCCAAACATCCATAAACATGAAGTCATAACCTTGAAAACATATTTCAATTCAAGGAAAGTTAAGATCAAAGTCAAATAAGTTAAGAGTAAAGTTTAAAGCCTAAGAAGCAAGTTTAAGTAAGTTCTTAAAATTTTCAAGAGTCTTTCAGAAACATTTCAACTTCTTTTTAAGTCTCAAGTTGCAAATTAAGCAAAGTGTAAAGAGTAGAGTTCATTTCTCAAAAGTTATAAGGGAATTAAGAATTCCTTAAGAGTTACAAATGTTTCCACATTTTAATTAAGAAAGGAAGTTGAAACTTCCAACAGAGCCTTTGGGCTATTTTTAGTAAATAGGAAACTATAATTTCCAAGAGATCTTTTAAATCTAAGTTTGAGCAATTACCTCAAACTAGAGAAGTAGTTGTTTTAAACACATATGATCTAAGTATTGTTGGGAGTAGTATTGAGCTAAGAAGGGTCATACTTTTTAGATGACTACTTAGTGCTTTTTATATTAGACTAGTCGATCCACTTAATAGTTTAGTTTCAATACCGACAGCAAGGCATAGGACGGTCTTCTTGCAACGTGAGGTAAGATGTTGTACTATCACTTACACTCATAGTGATGGTTGTTAGTTAGAGAATCTCCCACGGAAACTATATTACTTCATAATAACTAAAGTTGAGTTTGTTATTGCATTTCTTTAACGAACTAAGTGTTTTTATTGTTTTACAAGCTTTTATATATTGCATTTGTCTAATTGATTTAAATTAAGTCAAATTATTCATGAGTTGCGCAGATCTAGGTAAGTGTTCCTTCTTACTCTTTTTCAAGATTAAGTTGTTGTTAGAATTCCAACTTGCATACTCATACACTCAATCAACTGATGTAAGTTGGCCTGCATCGTCTTATGACAATGATGCAGGTAAGCAGGATCATCATCATCCACACCTCGTTGGTCCATTAAAGCACTAAGACTCGGTGGTGAGCCTCCTTGCATTCAGTTCTTGTCTTTAATTCTCAGTTGTTAGGATGATTGGGGGGCCTATCCTAACATCTCTTTTTATTATAGATAGTCACAAAAATAATTTTCAGTCTCTCATCTTTGTATTGAGATTTATTGTTATGAGACTTAAGTGTCATTTTGGCAAACTTATTATTATTCTTTCAGTTATTAAATAAGACTATTTTATTGAGTTAAATCTTCCGCTAGGCTAAGTAAGACAGGGCAAGGGTCCACTCGAGGGCAACAATGGTCTTCGAGTGCCTACCATGTCTAGGATGTATGCTCGGGGCGTGATGCAAACAATTATGGAAAACGTTGGAAGGGTTTTACCAAGATTGGTCAGTGACAACAAGGATGTTGTTATAATGGCTTCTCATCATATTTAAAATAGAGTCAGGTATTTTGTTTAAAGACCATGAGGTAGCACTAGCCAACAAAGAATATAAGAAGCAAATCAATGTACAGATCAAAGTGAACTAGAAGAATGAGGAGGGTTGGAGTTGTCACAAGAAGTGGCACTTCGAATAATATTGCCCAGTTTCAAAGTTCAAGAAAAGGCGAGTGCATCCATATTTTTAGTAGTCAATGATTCTGATGATGAATATGTACTAACAACATCATGCAATAGGGTAGTCTATAAAAAATAAATGGTTGTTAGACTCTAGTTGTACTTTGCATATGACATTCAAAGAGATTGGTCAACAGTTATGAGACAAGGGGAGTAACCGTAATAGTGGGCAATAATAGAACTTGTAAAATAGTTGGCATTGGTTTAGTCCGTGCTCGGTGGCTTGATGGCACTGTGAGAAATATTACACAAGTCCATCATGTTTCTTTTATGAAGAAGAATTTGATCTCCCTGGGCATTAGACAATGAGTCTACAAGTACATGTATGAAGGAGGAACTATGAAAGTAGTTATAGGATCTTTAATGTAGCAAAAAAAAAAAAGGAATTCAATTTCATACAAATTAAATAAAATTTTGAAAATTTTCCAATGAGGTTATCATGTAAAAGATTATACTTGTATAACAATTACGTTTCCAAGCTTAATAAGAATTTAACTACTTAATTGATTTCATGAAAGATCGATTGCATACATGTAGCGTACAATGTTAGTTTACTAATTAATAAAATATACTTTGTACTGAATTTTACTTACAAGTGAACCTTAAAAATTTTCGTATCAATATCAAGAGCAGGATAATCAAGATAATTTATCAAAGGTGAAATATCCAATGATCTAAGTTGTATATGACTTTTGAGATCAATGATATAGTAATAAAAATATGTTTAAAGAAAGTGAGTGAAATTCCATGTGAAAAAAAAAAAAAGAAACTATAATTGGAATTCAAAAAATTCAGTTTCTTCAACCCCAATGTTTGGAATTTACTTCCTGAAATGTTGTATTTCCAATTTTATTGCTCCTCTTTTGGCTTCAGATGGAAAAAGGCAATGACAAAATTCATGCATTGAAGTTTTGCATAACTCACGTTTGACCTTTATTATTATATAAAATTTACATAGACCTTACTCATGTATGGAAAACATTTGTAATATCAATCCAAAATTTAAAATATATATATATATATATATATATATATATATATATATATATATATATGTCATCATATGCATAAAAAAAGGTTAAACAAAGCATTATATTAATCAGAATAAGAAAAATAAATAACCTATAACTAAAAAATTACATAAGAATCATAAGATGATGAAGTGTAGTTGACTAAAATTTTATGTCCAAGTTATAAAGGAAAATTTGTGTACATCACAACTTGTGAAAGAATGCACAAGTAATAGAGAAAAAAAGATAAATTTACCTGATTTTGAAAATTGATATGATTGTATTGACGAAATAAAACCAAAGTATTTTTGATAAATTTATCTCCGATTTTTTCTAATAGAGGTTGAATGAAAAATGAAGAATATAAAGAGTTATTATAGATATGTATTGATAAACATAAAAGAAAAAACAAACATGTGCCTTTTTTAGTGTGACAATGTTTGTTCTCACTTTTCTTTTGTAATTATAGAAAACACCTCGTCATGATGACATGTCTAAAAATTATATGTTTTTTTTGTTTTAGTGTAGAATAAAATAGTAATTCACTTTTGTATAAGAGAAGATACACACTTCACTTTCTGTATGCTTCTCTTCTGCGTGATAGCTTGTTACTTCTACTTCTAGGCTATGTGTTCGCCTTACATAGTGATGGGATGTTAGTAGGTGTTATCATGACCTTAGGTTTTGGTTCATGATATTTTGAATTGTATAGAAAAAAATGAATAAATGAATGGACCTTAAGAAAATGTGAAATTACATGAGGTAGTGCATATATTTCTCTACCTACCAATAATTTATTTCTCTAAACCGCATCAACACTTAGCATGGCCTTGAAAAAAAAATTTGGGGAGGGGTAATAGGACACATGTAAATATAAGTTGGTGTCCATGAAATTTTGTGTATAGCTGTAGGTTCAGTCAATTGCAATATGTAGGGGAGGTATGACTTGTTGTAACGGCCCATTAGGTCGTTTTGGTTACAAGAGCATCTTATTTCACAAAAGACTTTAAATAAATTCTAACTGAATATTTTGAATATTCATTAACTTTGGTTATTTAGTTGACTGGTATTTACTAAATAATTAATTTTTATTAATTGATACTTCATGGGTCAAACCCATAATTTATTATTCATTACCCTATGTCACTTGACCCATGAGTAAAACTTAATTAATAATAACTAGGATTATTACATTGAGACATAACTCAAAAATGTCTACAAGTAATATTAATTTATTGTATTATGGTATAAGTTTGAATAGTGATTCAGTATATGTTGGAGGTGTTATGATTAGAAAAGAGTTAATGGAAGGTTTATTATATGTCTATGATTACGGATTAATTATTTGGGTTCCCAGTTGTTGATATACTTTTAATTATTTGGAGATAAGAGGAATAGCAAAAAATAGATAAAGACGTGGTTAAGCTTTTGTATCAAATAACATATGTTTTGTCAACTTCATTATATGTGCAAGCAGTAATAATTGAGTGTAGGATTTAAAAGGGTAGACATTGATTGCGATTAGTCACATGGTTGTTGTCACTCGTTTCGTAATTAGTGGCTTCATTTTAAAATAATTTTATTTCATTATATTATCATAATTTAAGTTTTGGTGTATTGAGATAGATAACTAAATATTAGGAATTCCATTATGGTTATGCCAAATTGAGGAAGTGAGATTTAGTCCTAATTTTGAAATTTAGGAAATATGAGATTTTGCATATGCAATGACCTCAAGATTACGAAGATGATTTCAAATTTGTGTTCTACAATTTTGGATAACTTTTTAGAGTGAATCTTATAATTAACATATATAGAACTAATAATTATAAGTTATGAAAATATTTTTTTCTTTCAAGTTATAACAATAAGAAATTGCAGGTTGTAACATTTTATTAACATAAAAAAATGATTTGAAATAACAGTAAAAATTAATTAGTGTGAAAATGTAAATAAGGAAAAAATAGATATATTAGTAGTTGTCACGACCCAAGCGACCGGGCTGTGCAGGCACCCACTATAACACCTAAGTAGGAGATCCCTCATATTTTAATAGAGAAAACATGCGAGAATTAAAAAAATTGAATAACAAAGTTAAGGAGATTTAATAAATAATACTTTCAAAATATACTCCTTGTTAAACTTGTTAAAAATTTAACAACCCCAAGGACCTAATCTAACAGGTACAAGAGCTACTAAGAGTAGCGATTGCACAATAAATAATAGAAGAACACAACTTCCACCGTGTAGAACGAAGAGTTAAATCTGCTAGAGGATTTCTTCGTCTTTACCAAATGAAACATCACCAATCCTACATCCAAACTATGTCAAAAAAGACATAGCAAGAGTAGTATTAGTTCAACCACACACATTGATAGGCATCATCGAGTAACCCGACGCCCACCTCATAATAGAAGCAAAGAATAATAGGATCATGTATGTACAACTCTTCCACCACCCTTGCCCTTTCATATAACACCTTCAAGTTAAACAATTTCTCTGACTAATAAGTATTTTTTCCCAACCCCTAACATCTCTAGTTTTATTAAATCATAGCCTAAACATGCTAACCCCATTAGATAATCCCAAACACCACTAACATCTCTTCCTATCAATTGATCATGTCATACTCTTAAATTATTGGCACCTTATCTACCCCACGCCATATAGTTTCTCTTTACCCCAAATTTTAGCCCTATTCCATCCTCTTTGGGTACTTACCCAAACAACACCTCAACAATTTACTCTTCCCGAAAAGTATACCTCATAAAATAAACACATCCCCCCATACTAACATACCGACACATAGTTCGACCTACATCCTATCATCATTAGATATGAACGTAGTCATTACAAGTATATGCACATCACAATACCAAAATATAACATGATTTACCATATACTCTTGTCACAAGTAGTAAGTTCTCTCACAGAACCCAAACTAAAACAGTTAGTTTGACGTAACATGAAGATTCGATCCTAAGTTGTGTGGAACATGGCAACCCGATTGAATAGTTTTGCTGGAACGCCCGATCCAATTGTTGTGCCAAAACATGGAAACTCGATCCAATTGTTAGCTTACCTGAATGTGGCAATCTGATCCCTAATCACATACCACAATCAGAATCAAAACACATCATCAAGATCATACAGTCGATCCACTATTTCATGGTATTAAAAATTCATACATCTCATTTTTAACAAGTGTGATCAACATTTTAACATGCATACAAATACGCAGATCATAATGAAAAACGAACGAGCATATAACACAAACACCGTTGAATCACAACCATCACCTAAGAATTTCCCCCAATTCTTATCACACAAGAGACCAAGTTCAACCTTAGTTCTTCATTAAGGTTTTATACCTAAATTTCTAACATTCATCAACTTGTTACTTCGATAGGTCGAACCTAGCTTAGAAAAAAACCTTATTCCCTTCTACCGGATACCTTTTTTTAATGAAGGAAATCTACTCAAGATAACAACTAACAACACTCGACGTGTCATCAATTCTCTACATCAATCACTAACCCAAATACATTACATTATAGGAATTTTTCACGAAATTTAATCGGTGCACGAATGTCTACGCATATATCCTATGATTGATTCTATATAATAAATGGTAAGCATAGATTTAAAACTACTCAATGCATAAAACCTTACCAACCTGGGTACCAAGAAATTTCCCAAAATTTTGATTTCTTTTCAAGCTTTTTCGGATTCGCTACGGTGAATTTGGCCAAGAATCCACACGATTCCGACATCTCAATGCTAGAATGCTCCTTCTTCTTTCTCAAACTTGACAAAACTTTTCTAAGGTTTCTAGGGTAATTTACAACCTATGGGGTATTTTTAGAAAGATGAAAAATAAGGATTTCTCGTAGTTAAGGTTTCTGCTTTGCCGATCTCGCTACAGCAACAACTTAGCACGCTAAAAAGTTGTCGCGCCAGCGGCATCTATCTGCTGTAGCGGGACAGGGTAAAGGTATTTTGCAGATTTTCTCCCTTCTCAAATAACGATGGTTTGGGTCATTACAATAGATATCAATTTACCATTATTTTGTCCCTCAGCAACTAGAGCCCGATCATCACATGCTCTCACTATAGAACGCTCCCTGCTAGACAAACGACTATTACACAGAACAATGAAAGTTTGAGATCTCTAACCATTCAAAAACATGAAAGGGTATATACAGGCTAGAACAGAGGGGCTAAAATGACCAACTCGTAAATAGTGCTAGGCTTCCACGTTAGGTGTTTGACATGCAACATGCAAAGGTCAAATCAACTTCGAACTTTCCTCAAGACCTGCCCGCTGAAGAGGAAAATTTTCCTCTGTAACGACACCACTACAACAGGAGATTAGGCAACCACACTTTCCTAAAAACACCGAAACTCTCTCAAATCACTCTCCCTCAAATGTCGAATTTAAGGTATGTTTTCTCATTTTTTTTACTCCTATTACTTCATTGCTTTGGTTACAATGATTGTATGATGATTACATAATGGAATCAGAATAGTTTTCGGGTAGTTATTTTGAAAATTTTTGAAGTTGCTAAAGTGGTAGTAAAACGTAGCATGATTACTTCCCTTACGTCCCCAATGTTTGTACTACGTCATAGGCGTAAGGATTCCGTAAAAACATGGTATAATCAACACAGAAATTAATGGGGGAAGTTCAAATGTCACCTTGCCATGAACTCAAAAGTTGGACACTATTTAGGGATTATTCGGTTGAAATAATTGTTAATTCGTATTCTAGGATAGTTAATATTCCCTTATTTGCTAAAAATTGATGAAATGGGGATTTTGGGACGAAAGACGCCCTTTTTGTGTCTGGTGTTTTATCCGAGATGAAGGCCTCTTCAGCGGCATGAATCCCACTGTAGCGGCCTGCATCATCCCACTAAGCAGGATTCAAGATGTTGTAGCGGGATGATCTAGACTAATGGCCTGACTTCCCTACCCTAAAATTTCTCTCTTTTTGTCTAGTCTTTCCTACCTGGTCTATGTTTTTCTAACTTATCTTTCTTCTTACAGGTTCTCTCAAATGGCTGGTCAAAATGACGAGATCTTACCCTTATTCTGGTTCACAGATGCCGCTAGTCGGGACAGGCACCAGCATTATAACAACACCGGGTTCTACTGCGAGAGGGCGCAGATATTACATAAGGTGGAGGAGAAGGCTCTTGCCTTTTATGCTTGTCTGGTGGAGTTCGGATGGTTATTGTTGACTAAGGCTCCCTTGTATGCACACTCTACTTGGGTGAGGTAGTTCAATGCCATTCTCCATACCGACTACTGGGATGACCCCTATTAGGTCATTCACGTTCGAGGTGTCGGAAACACTTTGAACTGTATAAATGAGGCACTAGTGGTTCTAGAGGTCCCAAGCCATGCATTTGAAGACAGGCTAAGGGAGATGGACATGGGATGACTAAGTGATACCCTAGTGGAGATCCTTCGGAGTGGGAATGGTTTATTGGGCTATTGTGGATGGCATTACTATTGAAGGTTTGTCACCTAATGCTAAGCGATGGATACACTTTGTGTCTAGGAGGCTTCGCCCATCGGGCAACCACACATTTGTTACCTTTACTCGGGCTCTAGTGCTGGCGTATGCTATACATGGAATTCCACTTAATATAGGGGTGCAGATTATCTCAGAGTGCAAGATGTTCTACAGGGGCAACATGAAGACATTCTTCCTTCCAGACTTATCACTTCCCTATGCAAGCGGGAAGGAGTGCCATTGTTGGATACTGACCATATATTACATATGGATCCCATATTCACCCTCTTTTGATTCGATTAGGTTCTACTTCTAAGGTAAAAATGAGGAGGATGAGTAACGCTAGCAGCAGCAGGGCGACCTTGGGTTCTGATGACGAGGACCCACTCTAACGTTTAGGGGTTGAGGAGGACTAGACAGATGTCCGGGAGAGGATGGGGAGCGCTTACATTGATTTTAATCCTGCCCCACACAGCACTACCCTGGAGGTTGAGATACTCTGCCGCCAGCTGCGCAAGGAGAGAAGGAAGGGTGTGGTCAGAGATCGCCTAATGTTGAGAATGTGGAAGATGGTTAAGGCCATATTCACTTGCGTTTCTCTTGAAAAGTCTCTTCGTATACTCGAGCCACCGGATTTCAGGGATTTTCACATGCTAAATGAGGCTTGGAATGGTGTGACACCTCCGGAGAACCTTGATTTAGACATCGAACTACCCAGTCCGAGTGTCCCTGACTTGCATTCCTTTTTCCTATTGCTTATGGATTTTCAGAATAAGTTTGTTTTTGTCTTTACCTTTTCGATAGTTTTTATGTTTTTGTAGCACAAGGATGCTTGTTTTTGACTGTCTGAGGCATCCCGTTTTAAATCTTAAGTTAAATTATGCTACTACTCTTATTGAACACTGGTTTGGAAGTTCAAAGGATTGGTTTGAATCCCTTACAAGTTTGTATTTTGAAAACAGGGAGTTCAGGAAAAAACTGGTGAGGATTGTGCCTTCAATTGTCCATCTCTAGCGGGATAAATGCCGTTGTAGCGGCTCCGAAGAGACAGAACCAAGGCCAAAATTTTACAGGGTTCTTTTTCCACTTTCTACGATTCTCTAGGTCTCCATTTTCACTAACCCATCGAGCTTATAGATTTATCCAACAAGGATGCACAACGTTTGGTTCCTAATGCTGAAAGACAAATCAACACTATTGTCTACACATCCCCAAGATACACCCAGACATTACGACTTGCACAATTTTAACAATTCAGTTAGAGTTTTATTTGTATAGACTTCAAAGACTCCACACGTTGTCCTTGGTGTGTTGCCCATACCTACTATATTCTTCCCCATCGTCAGTAATTTAGTACATTTGAGAATACTACCAGATACATAATTAATTCATTCAACAAGCAATACACAACTATAGCTAAATTCAATTAACAAGGCACACATTCATAGTTTTCCACTTACAAAGCACACGAAGTTTAAATGTATTATTTAGTTCGTCGTGTAGATGATCATTACTAGTCATCCATGCTCTTTATAGCCGCTAGGGCTAGATAAAAATTGGAACCTTCCAATTCCAATTAACTATTTGGTGTTTTTCGATCATATCCACGATGTCAGTCCACATAGTCAAGATACCAATTGGAATCGAGTGATACCAATTGGACTAAACTTATACCACAAACGACGCTTCGCACGATAGTAGCAAAAGGAGTGGAACGACTTCCTAGAATGATTCCTAGCCTCTTTTAGATTAATGTGGACGCCAACACACCAATCCACCAAAGTCTAGTTTAAATTTTGCTCTTGTACAAGGATACCAATAACTTAAGCTATGATACCAATTTGTCATCACTCATCCCACCGGGCCATTTGAGAACCCACTCTAACACCTAACTAAGAGAACCCTCACGTCTTAATAGAGAAAATATGCGGAAATTAAAGAAGATGGAATAACAAATTTAAGTAGATTTGATAAATAACATTATTCCAATACATTCCTTCTAAACTTGTAATAATTTAACAACCCCAAGGACCTAGTTTTACAGGTACAAGAGCTACTAAGTGTAACGATTGGACAATAAATAATAAAAGAACACAATGTCTACCATGCAGAAATAATAGTTGAAGTTGTTGGAGGATTTTTCATCTTCACCTAATGAAACATCACCACTCCTACATCCAAACTATGTCAAAAAATGCATACCAAGAGTAATATTAGTGCAACCACACGTACTGTTAGGCATCATCAGTAAACTCGATGCCAACCTCATAATATAAGAAAAGAATAATAGGATCATGCATGTACCACTCATTCCTCCACCCTTGCCCTTTCTTAGAACACCTTCAAGTTAAACCACTGCTCTGACTACTAAAAATTTTCTTTCCCAACCGCTGACATCTCTAGTTTTATTATATCATAGTCTAAACATTCTAACCCTATTGCATAATCCCAAACACCACTAACATACCTTCCTATCAATCGATCAAGTTACACTCTTAAATTATTGTCACCTTATCTACCTCAAGTGATATAGTTTTTTCCTTACCCCAATCTATAGTCGTATTCCATCCTCCTTGGGTACTTACCCAGACAACAACTCGACAATTCACTTTTTTCCAACAAATACACCTGATACAATATCTACACATCACCACATACTCACATACCGAGACATAGTTCAACCTAAACCCTGTCATAATTCGATATGAAAGTAATCATCACAAGTATATGCACATCAAAATTCCAAAATATAACATGCTTACCCTATACTCTTGCCACAAGTAGTTGGTTCTCTTACGGAACCCAAACTCAAACCGTTAGCTTGTCAGAACGTGGCAATCCAATCCCAAGTTTTTCCAGAACATGGTAACCCAATCAAATACTTATGTCGTAACGTGGCAACTCAATCAAATAGATGTGCCAGAATGTGGCAACGCGATCCAATAGTTAGCTTTCCGGAATCTGATCCCAATCGCACACCATAATAACAATCACAACACATCATCAAGATCAAACATTCAAGTCATGATTTCATGGTATTAACAATTCATTTATCTCTTATTTGACAAGTGCGAACAACATCTTAAAATGCATACATATATACGTATCATAATGATGAACGAACGAGCATATATCACACACATCACCTAAGAATTTCTGACCAAGTTTAACCCTAGTTCTTCATAAGGGTTCGTTATTTGGGTTTTAATCCTAAATTTTTAACATTCATCAACTTGTTACTTTGATAGGTCGAACCTAACATAGACCAAATTTATTCCCTTCTATCGAATATCATTTTTTGATGAAGGAAATCTACTCAAGAAAATATCTTACAACACTCATCTAGTCATCAATTCTATACATAAATCACTAACCCAAATACGTTGCATTATAGAAATTTTTCAACGAAATTTACTTAGTGCATGAACATCTTCGCATCTCTCCCTGATTCCGTGTACTACAAGGTAAGCATAGATTTAAAACTATTCAATGCATAAAACCAAACATACCCGGGCACCAAGAAATTTCATGTAGTTTTGATTCCATTTCCAGATTTTTTGAATTTGTTACAATGAATTTGTCCATGGATTCGCAAGATTCCGTCAGCCCCATGCTAGAAAGCTCCTTTTCCTTCTTTCCAAACTTTGAAAAACTTTTCTTAGGTTTCTAGCATAATTTATGATCTATGGGGTATTATAAGATAGATGGAAAAATAAGGATTTCTTGTAATTAAGGTTTATGCCTCGCCGATCCCACTGCAGCGGCAACTAGCACTGCCGCACCAGCGGCATCTATCCCATTGTAGCACGATAGGGTCCAGGTTTTTCACGTATTTTTTTCATTCTTAAATCATGACGATTTGGGTTGTTACAGCAGTAAATGATTTGAATTCAACACTGTATATGACATAAAAATAGGAGATTCATAAAAAAGAAAAGGAATATTTGTTTTCTATGTTTAACTCAGAATAATTAAATTCATTCAAAACATATTTCTATTTTTTTCAATCATTTCTCTCTCTTCTCGTTTTCATTCAATTATCTTCATTTTCTTGTAATGCACGAGTTCTTATTGGTATTAATAAAACATGGTGGTAAATGTGATCCTTCATGTTAGTGTTCCTTACGATTTATTATTTGTATTGGTACACTAACAAAATGTAAAAAAATTTAAACACAGTGATATTGGAAAAAAATATTCAGATTTTGTTTGTGTATAATATTTAATTATGTCATTATTGTAATGAACGTTTATTTTTTTGAAACTACATAAAATTTGTTTGAAAATGGTATAGATTTGGTATGAACATTCATTTTTTTCTGTATGTTTATGGTTACAAAAGTTACATAATTTATTTGAAATTGGTACACTAGTTATACCATGTTGGTACGATTTTGACATTATATTGGAATGAATTTTATGCACTCATTATCGAATAAATGACAATTAATAGTTATGGTTAGTATTAATTTGTATTATATTGACATGATTCTTTTTTGAAGAATGACAGCTTATGTGATGAAATAGTTATAATTTTAGTAAGTGTTCACAAAAATTGCATTAAATTAGTAAACTGATTTCACATTTCTTGTTTAATAATTTTAATATGACATTTTTTCAAATGTATAATGCTATATTTTGGTATGAAAAATTATTATTTTTTTCATTATTTGTCTTACCCATTTTTTATTTGACGTGTGGCAATAAAAAGGAACATGAATCAAGGTAAAATCCCTAAAATCGGGTAAGAGATAATTATGATTGATTCTTTAATTATACTACCTAATAATATAAATATAATTATAAATTCTAATTATTTAATAAAATGAAATTAAATTGATTTATAAATTAAAAATGATATTGTATTACCTGCAATTAAAATGTTAAAAGTAATATTATTTTAAGAGTAGATTTAAAACACATAATATTTCGCCTTAAATATATATGTAGGGTGAATTTTTTTCTTTTTTATACCTAGGCTAGAGGCATAGCAATATTGATGTCTATGGACTCATGTACTTATGCATTATTCATACTTGAAAAATTTAGAATGTTCTAAGGCATTGCAGAGAAGAAAGTTGTTGGGGTAATTACGTTGCTTGACTTATGTTCTTCGGTTGTGGTAGGTTATGGATTACTCTTTGTGATAGAGACTCTTAATAGTGATTTATAGTCATTGATAATACTGTGATATTTTCTATGTACTTAATTATTGTAGTCTGAATAATTATGTGTTGTTGTAATTGTTCTGTATTCCCAAGACAGCGAAATTCATAATTTTAAAGTTATTATTTTAAAGTGATGCATTGAATAAACTAGGCTTGATAAAATTTAACGACGTGGTACCATCGTTATAGAAATGCTAATAGGCAAAAATTTGGCTCGAAAAACATTCTAGTAGTAGACTTTTCAGAATTGAATTTTGTAGCAATTGGGTGACTTAATGATGATTTTTATCACATAAGGTGTTAGATAATGCGTTCACGAACTCGTATGACTTTTCATAATTGAATTTGAGTGAGTAGAACTCCAGGAATCGAACTTAGCGTAAAAGATATTTTCTGAGTGTCGTGGCTTAGAGGTGTATTGTGAAATGGATTTTTGGAAATTCTTGAAGAAGCTCACTGGTTCAAGAATCACGCCCTAGTGGGGGATTCTATTGCTCTGGCCCCGTTGTTGTGGCAGGAGCGACGCAAGTTAAGTTCGTTAATAAACCCCTAAACGACCTTAATTGGCACTTTTTTGACATTTAGAGGTAAGTACTCTTTTTTTCACCATTCTTGAGGATAAAGGTAAGCTAATTCGTTTTTCAAACGGTAGAACGTAATAGAATGGGTTAAGAATGATGGGGAAGGGATTTCGTATAAATTCTAGGGTGGAAACAACCCTAAATTGTTAGTTGGGGTCATGGGTTTCATCTTGAATTCATAGAATTATTAGTAATTCGGTTAATTACCTATTGTTTATTGATTCCTATGTTATTGTGATTGTTTATAGAATAATAACAAGCGGAACGAATCCGAAAAAGGAAGGATCAAGTTTCTTAGGGTTTCAAGCTTGTTTCGAGGTAGGTGATGGTTGTTATTCTATGGTTGTGTGATGTATGTGTGTTCTTACTTCTTTGTGATACTGGTATGTATATGAATGTCTCAACATTGATCACACTTACTGTAAATGAGATAGATGAATGATGTTTCCATACAATCATGATATAATTGTATGATCTTGATGATATACTTGTGATTGAGATTGTGGTGTTTGTTTTGGGATCGGATTTTCACGTTCCGGCAAGCTAACTTTGATCGGGTTGCCATGTTCCGGCACAACTTTAAGATCGTATTTCCATGTTCAGGCAAGCTAATTGGGATCGATAGTCGCGTTCCGGCATAAAAATGAGATCGAATTGGCATGTGTTGGCAAGCTAACTGTTTGGGTTTGGATTTCGTAAGAGGACCAATGATATGATGATAAAATGTGAAATGTATTATTGATTCGCCGTGTTTATAATGTTGTATATGTTTATATATATACATGGGATTTTAATGTTGTTTGACTTGTTTATATTACACTAGTGAAATAGTCGTATGATCCTACCAGTACACAATGATTGTGTATTGATTATCCACTTGCTCTTATTTTTATTGAGTACAAGACATCTTCAAGCGGATATTGGCAGACCACTCTTAAGAGATCAGTGATCGTTGCTCGAATTCAAGGTTGAGCAAATTCTTCCATGCTTCCATGGTATTTTTTTTCGTCTCTGTCCACCATTTCTGACCTTAGACATTTGTACTAGATAGTTGATTAGTTCATTAATTTGAGAATGTATCCCTTTTTGTTAGATTTATGAATCTTGTTAGATGTTTTGGTACATTGACTTTCATATTCTAGGTATTTAAATTATGCAATTGTTTAGTTAATTAAATTGCTTGTGTAACTTAATTGTCTTATTTTAGGTTTATTTGGTTAGTTGGGTTGTATTTCTCACCGGTGGCTTAGTATGGGTGCCAATCACGATGGTCGGGGTCATGACATGAAATATTGTCAAGGAAGTGGAAATTGATAATACAGAATGATGATTTAACTATATTGTTGGATCGGGTATCACGAGCCGACATAATATGATTGGATCGGGTGACATGAGCCGGCACAACCTTATTGGATCATGTGTCATATTCCGACATGGTAATATTAAAGGAAAACATATTAAAATAACTTAATATACTCAATCTCAAAGAATCCATTTTCAAAAAAAACTTTGGTGTGGAGGCATGAGTTATCACATGTATTATTGACATTGTTATTAATTACATACTTGCTTCATCACTTCTGTCAGTTGTTCCGGTTGATTGTTGTTTTCCACCTTCTAAGTGTTACAGTTGAATTCATGTTATCACTTTCTGAATATTGGTTTCTATTTTGAGTAGGTCGATATATCCACTATGTACATGTTGTCATGTACTGACCCCTACTTGTATTTTTCTTAGTTTTCCTTTTGTGGAGTGCAATAAGGTATCCTTGACTTCGACTAACCCTCAATTTTAGCCACCCGACAGCATATCAAATTCTAGGATGACCTATTCCTTCAAGATCGTGTTGGATTCTCTCGGTCATTACATAACGTCTTTAGTTTTCAGACACAAACTATTTTATTTATTTATTATGGTGTTTTTGATACTCTCTTACTTAATATTTAGTGATTAGATGTCGTTGATGTGATGAATTTCAGAATTTGGAAAATTATATGTAATAGATACTACTATATTCTTATTTCTTCTTTTTCATAAAATGAATATCTTGTATGGGTGTCACTCATGAATCATTTTATGCTCAGAAAATTTTTGTATCAAAGCCTTAGGTTCAGTGATACGATCATACAAGGGTAAGTGTACTAGAGTCTTACAGAAAGGTACGCGAACACTTTCACTTTTCTTAGTGAGGCTATAGAACTTTAGAAAAACTCATTTTCTTTCGTGTTATTACTTGAATTATCTATGTGATAAGAATTTGTACATGACCTTTTATAGTGAAACTACAATAGTAATTCTGACAACAACAACACCAGCAATAAAGTATGCGCCTGAGACAATAATTGGGGTTGAGCCTGAGGGGTAGTAGTGATGAAAAATCGTGGTAGAGGTTGCGGGAGAAAGACCAACAGTGGTAGAGGTCAGGAAACAAGGCCCTTAAGGGATAGAGCAGCGACCCCTTCATTTATCGATGAAGTAGAAAGAAAGGGTGATGAAGTGGAGGATGAATAGATTCATGAAAAGGAAGCACTACCACGTCCTACTCCAGAGATGATCAATCAGGTTCTCACTTATCTTAGTGGATTATCGGATCAGGGCCAAGCACCCCTAGAATTTCTCGCACCAGCACCTCAAGTGTAGGAAGTACAACATGCAACTGTTGTGGCTATCTACATGGACGCATCCTTTGAAAAAAGCATATTTTCCCAATTATAGGACCTATAATGAGTAGTGACCAGCATGATCTCTTTATTAAGTTCATAAAGTTGAAACCTTTGGTTTTCAAGAGTACTGAATCTGAAGATGCTTATGATTATTTTATTGATTGTCACAAGTTGCTTCATAAAATGGTTATAGTGGAGCGATTTGGTGTTGAGTTTGTGACATATTAGGTCCATGGAGATGCTAAAATGTAGTGGTAGTCTCATGTAAAGTGTCGAACGACAAAGGAACTACCTATGACTTGGGCATCATTATCTAGGTTCTTAATTGAGATAAGTTCCCGAATATAGAGCAAGGGAAGAGGTTTGTTGCAACATATATATGAGGAAAATTTTCATTCTTTATTCAAGTATGTCACTTAACTTTGCTTTAGTATGGAAGAGTGAATTTTCCTCTTTTGTGAAGGGATTGAGGTCCGATTTATAGATTCCAGTGTTACAGGTGGGTGATTTCGCAAATCTTTTCGAGAAGTGGTTGATTTTGTGATAGAGATAGAGGGGGTGAAGCCAGATGACTTTACCAAGGTGATAATGTTCAAGAGGTTCCTTAAGGAATACATGTTTAGTGATTCTTACTCCAAAGGCAGAGTTTTAGGGGTTATCCATATTGTCCTAATTAGTCTTCATTTCAGGTTTCCTGATAGGTCCTTCACAGACCAGTCAACTCTTTTCTAAGTTTGGTGGTTATCTTCAATCTTTTTCGTCTTGATAGATACCTACTATCGACCCCATGATTTGTTATAGATGTGGTAAGGTTGGTCCTATTAGGAAATATTGTTCGAGGAAGAGTCAGACTCCATATGAACATGGTTAGAGAGCCTTAGCAGTTTGAGGTAAGGGTGGTTATCATAGAGGTCTTCATTCTAGAAGATGTAGTGTCTAAGGCAGTTGTGGTCACCAGTAGGGACAGGATAATGGACCATGGTTTCTGAGCGAATCCCACATCTGTCCACTAAGGCTACGAGCCTAAGAAAGATGGAACAATCAGCTAGTATTTTTAGGCTATTAAAGAAGGGAAAAATCACTTAATGTTTTTTGTCTCTGTTGAGATTCGAACCTGAGACCTCATGGATCTCAAGAATTTCACTAACTACTATGCCAAACCTTTCCTTCTAAATATACTTGTGTAAGAAAGTTAAGTTTCCACTTCTATTGGCTATTTGGTACTCCCTCGGTCCCATTATATCTGACACTTTTTAAATTTTGAGATTTAAACAAGTCTATCTTTTACTATATATTTTTCATAGATCTTTAAAATATTTTGAATTATCAATTATTGTGACTTATAATACTTTTATGTACTTTACGAATATATAGATTTCATATTTAAAAACTTTAAGATTCCATGCAAAAATTTCCTATCAAACATAAATTGTTTGACTTTCAAAAAATGAAAAGTGTCACATAATTGTAACAGATTGAGTAATATATTAATGATTTTTTCTTTTAATCTATAGTATTATAAAAGTACGAAACTCCAACACAAATTACCATTCACAAGAGCAGATGGGTTGGATAAAATTGTTAATAAAATTAATTTTACACTTTTATTGAGCCAAATGTCTACTGACAAGTAAGATGTGCCGCCCTTACCCTAAGAGCTTGGGAAGACCTTGTACAGGATAACTAATCGAGAGTGTAGTGCTACTGGATAAGAATCATGGATAAGAGGATAATTAATTTGGAGAATGTAAAGATTTGTCACCACCTAAGGTAGTGTTGGGCTTTGTGGAGGCTTGTGAGCCGGCCCGACCCATTACTGAAACCCTAGGTTAACTATTTGGTTTTCCTATAAATATGATCCTTGTATTTGTAATTCTTAAGGAGCACAAGTGAAATAAAATCCTCCTGTTACAGTCGTGGAGTAGGGAAACCGAACCACGTTAAATTCTTGTGTGTCCCGTTTGCGTTCCGTTTCTCTTTTCTCTAGATTATTTGTGTGTGTTGTGTGTCTAATTCCCAACAATTGGTATCAGAGCGAGGTTTCAACAACACTGTAACACAAACTGTGAGAAATTGTCACCTAGGGTTCTTGTGTGAAGAACTGTGTGCAAGGAGTGTGCCGCCGCCGTTCGCAAGCTACAGCCGTGCAAGACGCCGAGGATCTGGAACCGCCATTCGCGAGCAGCAGCCGCCGCGAACCAGGCAGCCCAGATCGAAGGAGATCTGCCGCAGATCGTAACCCAGCGAGGGAGAAAGCCGCGCAGCAGTAGCGAGGCAGAGAACGCCGCTGCCGTCCAGTGGCCGCCGCGTCGAGGAGCCTCAGATCCAGCCGCGAGCGTCCAGATCGTGAGCATCGTCCAAATCGCCGCCCGCTGTCAGAAAACGTCGTTAAGGGAATTGTCGAAGATCTGAAATTAGTTGTACCGAGTATCTCATTTAGTCCTTTGAGATGACAGAAGATGGGAAGTTCCGAATTGAGAAGTTCGATGGTACAGATTTCAGTTGGTGGAAGATGCAGATTGAAGATTTGCTGGTTCAGAAAGATTTGGACGTAGTGTTGGGTGACAAGCAAGGAAAATTGTCTGATGCAGAGTGGGCAGTTTTGGATCGGAAAGCTATGTCAGTTATCCGACTCTCGTTGACCAAGAATGTTGCGTTCAACATTCTTAAGGAGAAGACAGCGAAAGGCATCTTGGAAGCCTTGTCTAACATGTACGAGAAGCCATCTGCAGCAAACAAAATTTTTCTGATTAGAGAGTTGGTGAACACAAAGATGAAGGAAGGCAGTTCAGTTACCGAGCACATCAACTCATTGAATTCGATCTTAGCCAGACTTTTGTCAGTTGGCATTAAGTTCGATGATGAAGTTCAAGCTTTACTACTGTTATCATCATTGCCTGACAGTTGGTCCGGAACGGTTACAGCAGTTGCCAGTTCAGTGGGACCTAATGGATTCACCTTTGAGAAGATTCGTGATCTCGTTCTTGGCGAGGATGTCAGAAGAAGGAGTTCTGGAGAATCATCAGGTGATATGCTAAACGTCGTCAGAGACAGAGGAAATAACAGAGGTAGTGGGAGCAGGAACCGAAGAAGGAGTCAGTCGAAGGCTCGGGATGGCTCAGGTGTAACATGTTGGAACTGCAAGGAGGTGGGGCATTTCAGGAATCAATGCCAGAAAGACAAACAAGTCAACATTGCAGAAGACAGCGCCAACGAGGATTTGTTTATCTGTTGCGCGGAGAGCAATGTGGATTCCTGGGTCATGGATTCTGGTGCTTCTTTTCACGCTACCCACAGCAGTGAAGCACTGCAGAATCTGGTTATTGGAGACTTTGGAAAGGTAAGGCTTGCAGACGATAGAGCTCTTGATGTTACGGGCATGGGTGACATGGTGCTGAAGACGCCAGTCGGTTTCTGGACCTTGAAGGATGTCAGAGTTGTTCCAAGCTTGACGAAAAGTTTGATTTCTGTTAGGCAGTTGGATGAACAGGGACATCATGTGAAGTTCGGAAATGGGCAGTGGAAGGTCGTGAGGGGTAATCTTGTCATGGCTCGTGGAACAAAAAGAGGATCGTTGTATATTGTCGGATTACCGTCTAAGGGAGTGACCATCCCAGTTCAGAAGAAAAACAAAGTCCGGTTCACAGAATCTCGTGGGCAGAAGAAGGTTGTCTTTGCAAGAAAGAAACCCAGAGCCACAGGTCAGATTCAGGATGAACGAGCAAGGAAAGGTTCAGGAAGACCAGTCAGAGGCGTTTGTGGCAGTGGGAGCACCGGCCGTGCTTCAGCCAAGGCTCCTAGAAGACAGTGGGTCAAGAGAACCAGTATTCCAGCTGTTGATACGTCTCCAGAAAATATCTTGCTGAGTATGGAGAGTGTTTGTTCTCAGGGAGTTCTAGGATCCGGCAGTTCGTGTCTCAAGTGGGAGCCGGTAGGGACCGAGGACGAGTCAAGGGCAGTTTCAGCCGTGACTGATGTGTTGAAGCTTCGGGGAGCTTCAACGGGCCTTTCAGTTGACTGATGAGAAGGCCGCTGTAGCAGGAGAGAGTTGAAAAAGATTACTAGACATACAAGTGTTCTAAGTGGATGGCAGTTGAAATTCTTCAAGCCTCCAAGTGGGAGATTGTTGGGCTTTGTGGAGGCTTGTGAGCCGGCCCGACCCATTACTGAAACCCTAGGTTAACTATTTGGTTTTCCTATAAATATGATCCTTGTATTTGTAATTCTTAAGGAGCACAAGTGAAATAAAATCCTCCTGTTACAGTCGTGGAGTAGGGAAACCGAACCACGTTAAATTCTTGTGTGTCCCGTTTGCGTTCCGTTTCTCTTTTCTCTAGATTATTTGTGTGTGTTGTGTGTCTAATTCCCAACAGGTAGCACCTAGGTGTAACATGGTGTATAAGACCCCGCGAGGCCCCATACATGCCACTTGACATACATCATAAGATTGATCGAGGCGCACCCCATACATCAAGTTCCAAAATGAATGTAAAGACAAAGGGGAAATCAAGCCCGATTCTCGAAATATAAGGATTCAACAATCTTCTTTCTTCTATATGAGATCTCTATTCATGGAAGTGCGAATCTATAAGGTCGGTCCCTACATTTGAGAAAAATGTAGGCAAGAGTATGCGTTAGTACAAAATATGAAGTATGATAGTCGTGCATAAAACATTTGAATACATGCTTAGAATTTGATATCTTCATGGTATGCTAAGCCTAAGATAAAACATGATATAAAAGGCTAGAAGACATAAGTCATAAAACATGGTCAATGCAAATAGACATCATCTTAAATCACTTGTGAGATACTTCTTGAAGTAACCTTAGTTCATTATTGTAGGCGATTTACCTTTAACCGACATATAAGACCATGTGAGCTATCAACATGGAATTTGGTGTCTCCCCACATCGAAAAGGGTTATCCTGCTTGCCAAGGTAAGACCATGAACTTCTAGATTAGATCGATCCACTAGTTAATCTGTATCTAAGACAATCATCCTATAGAGCCACATAGGTGTGGGATAAAGAGATTGCTACTAGAAACCAGCCTCTACCAACGGAAGAGCTCCCATCTCAATATCCTCTGGTACTAATCGTAAATCCTACTAAATAGTTATTTTCTTAACTTGTTCTTATTATTCATGAGAGGGCATGTCACATTGTCAATACAAGATAAGTCATATGTCATCATCTAAAGACACAATTAAGTAATCAATCAAAGTTAAGTTCATTAGAATGCTCCTCAACTTTAATTCATTTTAGGTGTGAAGACCTTTCAACCTTAGAATAATTTATGTGAGAAACCTTTCAACCATAGAATACTTGATGTGATAAAATCTTTCACATTCATGCATGAACTACTTATGTGAGCAACCATATCACAATAATTAACTATAATAACAACATATATGTTTTTACTCTCAAAGCAATCTACATCATATCTCACTAATTCCATAAGAACATTCCTAATTCCATATTTCATCTTTCATAATTCAAACTCACTTTGAATCATCAATATCTAGTAAAGTTGAGCTAGGCATGGATTCACGGGTATTCATCTAAAAATCATGAGATTACATCATTTCATAAATTAAAGGTCATAAATCGATTAAGTAAATCTCCATTTAAAGGAACTCATGACATGGAACAAAACCCTTAACTCAATTGTTGTTTTCTAGCTTTGTAAATAGGAAAATTTAGGACTCCATTAAGGGAAGGGCTCCGTGGATGAAAACTATAATACTTCAATGCCAAGAGCATGATTTCAATGGTAGAATTTGAGACTTGACTTGCAAACCCTAGATTTCTTCTTCAACTCTTAGAGAGAGAAATATTTGAGAAAGATGTGTTCTTTTAGGAATTTGAGAGAATGATTTCAAATGGAAAATTTTGGGGATAAAAAGACTTATTAGGTTTTTAGATGAAGGGTAAAACGACATAGTGTTTGGCTATAACCGTTAGGAAAAGACCCAAAAGCCCCTAAGAAAATAAACGTCAGCTCCCATCAACGACCATGCCAACGATCCATTGTTTAGACCACGGACCGTTCTGGTCGGGCATCGTTTAGGATCAGGGCTGAAATTTGGACCTTGAACGATAGGCCCCATAAATTGAATGTGGTTCCAACGACGTGTCGTGGGTCCCGACCATAGGTCTCGACTTTTGATCCTAGAATTTCTTTTAGTCTTGGAGTCCCCTACAAAACCTATTTACGGCTTGTGCATTGAATGATGAACCGTCGAAAAAGTAATAAAACATGTCATTTTGGGAACCTCGGCATGCGTATAGACCGTGAGTCAGTCTACAGATTGTGGGCTGCTCCATCGGTACTTGCACCAGATCCTACAAAAAGCTGAAATTCTACCCATTCGAATCTGAGGTGTTACATAATCTTACTTATTATAGCTTGAATTCGAAGCTGAATCGTGGAATAGAGTAACTACTTTACAAGTAAACGATCAAGACGAAATTCCAATTAATGATGCACATGGGTCAAGATCACGCAACGTTATCTGAACGAAGGTTGTTATAAACTAGAGAGAATGCAATAAAGAACTTTTGCAAATGAATTTCTCCCCCGTTTCTCTTCTCTCTCTTCCCTTATCTTCTATTCTAATTCTGATATTCTCATCCTCTTTTCTCTGCAGATTCGAGAGTTCCCATGGATACCCGCTCATTCTAGCTATCTTCGGTTTAATTAGTTATCAATTTTGTTCTATTAGAAATCTATTTTTCCTCGTTGAATTGGAGGAAATTGTACCAATAAAACCGAGTTGATTTAGTTTCTGAAATTGCAATTCACGTTGTATGTTGGCCTGTTTGTCTACCAGAATGTAATTGCGAGTTTATTGTTTGGTAGCAAATGTGAAATAATAAGGTTATATTGAATTTCAAAAATAAAATTAATTATGTAAATAGAATATATTGTCTTTTGAAAATATATTATTTAAGAAAAATATGTCCTTAATTAATATTATAAAAATAATTAATTTATATTTTTCAATATAGTATATTTTAATTAAATAAATCATAAAAACTAAAAGCACAAAACTTTTATGAACATCGTGAAATGTTTGCTTGACAAAAAGATTAATATTATAAATATAATGTCATAAAATTATAAAGATCATATAAAAACATAATTTATCAAGTTCTACGAAAACATAATCTACGAAGTAATTAAGTTTATACAAAACATCCTGTCAAACAAGATATTTCCCTTTTAAAATACAGCACACGAGACTTCATTTTTCACCTGGACTAAGGGCATTATGACCACTACTCCCAGAATTTTGAGATTTTGTCTCCATGGTCAGCATCTTTAAAGATATCTTCCTAAGATAATCTTGCTGCAATATTAGATAGATATAAGTTAAAATACATACAACATAGGGTTGGTAAACTGAGGGTAGGGGCGGGTTCAAATATTTTTTTTAAGAAAACTGATGCACTGTGGGTCAGGTTGCAAAACTATGCAGGGTTTAAGCAACAACGATCCACTGTAACCCCCACAAGTGGGTCTGGGGAGGGTGAAAAGTATACACAAACCTTACCACTACTTCATAAAGATAGATAGATTGTTTCCGATAGACCCTCAGGCCTCGGTTGAAATAAAGCATCTCCAAGCAGCGGTTTGAACAAGCAAAACAAAGATATTAAGTTCTCAGTACTAAACCTTCTTAGGCGTAATAAGACGTTCAAATTAGATCTAATTAACTATTTTTCTTTGGCAATCAGTTTAAAAATTAGTTTAGAGTATAACTCAAATATGAAAATAATTGAATTACATATAAATTGATTCTAATCATTTTGTGTTAGACAATTATATAGTGAGCACTCTTGGGGAATAATAATTAATATGATACTATAATATTTATGTGTGAGAAAAACATGTCAATATGCAGAATTAACCCTGTTTTTTTTTGTTCTTGACACCACTGTAATAGGTAAATAAATTATCAATTAAATAAATTACTGATCTCATGCTTAAGATGAACTGATATATAGTATCAGGCTCTTCCATTTCCCTGTTATAAGAACCTTGTGTTGGGAATTAAACACACAACACACACAAATAATCTAGAGAAAAGAGAAACGGAACACAAACGGGACACACAAGAATTTAACGTGGTTCGGTTTCCCTACTCCACGACTGTAACAGGAGGATTTTATTTCACTTGTGCTACTTTTTAAGAATTACAAATACAAGGATCATATTTATAGGAAAACCAAATAGTTAACCTAGGGTTTCAGTAATGGGTCGGGCCGGCTCACAAGCCTCCACAAAGCCCAACAATCTCCCACTTGGAGGCTTGAAGAATTTCAACTGCCATCCACTTAGAACACTTGTATGTCTAGTAATCTTTTTCAACTCTCTCCTGCTACAGCGGCCTTCTCATCAGTCAACTGAAAGGCCCGTTGAAGCTCCCCGAAGCTTCAACACATCAGTCACGGCTGAAACTGCCCTTGACTCGTCCTCGGTCCCTACCGGCTCCCACTTGATACACGAACTGCCGGATCCTAGAACTCCCTGAGAACAAACACTCTCCATACTCAGCAAGATATTTTCTGGAGACGTATCAACAGCTGGAATACTGGTTCTCTTGACCCACTGTCTTCTAGGAGCCTTGGCTGAAGCACGGCCGGTGCTCCCACTGCCACAAACGCCTCTGACTGGTCTTCCTGAACCTTTCCTTGCTCGTTCATCCTGAATCTGACCTGTGGCTCTGGGTTTCTTTCTTGCAAAGACAACCTTCTTCTGCCCACGAGATTCTGTGAACCGGACTTTGTTTTTCTTCTGAACTGGGACGGTCACTCCCTCAGACGGTAATCCGACAATATACAACGATCCTCTTTTTGTTCCACGAGCCATGACAAGATTGCCCCTCACGACCTTCCACTGCCCATTTCCGAACTTCACATGATGTCCCTGTTCATCCAACTGCCTAACAGAAATCAAACTTTTCGTCAAGCTTGGAACAACTCTGACATCCTTCAAGGTCCAGAAACCGACTGGCGTCTTCAGCACCATGTCACCCATGCCCGTAACATCAAGAGCTCTATCGTCTGCAAGCCTTACCTTTCCAAAGTCTCCAGTAACCAGATTCTGCAATGCTTCACTGCTGTGGGTAGCGTGAAAAGAAGCACCAGAATCCATGACCCAGGAATCCACATTGCTCTCCGCGCAACAGATAAACAAATCCTCGTTGGCGCTGTCTTCTGCAATGTTGACTTGTTTGTCTTTCTGGCATTGATTCCTGAAATGCCCCACCTCCTTGCAGTTCCAACATGTTACACCTGAGCCATCCCGAGCCTTCGACTGACTCCTTCTTCGGTTCCTGCTCCCACTACCTCTGTTATTTCCTCTGTCTCTGACGACGTTTAGCATATCACCTGATGATTCTCCAGAACTCCTTCTTCTGACATCCTCGCCAAGAACGAGATCACGAATCTTCTCAAAGGTGAATCCATTAGGTCCCACTGAACTGGCAACTGCTGTAACCGTTCCGGACCAACTGTCAGGCAATGATGATAACAGTAGTAAAGCTTGAACTTCATCATCGAACTTAATGCCAACTGACAAAAGTCTGGCTAAGATCGAATTCAATGAGTTGATGTGCTCGGTAACTGAACTGCCTTCCTTCATCTTTGTGTTCACCAACTCTCTAATCAGAAAAATTTTGTTTGCTGCAGATGGCTTCTCGTACATGTTAGACAAGGCTTCCAAGATGCCTTTCGCTGTCTTCTCCTTAAGAATGTTGAACGCAACATTCTTGGTCAACGAGAGTCGGATAACTGACATAGCTTTCCGATCCAAAACTGCCCACTCTGCATCAGACAATTTTCCTTGCTTGTCACCCAACACTACGTCCAAATCTTTCTGAACCAGCAAATCTTCAATCTGCATCTTCCACCAACTGAAATCTGTACCATCGAACTTCTCAATTCGGAACTTCCCATCTTCTGTCATCTCAAAGGACTAAATGAGATACTCGGTACAACTAATTTCAGATCTTGGTAATTTCGTCAGAAATATTGCACCACAAAAAAAAATCGCACACACCTTCGGCAATTCCCTTAACGGCGTCTTGCACGGCTGTAGCTTGCGAACGGCGGCGGCACACTCCTTCCTGCACACAGTTCTTCACACAAGAACCCTAGGTGACAATTTCTCACAATTTGTGTTACAGTGTTGTTGAAACCTCGCTCTGATACCAATTGTTGGGAATTAAACACACAACACACAAAAATAATCTAGAGAAAAGAGAAACGGAACACAAACGGGACACACAAGAATTTAACGTGGTTCGGTTTCCCTACTCCACGACTGTAACAGGAGGATTTTATTTCACTTGTGCTACTTTTTAAGAATTACAAATACAAGGATCATATTTATAGGAAAACCAAATAGTTAACCTAGGGTTTCAGTAATGGGTCGGGCCGGCTCACAAGCCTCCACAAAGCCCAACACCTTGATGAGAGCAAATTTAGACATAATGATACGGGTGGGGGATCAAAATCTTTGCAGGTTTATACGGGTCCCCTTGCCATCCCTAATATAACATGTCTAGATTACTTGAAAGACGAATAGAATTATATAAAAGCAGGAAAAAGATCAATGAAAAGGAGAACAAATTGCATCATTCATGTGAAACAATCCCACATTGGATAAATGGATGGTTACCTACTTACCTTGAATGGTTTTGGAGAACAAATTACATCAAAAGTCCCTAATCAGATGAAAATTGATTGGTTTATATGTTCTCGGAGAACAAATTGAAACACACCCAATGAGAAAAAGGGATGAGTGGTTCCCTCATATGGAATTGAAGAACATATTGCATTAAAAGCCTCATATCGGATGAAAAAAAGGCAGGGGTAGTTTATTATGAGCTAGCTTTACAATTCGAACAAATAAGAAACAAGTTTAGACTGCATACCTGACTTGTAGCAGCCGAATAGATCTTTTCTTCAAAGTTTACAGCAATTTTCTTAAGCTCCTCTACTCCTTGTTGCCCAGAAACTGGAAGATGCCTCTTCAAGGTCTCCATTCTATACAAACATATCAATATAAACTATTGATATAAGTACAATCTAGACATATACTTCTCAGATCTATTAAAAGAAATTCAACATCACCAACAACAACTTACCATTTCGACATAACTTAAACAAAAGATAAAGCACAGCGAGTAAAACTAGGTTTTCCCTTTTGACTGAGTTCCTTGACTGATTCCACCCCCACCCCAACACTAAAAACATTCTTACTGTAATCCCACACATGGGTCAGATTGTACCAATATGAAATTGGAAATAACTATGACATAAATCTCCAACTATCAAATTGATTAATCAATACCTCTAGCAAAATGTGGTTTCTTAAGATAACCGATAAAACACACAAACGCACAAAAAAACCCTAAATTCTAAATTCCAAATCCTTTAACAAATGAAAAAATAAGAACACGTCGCAAAACAAAAAGTAAAAAAACCTTACATC
The DNA here is from genome assembly GCA_032847665.1 of Solanum chilense. NCBI lineage: Eukaryota > Viridiplantae > Streptophyta > Magnoliopsida > Solanales > Solanaceae > Solanum > Solanum chilense. The sequence goes on along the minus strand of CM064963.1, from coordinate 67,146,303 downwards.
TTGTTGACAATCCTTTGACGCGATTCGGGAAAAAGTTGAGTTCTCCAATCCCCGGAATCCATTTCAATTCCACACGAAAAGTCCTTAATCCACAATCGATTATAACAATTTCTGGCTTCGATCAAAAGAAGAATAAAATTCCAATTTTCGATGAAAAATTACCATTAGACCTAGATTCTAGGGGTATAAATAAGAAATACAACTCCCATAGTCATATATATATAGTAATAAAATAATAATACATGATAATATTTGGATAATACCAACTTGTCCAGCCGCCATTGACTCAAAGCCTCTGCCCATTTACTAAGTGAACAAGTTTATGCTATTTTAAGAAAAATTATGTTTAATATAGTCATTTTATTCGTGCTCTCTATAGTAACTAGATATAAAAGTATGGGCAGGGCCCAATATCTATTTTAGTTATTTTAATTCTTGTGAAACACATAAAATTAGAATAGTTTTAAATAGTATTTTTGTATATTATGTTTTTAAGTACTTTTCAAATAATATCTTTGGCACATGTGATATTTAGAGAGTGAATTAATTTTTAATATATTTTTAAAATATTTAAAGTTGTTAACTATTATGATTTATGTATCACATGTAAAATTTTAAGAGTCAACTAAATGTTAATTATATTTTTAAAACAGTATTTCAAGTATGTAATTTTAAATACTACATGTTATTTCTTTGTCCGAATTACTATGTTATTAAATTGTGAGATTTAATTATAATTTATATATGTTTTTAAATATTTTAAATTGTGATTAATAGTACACTTAATGTGACAATATATGTTACTCCCTTTGTGCCAATTTATGTGGCATATGTGAAATTTTGAGAGTTAACCACATTTTAGTAAGATTTTCAAATATTTTAAGTTGTTAATTATTGTGATTTATAGAATTCTTAATGTGATTTACAAATTATACATGGTATTCTCTCGGTCCTAATTATGTCGTACATGTGAAATTTTGAGAGGTAATGAAATTTGTAATATTTTAAGTTAGTTTTTAGTACTATTATTATAAATACATAGTATATAAAAAAGAAAATATTAAAATAAAATAAAATAAAATAGATAAAATACAAAATATAAATAGAAGAAGTTGAGGAGAAGGGTAAATCGGTCAGTTGACCAGCAGAACTTAAGCTCCTCAACATTAGCTTGTATAATATCGTTTGCCACATGTGAAATTTTGAGAGTTAATCATATTTTAATATGATTTTCAAATACTTTAAGTTGTTAATTATTGTAATTTATAGAATTCTTAATGTGATTTTCAAATAATACATGGCACTCTCAGTCCTAATTAGGTCGTAACTCGTATATATGAAATTCTGAGATGTCATTAAATTTGTAATATTTTAAGTTTATTTTTAGTACTATTATTATAAATACATAGTAAGTAAAAAATAAATATTAAAATAAAATAAATTAAAATAATAAAATACATAATATAAATAGAAGAAGTTGAGGAGAAGGGAAAATCGGTCAATTGACCGGCTAACCCTAAGCTCCTCAACAGTCGCTTCTATAATATAGTTATCGTTATATAAGAAGTTTTAAATTAATTTTTTAATGATTTACTACTAAAAACAACGGATATATATATATATATATATATATATATATATATATATATATATATATATATATATATATATATATATATATATATATATATATATATATATATATATATATATATATATATATATATATATAATCAATAATTAATTATTGTATACAGATATTCTGTCGATTTTTTTAAAATATTATTTATAAATTAAGAAAAAAGGCATGCCGTCCGTCACTTTTTATTAATTTTAATTGTTTAATTATTTCTTAAATAAGTGACGGATAACATCGTTAAGTCTGTCGCTTCTTGATCAAAATATCTGGTCAATTATTTTTAAAATGTGACGGACAATATCTCTTTGTCCATCTCTTTTTAGTCAAATATCTTTAAAATAAAAGTGATGGACATGGAGACGTAGTCCGTCGCTTTTTATTAAATATTTGATGGACAAATGGATTTTCTGCATTTCCCCCTCTCTCTCAACCCTTATTCTCTCCCCATCCCCTCTATCGATTTTCCACGTTACCTCCCTTCCCCGTCGCCGCTCTTGCAGTGTGTCAGATCATCGTTGTCGTTCGCCAGTCGCGCTCCCTCTCCTAATTTGGTAAGGTAACTTTTAATTATTATTTTTTTTCAATTCTATTTATCATAATTGATTGTTTGTTAGTAGATTTTTTTGTTTGTTGGGTCGCCTTATTCAATTGTTGATTTCATTTGATATTGTTAGTTAGGTATAGAGAATTGAAGATTATTTTAGGGTTATATTGAATTGGGATTGTTAGTTAGTGAAGAATTAGGACTTTTTGATTTTAGGGCTAGTTTAACTTGAGAATATGTTATGTGAGGTTGAATTGAGAATTTTTTGGGATCAGATTGATTTTTAGCTAGTGAAGTATTAATTTGAAGTTACAAATTATTAATTAATGAAGTATTATGATTCGATGATGCTTTTTTATGAATTAAAACTTAAATATCTATAACTAATTATTCGATTTCGATATCAATTTGAATTTAGAATTTGAAGTTTAACTTAGAACTTGAACTTGAACTTTGAAATTAGAACTTCAATTTGAATTTAGAACTTGAACTTGAACTTAGAACTTGAAGTTTAACTTAGACTGAACTTAAAATTAGAACGTAAACTTGAAGTTAGAACATGAACATAGAACTTAGAACTTAGAACTTAGAACTTGAAATTTATTTGAAGTTGAACTTAGAACTTGAACTTGAAATTTGAGATTTTAGGACTACTAATAATATAATTTGGCATTTTAGCACTAGCTAGTTAGATTTTTGAATTCTATGAGTACTTTGAATTCGTGATTTTAAGACTAGTTTAAATTTTGAATTCAGGACTAGTTTAAATTTGAGATTTTAGGACTGGTTTGATTATTTAATTCTATGAGTACTTTGAACTTCTGATTTTAAGACTAGGATTTTGAATTTGGAATTTATTAGGATTAGTTTGAATTTGTGATTTTAAGACTATGGATTTGAAATACAATTTAATTAGAACTTATAATTAATTAACTTCAATTAGGAATATAAACTTCAAATATTGATTATTTTATTTTATTATAACTTAATTTTTATTCTTATTTGAACTTTGATTTTAGTTGAACTTAATTATAATTTTGTAGTACTTGAAAATTTTATTGACCATAATTAATGAGGAATTAATTTAAATTTAATTTTTGATCAACTAATTAACGAGAACTTGAACTTAATTAATTAGTATTAATTAATTAATTAATCTTTAACTTTCTAGATAGCTTAAACTAATTGAACTTAATTAGACCAAACAAAGCATATTTTAAAGTGGAACTTAGACTTGAACTAGAAATTTAAACTTGAACATAGAATTTGAACTTGAACTTAGAACTTGAACTTGAATTTAGAATTTGAACTTGAACGTAGAACTTGAATTTGAACTTAGAATTTGAAGTTGATCTTAGACTTGAACTTGAAATCAGAACTTGAACTTGGAACTTAGAACTTGAACTTAGAATTTGATGTTAAACTTAGACTTGAACTTGAACTTAGAAATTGAACTTGAACTTAGACTTAAACTGGAACTCAAAATTTGAACTTGAACTTGAAATTAGAATTTAAACTTGAACTTCTGACTAATATACTTGGATTTAAATTTTATATTTTACTTAATCTAAAACTTTTCGTACTAGGCAACTAAGGAAGCTCAACATCTAAAAAAATTGATACACGACTATATTTCTTCTTTCATCAAAGTAGGAGATAAGGTTGGTGCTTCTAAGTTTCTAAAGTTCAGTTACAATTGTTTTCAATAGTGTTTTTGTGTCCATCTAGCTAGTATTGATACTTTGCTTTAATTTTGTGATAATTTATTAAGGCATAATACATAATTATGCCCTTTAACTTTGCTTTGAATCACATTTGTGCCCTTCAACTTTGGATGTGCACAAGTAGATCCTTAAACTTGTATAAAGTTGAACAAATAAACACACATGTCCTACATGTCATCCTACATGTCATTTTTTGTCCTATGTGGTGTCATAAGTGTATTTTGCCATGTAAGACTCATGTGTTTATTTATTTAAAAGTTGAATTGTTAAAGTGTCTGTTTGTGCATTGTGAAAGTTGGAGGTCAAAGTTAAAATTTGAAATCAAGTTTAGGGTCCAATGTATGTATTATGCCATTTATTAATTTGTGTTAATCGAGTGTTTGTAAATAATAAATACCAACACTAGTTGATCCCATTGATGACAAATTGATTCGTGAAAGATTGATTTGTGTCCATCTAGTATTAACATTAAGCTTAAATTTAGGAATAATGTGTTTGTTTAACATAAGTACCTACACTAGTTGATCCTATTGATGACAAAATTGATTTTCTTGCAAGATCGATTTGTGTCCACATAGTGTTGACATTTAAACATTAATTTAGGAATAATGTGTTTGTTTATTATAAGTACCAACACTAGTTGATCCTATTGATGAAAATTTGATTTTCTTGCAAAATCAATTTGCGTTCATCTTGTGTTGACAATTAGCTTTAATTTACGAATAATGTGTCTGTTTAGCATAAGTACAAACACTAGTTGATCCTATTGATGCCAAAATTGATTTTCTTGAATGATCGATTGTGGCCATCTAGTGTTGACACTTACCTTCAAAACTAAACTAGTTTAAGCTAAAAAGTTGTTAATAAGTTCGGAACTTAATGTGGTTTAGTTGATAGATTTAGTTGTTGAAACTAAGTCATGAATAGTAAACTAGTTAAAGTTATAAAATTGTTAAGTTGTTTAAATTAGTTAGAAAAATATAATGTAGTTTAGTTGGTGGATTTAGTTGTTGTATTAAATCAAAACTAAACTAGCTAAAGTTGTTTAAATAATTTAGGAAAAATAATGTGATTTAGTTGGTGAATTTAAATGTTGTATTAAGTCAAAACTAACTATTTAAAATTAAAAAGTTGTTAATAAGTTAGCAAAATAATATGATTTAGAATTGGTTGATTTAGTTATTGGAATTAAGTCATGAAAACTAAAATAATTAAAGTTAAAAAATTGTTAAGTTGTTCAAATAAGTTATAAAAAATATTGTGGTTTAGTTGGTGGATTTAAGTCAAAACTAATTGAATATCTATAATTTTGTAGATGGATCATCGTTTGTGGATTTTTAATATGCATTGTAAAACTAGTGTTGATTTGAAACCCGATTTTATTGACGGTGTGAGAAATTTTATTGAACATACAATGACACTTGATATTTTCAAGAATAATGGATTGGTCAGGTGTCCTTGTAGTGTATGTAAGTCTTTAAATTTTTTTGAACAAGATAAGGTTATAGTTTATTAGGTAAGTCTTTAAAAAAAATTTAACCAGAAGGTTATGGTTTCTTTGTGCCATAATGGATTTTAGCCGAGATATTTTGTATGTATCATGGAGAAATTGATGGTTTGGATGGTATATATATAATTCGATGCATCTAGATGTCTATAATAAGATTGCACCACATCGCCAAATTAGGGTTCAACAGGTTAGGGTTGAACATGATAGAGTTCATGAATGATAAAAGATGCTTTTGGGGTTCAAGGTGAGATGGAACCAAAATAATATTTTGATGAAACTCCTAATGAAAAAGCAAGACACTTCTATGATCAATTAGAAGAGTCTAGTCGTCCACTATGTGAAGGAAGTCTACATTCTGCTTTGTCAGTTGTGGTTTGATTAATGAATATTAAATCAGATTGGAATGTTCCTAATGTGGCTATGGAGTCAATGGTTGATCTTTTGGGTGAAGTAGTTAATGTGGAGTTTAACATACCCAAGAACTACAATCAGGCAAAGCATTTGGTGTCCAAGTTAGGATTGACGTACAATAAAATTCATTTTGTGTTAATAATTGTATGTTGTTTTACAAGACTGATAGTGAATAGAAAATCGTAAATTTATTGGACATGCTCGTTATAAGAGGACTCCGGGTGAAAGATGGTCCCAGTTCATGTGATGTATTATCTAGTTGATCTCATTCCTAGGTTAAAGAGGTTGGATGCAACAATAAGGTTTGTTCCACATATGTGATGACATCGTGAATATAGAAGGCTACCAGGTGTCTTATCTCGTCCATCTGATGGTGAAGCATGGAAACATTTTGATAATGTATATCCTGATTTGGCTAGTGAACCAAGAAATTTTAGATTGGGATTGTGTTCAGATTCCTTTGCATGATTCTCTAATGCAGCTTTGCCTTATTCATGATGGTCGGTATTTCTTACTCCATATAATATTCCTCCTGAAATGTGCATGATCAATCCCTACATCTTTCTAAGTTGTGTTATTTCAGGTCTCCGCAATTCAAAAAGTTTGATTGATGTCTATCTATAGTCATTGATAGATGAGCTCAAACAAATGTGGTTCGTAGGTATTTTGACTTATGATATATCAACTAAGCAGGATTTTATTATGAGTTCTTCTTTAATGTGGACTATGAATGATTTTTCTTCATACGGGATGTTGTCTGGCTGGATGACAGGTGGAAAGCTAGCATGTCCATATTGAATGGAAAATAGTAAGCCATTAAATTTAAAGCATGGCAGAAAAAATACATGATTTGATTCTCATTGCCATCTTTTGCCACTGGACCAGGAGTTTAAAAAGATGCAAAATTCATAAGGAAAAATTAGGTTGAAAGTGACCTCCTGCATGATACGCTCAAATTACACCTCCCTAAAGAAGTATAAGTGGCCGTATCAAGTAAAGAACCCAACTATTAGGTTAGGGTCGATCCCACGAGGAAAATGGTTTAGACTTAACTTCAATGTACGATTATTTGTATTTAGTAAAGTCCTTTCCTTAAAATAGGAAATTAACAGGGACTTTTTTTGAAAGAGAAGTCATTTAATATCTCTAAGTGAAACAATTAACAGGAGTAAATATTTAGTGTTTATCAAGTTGTGAGAGAAACTAGGGTATAAGTGTTCCCCATAGGTTCATAACGCCATATTCCTAGCATGCAAAGTGATAAGTTATAACAATTCTTCCCTAATGTTTTGCATGCAAAGTGATAAGTTAGGTATCTCTAAGTCCTTGGTCCAACACTTAGAGAATTTGACCCCGTACCTTAGTCCGGCTACGTGTGTCTAAGCTACTAACCCTTACCTCTAATTCATATTAAGAATCATATTCGATGTATGACTTAGTTATTACTTTGCAACAACCGAAACTACCCTATTAGATAGTATCCAACTAAATCTACGTTGATAATTCTTTTCCTATTAACCATCTCCATGGTCCGACAAGTAGCAATAAGGCGAGTTCTAATGCGTGCACTCGTTTAAAAGACTTCTAAGCAAAAGAATTATCAATGCATGCAATAACCTATTTGATAATTGTTATTAAGCTAAATTTACTTTGTTAATAACTCATGGTTCCCACAACCCTAGTTGTGGATTTAGTTACCCATGCATAGAAGAACACAATTCATAGTGGATAAACAATAAATCATGAACTTTGACAAATTCGAAGAAAATCCAGAAATTCAACTTGAAACAAAAAGAAATCACTAATAAACCAAATCTGAAATTTTGAATTAATGCCAAAGTTGCAAAAATCCAATCTCAAAAAGAGACTAAGAATTAAAGTAATAGAATCCAACCCCAAAAATGAGTTTTACACCCTATTTATAGAAAATATTGTCCTAAATTAAAAGGAATTAAAATAAGAAAAGTTGTCCAAAAAATGTGGTTGTAATCAACGACCCCCACAGACGGTCCGTCGATGAACAACGGATTGTCCACTGCATCCATCGGTCCAGACTTAGCATCTTTTTTCTCCTTCAGCTGGTATCTTCTCAGAATCAATCGACAGACCAACAACACCGTCCCTCGATAATTCTACGGTCCATCGATTCCTTCCATCGTTCCATACTTAGACTTTTTTCAACTTCGGGTAATGGGACTATCTTTGATACAATCGTCAATTCAATAGGATAGTCCGTCAATCTATCGACAGATTGTCGATCCTTCTGTAGCCCCACACTTGGTCAGATTTCCCCGAGTGTCTCTAGATACCTTAACTTTCAGTCTACGGTCACCATCTACGGTCCGTCATTGGAACGATGGGCCGTCAATGGCTTTCATTGGTCACCTCTACACTAAATCTCAGCTACCTTCTACGTTTTGGTTTTGTACATCTTTAGTGCAAAACAAGATAAATCATGTTAAGACTACTACAAAAAAGCTCTAGACACACACCAATCTTAAGAAAAAAGCATTGAAAATACCTTGAATCCACGGTACATCAACACCCTCAACTTAGATTTGTTGTTTGTCCTCAAGAGATACACAATGACTCAACACAACACTTTGTACAAAAGTATCCTTTTTAAAGTTTTTGCAATCACATGGCTATCAATCCCATATTTTTCTTTGCTTTAGTACATGCTTCTACTATTAGGCTTGATAATCTAACTCATGTGGATCAGACCATGACATGAACTCACCATGCACCAACACCTCTACTCTTTTGCCTCTCGCCAAGGTACCAACTTTTTGATATTGTAACTAGTGCCCTCACTTCAAAAGAAATCCTCCTTTTTTCTCATAGTGATTTCAACTTTGGGTACAAGGATCATTATTCAACACTCACGCTCAAAACAAATTCACACCTAGTTAGTACTTGTCGTCATAGACTTGCCCTTATTTTCACTTCTTAAGTTAACCACATTAGACTTTTAGGATCACGATAGGACTTTCTTGGCTTGTAACGTAGGCTCAGGGTTAGGTATGGTACATATGGGTACATTTTAGTGATTATGCCCTCCTTGACATTTTGGCTAAGTGTATTACCTCTTTCATTATCAATTATGCCCTACTTTTGTTTTCTGGTAATCTCTGCCTTGCTTTCTCCTTTGTTCTTTGTGGACTTGACTCTTACTTCATTTTGTTTCTTTTCTATTTTTTTTTTATTTTTTTCTTTCATTCAATTGATAATTTTGACTTAGTCACTTCTCTTGATCACTTTTCCTTTCATTTCCACATTACTCTTTTCATACCCATGAGTCGAGGTACACATTATCCAAGGTTGGGTCAGGGCCAAGATGAGGTCAGTTTCTGCATTAGCCACCCTCAACTTATGTTTTGGCCAAAGTTGAGGTGCACATGTCCAAGGAGGGACAAAGTCCAACACATTATACCTAGGGAAGGTGAGTTGGTGAAGAAAAAAAATTATTATAGGCTCAACATATTTGGATCAAAATGGAATAAAATTTCATTTGGTTCGCTTTATTTTAGGCTAGATGTTTGCTAATTCGAACAAGAGCTTATGATGCTTTCCTAGTCGTTGAACACAGATTCCTTTTTACAGGACCAACCGAACAAGTTCTAGATATGTACCAACAATGGAACAATCAAACTTCCTCACACTCTCTTAACACCTCGTTACCCTATCAGATTGTCAGACACCTAGTTTGAGTGTTCGTTTGAGGGTCATGCAGTGGGTGCATCTCTATGTCATGATTAAAGCCAACATATTCAACTTCTTTATACCTATTCATGCAAGCATTTTCTTAGAACGGGATATCATTCATGCTTAAACATCATGTTTCATATTTCACTTTCATACTTTGTACTACTACATGCCAGTTCAACAATAAACTAATAAGTCTCTCGGGGAAAAATAACACAGGCAAGAAAACACCAAAGACAAGATAGTGAGTTGGGATACATAGAATTCACCCTAACACTCACTTTCCATTTACCCCACCCAAAAAAAACTTGCAATCGTCCCCAATGCATAAGAAATATAAAGACATGGGGTAGGTTAAGCAAACCTGAGGCGCATAGCATCGATGATCAATAAGCAAGCGGGTCAAAATTCCCGGAACCTGCAACCTCAGTAGTGGGGTCACCCTCAGAGGTGCCCACAGTAATCTCCGCACCCTCAGTGGTGCTCCTCTCAATAGCCTCAGGTCTGGAACTAGATACCCCAGCAACCAACTCTCGAGCCCTCATCTAACAAGTCTCCTCATCAGTCACAGAGTCTCTCCTCACATCCTCAAGGTCCGTACGATCCTTCTTCCTTGCACGGGCATCATCTCTCTCAGTGGTTCGGCTGGAACGGTGCCGCTTAGCACTCTCACATGGCTCAGGAGGCGGTGCAGTGGGGGCAGTGAAACACTATGTCCTCTGCTAGCTCAACAGGTGCAGCCTCGGGCTCAGGCCCTCTCATTTCCACAATGTAGTCAACATCGGCCCGCAAACTCACCATAGCCTCCTGAAGAGTGGTCAAATTATATGGTAGGGGATGGGCGTGCAAGAACCTGCAGCTTAAATGCATCAAAGCGCTGGTTAACCGCCTGAATCTTCTGCTCCGTCTGCTTGGCCACAAATTCGATCCTCAGCCTCAGCAATTGATTTATGTATCCAAGGCTGAATATGATGCAGCAGAGTGTCCATCTGGGCCTCTAACTTCTGGACCCTTGCTATTGAGACCAATACTGCAGACGGTGGAGTAGATCGGGAGGAACAGGATGCTCTACTAGTGCCATAGGCGGACTCGTCTGGGGTGGTATTAGTGTGCTCTGAAATGGCAGGATCAGCCCCTCGGCTAACTCTACCGTATCCACCAAATTCATACTCAGCGGATGCAACTCAACTTTAGGCCCTCTCTGTGGTCCTGCCATATTGGCCTCATCCCTAAAGAGACCTATATCCACATTCAAGGCCGGAGTACGGAGGGCATCACGGTTCCAAGTGGGAACTCCAGCATCCCTGCATAAATGGAAGATTATACAAGCAAATGGTTAAGTAGTAGAGGTCTTAAAGGCCCTCTCATGTATCACCGAGATCAATCTCTTTGTGAAGTCGATCTCCAACCCGGACACAAAAGCTGATACCAATACCGCTCTATCCTATGTAACAATGTTATCTGCTGCCGTGGGAGATAGGCAATTGCGAACTAACAGCCAGAAGAACTTGACTGTGAAGGTGAGGTTGGGCTTTTTGATACGGCCTCTAGTGTCTAACACCCAGTCAGCTCCCTCACAGTCAATGGACATCAGTTGTTCAATACACCTCTTAGTGGACTCTCTCTGATCGCTGGTCCTATGAAGCTGACCATTCTTGACCATACCCCATCTGTAATAAAACTCCGAGGTCAAGGGGGCCCGAGCAATATCGGTGGAGGTGCCATATAAGAAACAACGGATGGTGGTAGGAGAAATGTCCACCATGCATCCTCAAACTAGAACCTGTGTAAGTGGTTCTTGTTTGGAAGGTTTCACCTGCTTGTCCAAAGAACCTCGAAGAGTCTCCACATATGAGGCGTAGAACTCTCGAACAATATTCTCGCTATACGACCCCAGACTCCTAGCCATCCACATGAAGCTATGGCGGGTAAATAATGTATGCACATCAGGGACTATGTGAAGGCTCCCTGTGAGAAATCTCTGCTCGACTATCACCAATTGGTCATCACCCCCTTGTCATTCAGAATTTTTGCGTCCGTGTAAACCTGATTTTTACCATCTACACATCATCGGTTGGGCTCATCAGGAACTGGTGCACGAACATCATCATGGGGAGTCAGAGCAGACTCTAAAGTATGAGCCTCATCAGACGAGGCTTGCAGGGTAGGCACCTATCGGTGAGTGTCTCTAAGTGATTCAAAACCGGAGGTAGTGGCCTCATTTGACCCCCTAGAGTGGGATGACTCTGAGCCTGATGCTACTTTTGACCTAAATGCTCTATCAGAACCCGAGGAAGACCCAGACCATGTGACGGTCAGTGTGCACTCCTCATCAGACTGGGAGGCAGTGACTACGCTGGAAGCCACCTTTTTTAGGGTACCCCGAGTGGCTCTTGATGCTGGTGTAGGGGTCCGGGTGCCTGGGGGTATGTATTCAGGTTCCCCCTCATTGCCGAAAGTGTCAATCATCTGACGGGATGGTGCCAAAGGCTTGGAATTGCTTATAGAATAAACGATGTCTGGTTGGGGTCCATATGTACCTAGGATCTACGGATACCATTGACGGTCCGTCTATGGAACGACGACCCGTCAATGGGGTCCGTAGATTTGTGCACCAGAACATTTTTTGTTGAATTCTTGGTTGTGGTCCATGAACATTGAACACCCATTAATCTAATCTTTTTTTGTTTTTTTGGACACTTTTGAGACACGGACGCTAAAGTTATCTCTAGCCAACACTAAAATTATAACCCCAGAAGATGAGTAAAACAAAGAGAAACAAGACAAAGCAATTATTCCTACAAAGAAAAGAAAAACATATTGTTGGCTAGAGGATACACCTTGGGTTGCCTCCCAAGAAGCGGTTGATTTAACGTCACGGCATGACGCATGATCCTTGATTACTCAGACTTCATCAATGTGATATTCCTCAACCACTTCATGAGCACTCTCCGCATGCCCTAGGTAGATCTTAATCTTTTCCCGTTGACATTGAAATTTGCGCCCTCATTTTTCTCCAATTCAACCGCTCCATGTGGAAACACTTTAGTAATAAGGAATGGTCGTGTCCACTAGGACTTCAGTTTGCCCGGCCTCATTGGAACAACTTTGTTCCTATCATTGGGAAATACTGTCATTCCCCCCTTTTTGGGCATACACTGAAAAGGGCATACCCAACTACTATCGGAAATAGGATATATGACTCCTCCATCCAACCAGTTAATGATCTCTTTCTTCACTACCTGTTGCATAGGTGGATTCGACCTCCTCTGGTGCTCAATACTTGGCTTGTGATCGGGCATGATTTGGATTTTTTGTGAAAAATACCGAGAGGGATCCCAATAATGTCCACAATAGTCAAACCAATGGATTGTTTGAACCTCTTCAAAACTTCAACCAAACACTCTACTTGTTGCACATTCAAATCACATGCAATGATTACCGGCAACGTGTCATATCTATCCAATAATACATACCTCTGATGAGGTGGTAGAGACTTAATCTCTAATTTTGGAGCCTCCTCAATAGATGGTCTCGCAGGTGGAGACTCGCAATTCTTCATATCTAACTCGAATTTCTTAGGTCTGGACCGATATTCACTTCGTTCAAATGTCTTAACCAAAGATCCATACTCTTCAATACCATCACTCTCAAAATTCATGATCACTGCTCCTAGTGCCTCAACACCTAGTCTCTCTAAGATTGGTACCTCAGACGTACTCTCAAACCTGTAGGATATATCATATACCGATTAGAGCTCACAACTCTGTTTTATGGACCTAAAAATGTTGAATGTTGCTTCTTAATTGTTCAACCTAAACTTTATCTGCACTTTTTCCATAAAAACCATGGCACGACCAGTAGCAAGGAACGGCCTCCCAACAATAATAGTGACCTCAAAGTCCACCTCACAGTCAAGAATCACAAAATCAGCCAAAAATATAAATGACTCCACTTTCCTGAGAACATCATGGAGTATCCAATGGGCCTCTAAACTGTTGGATCGGCCATCAGTAACTGCATTGCAGTGGGCATTGGGTCACCAAAACCTAGTTTCTCATAAATGGAAGAAGCATGAGATTTATTCTTGCATCTCGATCATATAATGCTTTGGCAAAGTGTAATAATCCGATGGTACATGGAATAGTGAAAGCGCTCGGGTCTTCCTTCTTCCCTGCACAAGAGGCCTTGTTGCAATGGTACTACAATGCTGTATTCGATCATAATCCTCAAAACTTACCGATCTCTTCTTCGTAACCATATCCTTCATGAACTTTGCATAACCAAGCATTTGCTCCAAAGCTTCTATCAAAGGGACATTGATGGAAAGTTGTTTCAACATAGCATAAAATGAGAGTATTTACCATCCTCGGTCTTATTCACCAATCTCTGAGGGAATGGTGGAGGTGGTCTAGGAATAGGGACCACTTTCTGGGGTACCTATACTTCTTTCGCCGCATTGTCCACCAATTCACCACTAGTTTCCACCACCTCTTCATTTTTTCTCATCTCATCTTCTACCACACACACAATAGGTGGATCCATAGTTTGCTTACCTCCTCGAGTAGTGACTTCCATGCAATGTCCATCATTTTTAGGATTTTGAATGGTATTGCTAGGAAGAGTGCCCGTTGTTGTGGATTAAAAGTAGTGGACAATTGGGCCATTTGTAACTCAAGATGCTTAAACGAGACCACATGTGCATCCACCTTTTGCCCAATATTAGCCAAATCACCTCTCAATTCCTTGGTGTGCACATCACTAGCATCAAACCTTCTCATCATCTTCTGCAACATATCTTCAACTCGCTCCATACTACCTCCACCATTCCAAGGATCAACTTCCCGATTTTGAGGTGGAACATAGGGCCTACTTCGATCATTTCTGTTACCATAGTCACTCCACTTGAAGTTGTTGTCGCGATTATAGTTTCCATCTATAACATACGGGCCCTCTATGTTGTAATTCCCATAGTTGCAACCTTGATTTCCTTGATGTTGATGCCAATTCTCCTGATTGGAACTTGGGCGTTTGGTCATAAACCACCCGTTTGATCATTCACTACATAAGTATCATGTTCATAATAGTAGTCATTTGCTGGCAGTGGTGGTTTAGTCAAGTAATTCACCGCATTTCTTCTCTGCACCTCCAGTGACATGTTTCAAAACCAACCTAAGCTCAGTTCTCATTTGATCCATCTCTTCACAAATCTCATCTGCGACCGCATTGTTGTAGCTTGCACTACAAATGTGTTTCTTCAATTGTTTGACTTTCTAGTACGCCATGCCTTATTGTTGCGAGAGATTTTCTCCAACTTCCCTGTGATCTCGACATATGTGCACTCACCATAAGAACTACATGCAATAGTGTCGAGCACTACTTTGTTATTATCAATCTAGTCCCCGATAGAAGTACTCTTTCAACGACTCATCATCAATGTGGTGGTTTGGGACACCTTTCACGTATGCAGTAAATTTGTCCCAAGAGCTACTTATCGACTCCCCAGATAGTGCTACAAAGTTGTTCACTCTATATTTGTGGTTGAGCTTTTTGGACATCGGGTAATATCGTGCGAGGAACACATCCCTCAACTGATCCCAGGTATAGATAGAATTGTAGGGCAACTGAGTAAACCATATTGTGGCCTCTCCCATCAGTGATAGAGGGAATACTCTCAACCAGATGACGTTAATGTCTAAGTCTGGCCTCCCCATACAACTCTTGCACACCGGCCTCAGTTTGGCTATGTGAGAATGGGGATCCTCAGATGGTAGCCCTGAAAACAAATACCTTGCAGTGAGCATCTGCATCAAGCTGCTAGTAACCACGAACGTGTGCCCATGCGGTAGAGGAGGTAGGAAAATAGGTTCATCAGAATCAATCATATTTACGTTGCCCCTATAGAACTCTGAGGTCGTGGGATGGGAGGTTGTATCCTCAAAGCATCATCAACCGAATTTTCCGCAACCACTTGATTCAGAGCATCAACCGGTGGTGGGAGTTGGCGATTAATCCCATCATCTAGATTAATTGGGTTATGCTGATTATTCATTCTTTGAAGTGTACAGTTCAATTCAGTATCGAATGGAATTATTGGTTCTCCTCAACTCCGTGTAGTTGGCATACACTAGAGCTAGACCTGGGAGAAACAAAAACAAAAGAAAAAGTAAAATAAAGAAATTGTTGAGTAATTTTTAGTAATGTTATTAAGGTTAATCTAAAAGACACTTTCCCCGACAGCGGCGTCAAAATTTTACATGCTCAAATTACACCTCCCTAAATAAGTATAAGTGGTCGTATCAAGTAAAGAACCCAACTATTAGGTTGGGGTCGATCCGACGAGGAAAATGGTTTAGACTTAACTTGAATGTACGATTACTTCTATTTAGTTAAGTCCTTTACGGAAACAGGAAATTAAAGGGGGGATTTTTTGAAAGAAAATTATTTTGATATCTCTAAGTGGAACAATTAACAGGGGTAAATCTTTAGTGTTTATCAAGTTATGAGAGAAACTAGGGTATAAGTTCTTCCTGTAGGTTCATAACATCATATTCCTAGATATCATAATTCTTCCCTAGTGTTTTGCATGCAAAGTGAGAGAATTTCACCCCGTACCTTGGTCCGGCTACGTGTGTCTAAACTACTAGCACTTACTTTTACTTTATATTAAGCATCATATTCGATGTATGACTTAGTTATTACTAGCCTATTAGATAGTATCCAACTAAATCTATGTTGATAATTCTTTTCCCATTATCTACCTCCTTAGTCCGGCAAGTAGCAATAAGGCGAGTTCTAACACGTGCACTCGTTAAAAAGACTTTTAAGCAAAAGAATTATCAATGCATGCAATAACCTATTTGAGAATTGTTATTAAGCTAGGTTTACTTCGTTAGTTATCCATGGTTACCACAACCCTAGTTGTGAATTTAGTTACCCATGCATTAAAGAACATAATTCATAGTGGATAAACAATAAATCATGAACTTACTTTGACAAATTAGAAGAAAATCAAGAAATTCAACTTGAATCAACAAGAAATAACTTAAAACCAAATCCAGAATTTTGAGTTAATGTCAAAGTTGCAAAAGAACAATCTCCAAAAACAAACTAAGAATTAGTGTAAGAGAATCCAACCCCAAAAACGAGGTTTTACACCCTATTTATAGAAAATATGATTTAAATGAAAAAGAATTAAAATAAGGAAAGTTGTCCAAAAAAACGCGGCTGTAGTCGACGACCCCCACTAATGGCCCATTGATGAAACGACGGACCATCGACGTCCTCCCTCAGTCAAGACTTAGAATATTTTTTTCTTCTTCATCTGGCATCTTCTCTCGATCAATCGACGGACCAACATCACGGTCCGTCGATAAGTCTACGGTTCTTCGATGCCTTCCGTCATTCCATACTTACTCTTTTTTCAACTTCGGGTATTGGACTATCTCTGATACAATCGACGATTCCATAGGATGGTCCGTCGATCAATCAAGGGATAATTGATCCTTTTATAGCCCCACACTTTGTCAGATTTCCCTGAGTTTCTCCAGATGTTTGAACTTTCAGTCGACGGTCACTATCTACGGTCCGTCGATGGAACGATGGGCCGTCGATGGCCTTTGTAGGTCACCTCTGCACAAAATCTCAACTACCTTCTGCGTTTTGGTTTTGGACACCTTTCCTGCAAAACAAAGATGAAATCATGTTAAACTCCAAAAATGCTCTATACACACCAATCTTAAGAAAAAAACATTGAAAGTACCGTAAATCCATGGTGCATCACCGCCTCCATTAATCACAGGGCATCAAATTTGGGAGAGAGATTCTCAATTACCTAAAATTACAGAAGCTTCACCTTCTATACTTCATGGATATGGTTTTGAACATAATTGGACCAAACAAAGTATATTTGAAGAATTGTCGTATTGGACAAACAATATTCTATGACATAATCTTGATGTCATGCACATTGAATTTTATTTTATTTTAATAATTTGTTTAACATATTGATGGATGTTAAGGGTAAGACAATAGACAATCCAGAAGCAAGAATGGACCTAAAGGAGTATTGTAGGAGAAAAGAGTTATGGATACATGAATTACCTAATAGTTGAATAATTAAGTCAAAAGCCAGCTTTTCATTCACATTGGATGAGAAACGTGAAATTTGTGAGTGGGTTAAAAGTTTGAGGATGCCGGAGGGATATTCTTCAAATATAGGAAAGCGGACAGATATGAATGAAGGAAAATTGATAGGTATGAAAAGTCATGATTGTCATATATTCATGGAAACTTTAATTCCTTTCACTTTTAGTCATCAACCAGAAAGGATATAGAAGTCTATTTTTTAAAAGACTTTTGTTCTGGAAAGTTTTTGGAGAGTAGTTTTGATCGGATGTAGGAATATATTGTTGTTATTACTACTAACTTAGAGAAGATATTTTACATCTGATATCTTTGATGTGATGGAGCATCTTCCAATTCACCTTGTACAAGAGGCCCGCCTCGAAGGTCTGGTTCAAACAAGATGGATGTATCCATTTGAAATATTCACTAAGTTATATAAAATAAAAAATCTTTTATTAACATATATATACACAATTACATGCAAAAAAATAGGCAAATCAAAGCAAACAAGTAATCAAAGGGGAAAGATCGAAGGATCATTTGTTCAAGGTCATATTGGGAAAGAAACTGGTGATTTTTATTCTTATTACTTTGTTAATGATGTGTGATTTAGGAGTAACAGGCTTAATCACAATAATGAAGATAATATTGATCCTTTATTTCCCCCGATATTATGTTTTAATCGAAATGATTGAGGATCTAAAAAGAATGGAAAGTGAGGTTCACTGATATGGGAATGCAATCAAGTGTGACACATATTTTTCTTAATTGTCCAGAGATTCGACCATATCTCAAGTGAGTGTTAAAAATATGTTATCAAATTACATAATAATAAGTGTTGAATAACTTACTAAATACTTGAATGTAAAATGATTAGCTTGTTCGTAAATACATGGAACAATGAAGTTATCTACATAGAATTTTCCAAATGGCTATACAACCATGTAAGTGTGAAATCACTAAATATTTAATAATATATTTATTTTACACTAAATTATATTACTTTAAATAACAATGACGTAGGTTTACATTGAATCCTCAAGTGTCCAACATTTGCTATTAGTGAAAGAAGAGCACTTGGATAGGAATCTCAAGTACTAACAATGAATATGTATTGTGTCAATGGGTTTAAGTGTCAAACACAAGAAGTTTCTAGGTACAAGAAAACAAATAATAGCGGTATATGCATACGAGGTGATATTGATGGTACTGGCAAGCTATTGAATATTATGATGTCATTCATGAGATCATTGAAGTGAGATATTTAAATTTTGCTAAAAAGAAGATTTTATTGTTTTTGTGTGAGTTGTTTGATGCATCACATAGAGGCACAAAGGTGGACCATCACCATAATATAATTGAAGTAAAGCACATAAAAAAATACAAAAGTTATGATCATTTCATCATTACACGAAATGTCAAACAAGTGTATTACGCTTTATATCCATTGCGTAGAGACAAAGCTAATTGGTGGATCGTTATAAAAAGTAAGCATGTGGGAAGAATTGAAATTGACAATGTCTTAGATGTGACTTACAAAAATGATGTTGCAATTGTTTAACAACAAGTTGACGTTGAATTGGAAGCCACACTACACCATCTTCAACACATATTAGAAGAAGTATATGATGATAAGATACTGAATGTTGAGGAAGAAATGTCTGAGAATGAGGAAAATGAATCCTTTGATGATGAAGAATGGGATGATAATATAAATGAAACAATTGATGAAGAAGAATGGGAGAATGATGGAATTGAAACAAGTGGGGAGGAATAGTGTAAAATAAAAAATCTAACTAGTATATATAGGTAAGCTAATGTTTTTTCCTAATTTTATTGAATTTTTTATTTTGATATATATTATACATGTAAATTTGCATACAAATGTCATCAAGCGGTGACAATGATAGACATCGCGATCATCTTGGAGTTAGCGAGACTAAACAGGCTAAAAAGAAGAAGTTTAGGAGACCCATAGATCTTGAGGATAATGCAGGATCCATTTCTTTTGTGCCAAAGTGCATCAGTCATGATACACATGTACTTGATGTTCCGTTTGGTACATCGGATCCTCAAAAATATTATCCTAATTTCCGTCAATCAGTCAGTGCTTTCTGTACTTCACAGGCATTGCCTTTAGTACGCTACGAGGACCTACCTTTACGGGATATTTGTCGACGACGACCCTTATCGACAGGTAGTCCATCTCCCACAAGTACTCCATCTCCCACAGGTACATCTCCTCAGTTATTTGCCATGTGGATTAGATATTCTAGTAGAGAGCTGTAAGATGCTATGGCCGGTACGCCTCGATTGACGCAGCGTTATTAGTATGTGTCAGTCTCAGCTACAGCTACAACTAGTGTTACTCTAGATGATGAGAGTCCTCCTCTAGTTCCTGGCTAGAAGGACAGACTTGGAAGAGTCATGATTGAGCCGGATGCATAATCGTAAGTTTGTTTTGTTATATATTTATTAGTTTATTTTATTTGTTTTTTATACTTTAATATATTATTCATGTACTAACATATTTATTATCCATTTTGTAGGTGGCATCTGGCAAAGAATTTTGTTGGGGCTTTAAACTAAAGTGTTAGGATACTCTATAAACATTCTTATCACTTTTGTCTGAGATCCTAAAAAGTATACACCAGATAATGTTTAATAACTTTAAGGTATACATTTTTAGCCAAGTTTAGTATACTTTGCTTTTTTTTAATATCTAATTAACGTTATTCAAGTTTTTATTCATACTATGTGTACTCGAAAGTCGAGACACAATCAAGTCATTTCAACCACATTTGAGAGAAAGGCATCTTCTAGACTATTTGGCAGGCTAAAGAAAGTTCAGGATGATGGTGAATGTCCGGATTGAATGTTAACACATGTTCATGATGAACTTGGTCTGTATTTAAACACAGAAAAAATTCAGGCACTTTCAGACCAAGCCAAAAAGGCTAGAGACAGTCTTAAAGGTGGCTGGTTGCACACTGGAGGTGCAAAGTACGTGAAAAAGAAAATGGGTGCACTCCCATTGCATCGGAGGTTTTCAAGAAGACACATGTTAGGAAGAAAGAAAATGGTCGGATCTAGATGTCTTAGTGGAGGAAAGAGCTGAAAAAACTTTTGTAAGTTATTTAATATGATTAATATATACTAATAGTAAATATATTTATGATATGTATGTGTGTGTGTGTGTGTTTGTGTGTATACATACATACATACATATATATACATACATAAATATATATATATATAAATATATATATATATATATATATATATATATATATATATATATATATATATATATATACACACACACACACACACACACACATAATCAGTTTCAGCATTACATCGCTGAGAATTTAGATAGTTAGATCAAATTGACACCTCAACTTCCCACCTAAATTTGGACAAAAGAAGTCGTATGGAGACACAAATGGGTAGAGTCTATGGTCTAGGCTCTCTGAACGATGTAAGACGACTCCAGTCAGGTTTTCAAGGAATTGGATCATCTAGTCAAGCCGAGGTCCTTGACAATGTTCAGATTTCTGCTATGTCGGATCAAATAGTTAAATTTACAGCGGCATTGGCAGAGTCAGAGCAGAAAAGAGTAGCTTAGCAAGAAAGCATGAGTACGATCGTTTAGCAAATCAAAGAACAAGTGATAAACATCTCTCGTGGACCAACTACATTGGATCCCGATGACATCTACGACGACGGTTCTGATAATGACGATGATTCTATAGGAGTCACTCCTTAGCTAGTTTACATTTGTGGACAGTTATAATTCTTTTGTAAATATGAACTTATTTTGAACCAAATTTTGAAAGACTCTATAAGGCATTAAATTTTGATTTAGATATTTTCAAATGTTATTTTAAGTTTCTTCTTTTATGATGTGTGGATTGTTTATATAATTGTGTGTTTGATTGGGCTGAATAATATATATGAATTGGCTTGAATTGAATTTGCAGGTGGTAGCAGATTGTCAAAAAAATTGCAAACAAAGAGACGGACAAAGTGGATTTGTCCATCGCTTTCCTGGGTTTTAATTCTTTTTAGAAATTCAAAAAAGCGACGGATAGCGTGGTTTAGTCCGTCGCTTTTCTGGATTCGCAAAATTAAAATTTTCAAAAAAGCAACGGATAGATTCCTTTTGTCCATCACTGTTCTAGGATTTATTCAAATCAAATTTGAATAAAAGCGATGAATTGCGCAGCATTATGGAAATTAAAAAAAATGAAAATACATAGAAACGGAGTCCGTCACTTTTGTTATAAAAAAATTCACAAAAAATTATCTAGTGGCGACACAATCCGTCGCTTTTGGAAAACCTCGAGCTAAAAAGCAACGGACGTAATTGCATCGCTTTTGGCCAAAAAAGCGATGGACTATGTCGCTTTTATTCGTTTCTTTTTGGCAGTTTTTTAGTAGTGATTTGAGTAGATATGAAAGGGACAAACTTTTCGTTGCGTAAGTTATTTAAATAAACAAGTTTGTTCTTTTTAATCAGAGTACCACATTTCTTGAGTAGGGGGGGGGGTGATCTATACTATCACAAAAAGGAAAATTAGTAGAACGGTTGAAAGTAGTAATTGAAATAGTAAAGCTGTTAATTTTCTTTGTTATATATGATTAATTCTATACAAAAATTTCCAAGCTTTCTGCTCAATTATTTTTAATGCAGGTAGAGAGAAAATTACGCATTCAACAAGAAAAACATTCTGATGGGGTTCATTGTCAATTTTTTTACCAGATCGATCACTATGTTTTTCTTCATAAACTTTGCTTCAATTTTTTTACCAGGTCGATCACTATGTTTTTCTTCATAAACTATGCTTCAATTTTTTTACCAGGTCGATCACTATGTTTTTCTTCATAAACTATGCTTACTTTGAGAGTTCAAGAAGCTTCTTACATTCATCAATCAAAATGTAATAAATTAAGTGATCGGTGTGTGTAATTCGCGCAATAAAAAAAACAATAGCATAAACAGTGACTTGATATCTAAATTTGATGCAATTCTTCAATAAGTAGAACACCAATATATTTTACAGATTCAACAAAATTTGTAATTATTTTAGCAGAGAAACTGTAATTCGATTTTCATATTAAGTGTCTCCAAGAAAAATATTTTGATGCGGAACCTCGTTATCAATTTGTATTAGCAGGTCGACTATAATATTTTTTTTCCACAAAATCATGCTAAATTTGAGGGTTCCTCGTCGATAGAGAAACTCTCAACATTCATAAACTAAAATTGTAACAAAATAAATAGTCGCATATATGTAATTTGTTATAATAGAATCAGTATACACGAGCAATGAACTCGTATTTAAATTTATACAACTCTTCACTAATCTGGAATAACAATAATATATATATATAACACAGTTCATAATTATTTTTGCAAAGAATCTTGCAATTCAATTTTAATATTAATTGTCTCTAAGAAAAATATTTTAATGGTGTACGTTGTTGTCAATTCCTACTGGCAGATTAACCACTGGGTTTTCTTTCATAAAATTATGCTTAGTTTAGGGGGTTGCTCATTGATAGCTAGAGAAACATTCTGCATTCATGAATTAAATTGTAATAAATTAAGTGACTATCATATAAGTAATTTTTTTTGTAATAACAGAATCAATATACATAAGTAATGAATGAAATTTAAATTCAAGGCAAATCTTCAACAATGTACAACGACAATAAATTTCACGTATATAACAATGCTAATAGTTATTTTAGCAGAGAAACATGCGTTTCAATTTTCGTATTAATAGTCACACAATATAAAATTTTACATATGAACCAATGATCAAATCTTCTTTTCTTATTCTAATTAATGTTTAAAAATGAAAGAAATGAAATTTAGATAATATATTACTTTCAATTTTTTTATGTTAATGATTTTCATTTTATATATAGATACAGATAACAATAAAAATAATATTTTACATCAAATTGAAATGACTCTGTCTTTTTTTTAAAAAAAAAAAAAAAAAAGATGCATTCAACTATTTAATGAAAGTAGATATAAAATATGCCGAAAGGTGATATCATAATTATCAATTATTTTATGCCTTTTTAGTTAATTTCTGTTATTCATTAAAAACACTTGTAATGTAATAAAGTAACACGTACATACAAACATGACAACATAAGTTTTTAACTATACATTTTTGTTCTTTGTTTCAATTTTTTGCTTTTTGTTTTTCCTTTGCTTTGTTTAGACGTGAAATCATAACTTAATACTTTATTGTAATAATCGACAAAGTAATACAAATCATACATAGATTTTCAGTTGGTCTCTATACTAGGTAATATATACACACTTCGAGTGGACATAAATAATTTTCTAAGATGTTAAACAATATTTTCAATAATCGACTGTTATAAGAAAAAAAATATAGTAGGTTTTAACTCGAGAGAACATAGTTAGGATATGTCACGTGTACTGTTTATGTCGTATTCTATGTTTTGTTCAACTCGTCTTTCTTGATTTTGTAAAAAAAAAAAAAGAAGAAGTATGCTACTATATGCTACTAAATAGGTAAACAGTTTTTAAAAGAATTTAGAATCCCGTAATTACTTGCCAAAAGTAGAAGTTTAAGAGTGTGTTTGGTATGAATTCTCATGTTTGGTTGGGACAAAAGTCTTGGAAAATGTTTTCCGAATCAACTTATTTTCCTCAAAATTAAGGAAAATGACTTTCCTTCAAAAATTAAGGAAAACATATTCCAAAACTCTTCTCCAACTTCAAATTACATTTTTTTGGCAAAAAAAATAATTTTAAAAATATTTCAATTTCAAAATATATATTTTTCACCGGATCCCAAGCCCCCCCATCCCACCCACCCACTACTGGCCCCCCCACCCCCTCCCCTCCCAAAAAAATTTGAGTTCGTTTTTTAAAATAATTTTATTTAAAAACTCCTCCCTCCCTCCCTCCACCCGTCAGCCCCCCTACCCACTCCCTACCAGCCCCCAACCCCCCCAAAAAATTAATTTATTTTAAAAAAATTTTCAACTTCAAAATTATATTTTTTCACCTAACCCCTGCCCACACCCCCACCGCCCCCACCCACCCACCCCACCACACACACCCAAACAAAATTGTTTCTAAAAAATATTTTCAATTTCATAAATTATTTTCTACTCTAGTAAAAATAAAAGATGTTTCTCAAAAAACATTTTCATTCATAAATCAAACACTAAAAATTATTTCTAGAAAATATTTTCTACTCACCAACCAAACATGAGAAAATAAGTCCAAAATCTACTTGTTTTCCCGGAAAACATTTTCTAGGAAAACATTTTCCATGAAAAACATTTTCATTCATACCAAATACACCCTAAGTTCTGTATTACAGGTGTGACCTTGGGTGTCTATTCTAAAGTTTCTCTGTTTGTCTAATAAATTCGAGTTATGATGGGATTAATAATGATGGAATAAATTGTGATGGGAGTAGTTATTATGGGACATTTTTTTTGGAGTGTTTGAATTGTTGTATTCAAAATAATAAATTTTAAGAACAATTTTTTTGTTTACAAAAATGTGCATGAATATAAAAAGTTATGTAGCAAAAGGATTGAAAAAGAAACATTTTTGTCATTTACTTATTTTATTCCTAGAAAGTTATCCCAAGATTACTCTACCATTCAAGGGGAGGGATAACTTATCCCGATATTAATAATTAATTTCGATATAAGTTATCCCAGACTTGCCAAACAAACAATTAATTAAGCGATACTATAATTTAATCCCAGGACTGTTTATTATTATCATTCACACCAAAAAAAAAACTAATAATAGTGTAGTAATTTAACAGACTATTTTGCAAACATTGTATGAAAAGAATATACCCTACCTGTTACATGAAAGTTATTAGATTCAATAAGTTTCCTACTTTTACGCTAGGCATAGTTATGGCCTAGCTGCACACACGACCATCTGTATTTTTAAAGGAAGTTAATGCTTCTGATAACTCTAGTACATAACTATCAACCTCACAGTAATGGTGAGTATTCAATCAAACAGTAACAAGCAAGCCATGAATGGCAATTAAAAGGGAGAAGGAGAAAACTGTGAGGAAGCGTATTTTGGGTGAATGAAAAATTGTAATTGTTTCATTGATCACTGTTACATTATATACATGTGACTAAGAAATTTTGAGATGAACCAAATATGCAAGTATATTCTAACTAACTAACTGACATATTAACAACTATTACATCATGACTAACTAACTAACTACTGTAATTAAGCTAGATATTAAGTTTAGTTTTGATTCTCAAACCCCTCCTCAAGTTGGTAGGGATGATCTCACAGCCAACTTGTTCAAATTGCAGCATGTTTGATACCGGTGAGGGACTTAGTGAGAATATCTATCAGTTGTTCATTGGTGGTCACATAGTGAATGGAAATGAGCCCCTCCTACAATTTATCACGCACAAAATGACAATCAACTTCAATGTGCTTATTTCTCTCATAGAAGACATGATTGTGATCTATGTGTATAGCAGCTTGACTGTCACGGTACACAACAATTGGAGAAGAATGAGATATGGTTAACTCAGTGATTCACCTATGCAGCCAAAGCAATTCACCTATCACTTTCCCAAGTGATATATACTCTACCTCTGCAGATGACAATGATATTTTTTTTTGCTTCTTAGACTTCCAACTATACACTTACAGATTCCCCGGAATCTGGGCATGTGGCCAAGTGTGAATCACAGTTTGCCTTCATAGTAAAATCAGGGTCATTTGACAAGTCAATTCCCATGGTAGGGATATCTAAGCAAGTGAAAAGATGTCTGTAAGTGGGGAGTTCTGGGGTCTTCCATGAACTGACTCAACAATTGAACATTAAAAGCTATGTACAATCTGGTGTTATTGAGGAAGTTTAGTTTTCCCACAAGTTTTTTGTAATAAGTGGGATCAGAAAGTGGAGTTCCCTCCTCGTCCCTGAGCTTGATATTAGGATCAAGGGGAGATAATAAGGAAGTGTAATTGAAACAAGCATACTTCTTTAATAAGTCCAATACAAACTTCCTTTGTGAAATAAGTACCAGTCCTACAGTATCAAGAATTTCCATACCCAATAAATAATGTAGTTTGCCAAGGTCTTTATTTTGAATGTCTTGTCTAGTTGGTTCTTTAAATGTTTAATTTAGTTGTATCTGTGCCTTTCAATACTATGTCATCAACATAAACTTCCACAAACACCACCAATGAATCAGATTTCTTGTAGAACAAAGAGTAATTATGGTGTGAATGTGTATAGCCTCTAACGGACAGCGCTTTAGTAATCTTAGCATACCATTGTCTACTGGCTTGTTTAAGTCCATAGAGAGACTTGTTAAGATTACAAGCTAAGTCTAATTCACTCACATTAAGAACTTCAGGCACTGCCATATACAGTTCTTCACAAATATCACCATCTATAAATGCATTATTGACATAAAGTTGGAACATTTTCCAACCCTTTTTTTAAAACACAGGCCACCAAGGTTCTCACAGTGGTCATTTTAAGAACAGGTGAATATGTCTCTCTGTAATCTGCTCCATCATGTTTAGTGTATCCCTTAACGAACAGTGTATCCTTGAACCTCTCTGTGCTACCATCATCTTTGTGCTTCACTATATAACTCCTTTTACATCTAATAGATTTTTTATCTGTAAGTCATTTGACCAGATCCCAAGTTCTATTAGCATGCAATGCATCAAATTCTTGTTCCATAGACTTCTGCCATGCAGGACTTAATGTTGCTTCTTCATAAGAACATGGCTTACTATCACAACAAATTCTTTCAACCAAGGCTTGAATTTTAGAAGCAATGACATCATGAGTTATATAATGGTATTTATTAAGCTGTGCATTAAGTGACAGGTTATTTTGGTTATTGTTGGGAATGATAGTGGAAATAGGACTAGTGGAGGTTTTTAGAGTAGTGAGAGACAAGACATAATCCTTTAAATGAAAAGGTGTCTTTATTTCCCTATTAGATCTTACCAGTGGTATTGGTGGAGCTGGTATTTCAGTATGTAGTGATGAATGTGTGGACTGAGGTGGTGATAAATGTGGACTGAGGACTAAGTGACAAGTTAATATAATCATCAATTAAATCCAAATTATTGTTTAAAAATGTATATCAAGGTCCAGTATAATCAAGAGAACAAGATTTAAGAATAGAAGGAAAAGTGCATATTTTGAAGATAGAGCAAATGTACAAATATTCTCATGAAAAGACCACATCTCTAGAAATTTGTATTTTATTTGTGGAAAGATTTATTACCTTGTATCCTTTGGTTACGAGGGGGTATGCTATAAAGATATGGGGTGTGTTTCTTGGTTCAAGTTTGTCTCTATGGACTTTAGGCACCGTAGGGTAACAAAGGCATCCACAGGATCTTAATTTATTATATTTTGGTTTTTCTTTGTAAAGAATTTCATAAGGACATTTCTTTTGGAGGAACGTGAAAGGAAGCCTATTTATAAGGTATGTGACTGTAAGAATACAATCACCCCAATACAGGTAATTTGGATTAAAAAAGGACAGCTCTGGTTGTTTTCAGCAAGTATTTGTGCTTTCATTCCACTATGTTGTTTTGTTATGGTGTATAAGGGCAAATTTTCTGATGTGTTATGCCTTTCGCTTGAAGTAATTTGTGTGTTTGAATGTTGTTGAACTCTAGTATTTTGTCAAGACCTGATGCATTTTATGGTTTTTTGGAACTGATTTTCTATCATGTTTACAAAGGTTTAAAGAACTTGTATGACATTGCTTTTGGTACTCAACATATATATCCAGGTATCCCTACTGCAATTATCCACAATAGCAATGAAGTATTTGTAATTATCATATGTAGGAACTTGATAAGGTCCTCATAGATAAATGTGTAGAAGGTCAAAATATTCTTAGAATGAGTTGTGTTAATAGTGAATGGCAACCTGACTTGCCTTGCCATAAGGCATATGTCACACCCGGATCCTAGATCCAGATGAGACCGGCGTCGTTAACCTCTCAGAGGTCACACACAAGTCTCTTCTTAGCTTTCATCACAATTATACAGTTAAATTTTGTGGTAAATTAAAAACTTTTAATATACTAATGAAGTATACTTAGACTTCATATTTAAGATTTATAAAAACATACGATATTCTAAAACTATTGTATCACATATATAAAACCATCTAGGAGTGCAAATTTGGACTTAGCCAATAATAGTCAATATGCCATATAGGCCTTAATACAAAAGAATCCAAAGAACATAATGGAAATAATGTATTCTAAAAACTACTAAGTTTTCATAGGCTGGAATATAAGTGATAGTGTCCCGAACATGCGGATCTACCAAGACTTGTAGATAGAGTTCCAAGCTTCTTCAAATCGACCTCCTTAAGCTTCAACGGCCGGAACCTACAGTTGTAGTAATTTAAGGTAATGGGGTTAGTACGCCACATGTACTAAGTATGGGTATATGCACATAACACATAAGAACATGCATGACAAAGTATCATTTATCATTCTTTAGAAAACATGCTAAGTCATATGAAAGACTTCAATGCACATGCCATATAACATATACAAGTAACGATTCCATCACTTAAAACATGATCATAATCGAAGGCATATTCTCATAAAGTCGTGTTGACACTTCATATTCAATAAATCATATAAACATAACATACAAAACACTTACCAATTAAATAAATCATATAAACATAACACACAAAACGCTTACCAATGATCCCATCCCCAACCTACAAGTGCAATGATCAACTTGTGCAATGTCTAGGTAGCGTCCCATCCTACTACCTATACTAAGCCAACTCCTCAAGTCACCCTACTCAACGTTCGTTTACTTGTCTTTCGTTTTACATGAGGGAACATAGGCATTAACCAACATAGACCATGTGAGCTAAACATGTAATCCAGTGTCCTCCCCACACCGAAAAAAGGTGGTCTACCGGCCAAAGTGAAACCTACATGACATAGCTTTTTAGGTGGATCCACTAGCTAGTATCCTATGGTCGCAGCATAGTTCAAGAACCAAGAGATGTATTAGAAACCCATAGTTCCACATTACATGGCAGCTTCAATCTCATGAGAATCATTGTGAACCTACCTTCCCCTAGGGAAGGGACAATTCCCATATCTAGTTCATCGGTGCTTAGCTTAAGTCCCTTTTTTTGAAATAATATTTAATTTGTCTTTTATTAAAAACTTATCATACGTCATAAGAGATTATCTCCCTGTATAACATGATATGATCTCTTTTAGATTAGATGAGAATTGTCCTTTCATCGTAACATTTCTTATGTGAGATTAACATAACATAATCACCTTGTGTAAATCATACAAGGGAATATCAAAAACATTTATATTCGTGTTCTTATTATGATCTCACAATTTACATGTTCATACACAACATATTCACATAGCAACATCATACATACTTTTCATAACATAGCATCACAACTTATAGGGTAACATAAACATCTTAGAGAAATCACAATTTTAGAAGACTTAACTCTTGTTTCAAAGAAACTTATTCATCATTTGATATTCATAATAATAGTTACTGAAATACTCAATGACATAATCAAGAAAAACTCATAAAATCATGTACAAGATCAATGCATAGCTGATACGCTCAAACTTACTTCTCAAAATAAGAAGTAAAGCAGTCGTATCAAGTAAAGAACCCAACTAATGAGGTTGGGATCGAACGCACGAGGAAAATAGTTTAGACTGAACATTATTCTATTATTACTATTATTTAGTCAACTATTTCCATAGAAAACAAAAGACAAAAAAGGGGGTTTTATTTCTAAATTAATGAAAATAATTAACTAAATTAAAGTAAACAACTAATAGATTCAAATCTCGGAGCTTAATCAATTAATAAAAGTAACTAGGGCTTAAGTGTTCCCCACAGGTTCCTAACTTGATAATTCTAACTATAACAATTATTTCCTATTATCTTGCATGTAAAGTGATAAGTTATATGTCTCTAAATCCTTGGTCAGACATCTAGAAAATTTCACTACGCACCTTGGTCCGGCTACGTGTGTTGCTATACCAACCCTTACCTTTACCTCATATTAAGCATTGTATTCGATATTTGACTAAGTTATTACTTCGTACCAACCGACACTAGCCTATTATATAGTGTACACTAAATCTATGTTGATAATTCTTTTCCTATTATCTACCTCCTTGGTCCGGAAAGTAGCATTAAGGCGAGTTGTAACGTTGGCCATCCGTTAAAAAGACTTCTAAACGAAAGAATTATCAATACATGCAAGACACTATTCTAGAATTGCTATTTTAGTTAGATTTTACCTCATTATTCACCCATGGTTCCCACAACCCTAGTTATGGAGTTTAGTTACCCATGGTAATAATCACACTATTCGTATATTTAATATAAGAATTCATGCACTTACTTTAATGGGGAAAAATAAAATCCAGAAATTCACTTGATTAATCAACAAAAACACCAACAATCAATTCCAGAAATAGTGTATCAGTAACTGAAATTAATTCTTCAATACTTGAACAAGAGAACTAAAAATTATCGAAAAGTCTAACCCCAAAATCGAGGTTTTTTGAACTATTTATAACAAAAACAAAAACCTAATAAAAGAAGGATTCTAAATACTAAGAACCTGTCCAAACGCGTCTGAGTCGACGGACCTCGTGACGGACCGTAGTGATCACGACGGGCCGTCATGGCCTCCGTCGTCCCTTACTTCACAAATTCTTCTCCTGCTTTCTTCATTACCCTCAATGAACAGGTACGACGGACCGTTCCAAGCACGACGGTTTGTCGAGGGTCTCCGTTCCATAATACTTTAACTTCTTGGAATTTGGGTACTGGGACTACTCTCTGATTATTACGACGAACCAGCAAGGCGGACCGTCGTGGCTATTACAGTCCGTCATGGACTTCCGTAATCCCACACTAGGTCAGACTTCCCTATCTTCCTTCAGCAGCTTCTCTCCTCACTAGGATGCCACCTACGAACCGTCACAAACTCGACAGACCATCATAAGCTCCGTAGGTGGTCTCTTCTGCATTTCTCGCTCAAAAACTTCCGCTTTCATATTTGGACAGATTTCCTGCAAATAAGGAGAAACTTACATGAAAATCAATACAAAAAGGCTTTTGCACACACACTAAACTTAAGGAAAAAGCATTAAAAATACTGTGAAACCACCTTTTTATCATTTTATTTCGCCCAATTTCTCTATTTTCTTTTTATCTTGTTGTTTTCCTTTCTTATCCTTATATGTAAGTGACTTTTCTTTTTTTTTAATCACTTATATTTTGTTCATTCTTACAACCTCACTTTCCGTAGTATTTCTTATAACAGTCACCCTCAACTCATGACTTTGCCATGAGTCAAGGTTCACAATACCCACGGTTGGGTCAGGGCCACGACAAGGTTGTTTTCTGTATTAGCCACCCTCAACTTATGCTTTTGGCAAAAACTCAGATGCATATGTCCAAGGAGGGACCAGGGCCAACACATTGTTCCTAGAGAAGATCAGTTGGGGTAAAAAAGAATGATCTATTTTTAGGCTCAAATCATTTGGATCAATACGGGATTAACTTCATTTGGTTTTCTGTTATTTTTTTTTTGGGCTCAAGATTGACTATTTCGAACAAAGGCCTATGATCCTTTCCAAATTGTTCATTTGGGCTTACTTTTAACAAGACTAACCAGGCAAGTTCTAGCTCAGTCTCAATGGTGGATCGTTCAAATTTTCCTCACACTCACTTGACATTCTTTACATTCCAAGATCATTAGACACCTAGTTCGAGTCTTAGATTCAAGGTCATGCAGTAGTGTATCTCTATGTCATGTTTAGAGCCACACAATTATCAATTACTATGCCTAGTCATACATCATTTTCATATCGGGATATCATATTTGTTTTACCCATCATGCTTCAGAGTTATACTATGTACACAAGATATAACATGTCGGTTCAACAATAAAAGTAATAAGTCTTTTGGGGGAAAAAGAACACATGCAAGAAAACCCCAAAAGAGGATCGTGAATTGGGCTAATCAGACTTCACCCAAGCACTCACTTTCCATTTACCCCACCCCCAACAAAAAGATATGCAATTGTCTCCAATGCATAAAAAAAACTGAAATACGAGAGTTGTAGGTGAAGCAAACTTGAGGCGTGAAGCACCGGCGATCAGCAGGTTGGTGGGTCCGGTTCCCCAAAACCCATTACCTCTGTATTATGGACACCCTTAATAATGTCCTCATCAGCAACATCACTATCAGTCGTGCCTCCCGCTGTCTCCACATCTCTGGTGATAGATGCCCTGGGGCTGACTCTACAACCCTAATCTTACGTGCCTTCTCATCAGCAATCGAGGCTCTCCTCGCAGCCTCCATCTCACGACACTCCTTCTTCCTTGCGCTAGCCTCATCGTCCTCTCAACCCATGCGCCTCTTGGCATGCTCTCGAGGGGGAGGTGGTGGAATCTCAGAAGTGGCGAATAAAGCAGCCAACACTATGTCCTCAGCAGGCTTTGCAGAAGGGGCCTCAAACTCAGGAACCCTAGCCTCTAGGATCATATCAAGATATGCTCGCAAACTCTCAACCGCAGACTGAAGGGTCGACACGTCCACCGGAGGGGCTGTCCGGGCTAGCACCCGCACCTCAAAAGCGTCGAAGCACTGATGAACCTCCATGATCTTTCTAACTTTTGTGTTGTTCCATCTTACTCTCCAAGCTCTCCTCCGCCTCAAGAATAAACCTCTACATTCAAGGCTGGATGTGATGTAGAAGTCTGGAAATCTGAGCCTCTAGTTTCTACACCCTAGCAAGCAGGACTAGAGCGGGGGAAGGGGATGAGCTAGAGGAGCTTGGGATAGTACTACTACCCGGTATACACTCGACCGGGGTAGTGTCAGTGGGTGCTAAAGTAGCCTGCGTAGCCGTTCGAGCATGCGCTACAGTATCAGTCAGATTCTCACCAAGTGGAGGAACCTCTGGACAGTGCCCTCTGCATGGAGCCAACTCATTGGCCTCATCCCTGATGAGGCCGATATCAACATTGCCCTGCTAAGTCTTGAGATGATCAATGTGCCAGATGGGCACACCTGCGGACCCGCATAATAAAAATACCATGCACAGAAAAGGGTAAGTAGTGGTGACCTTGAAAGCCCTCTCGTGCATGACCGCCTAAAGAAGCCAAGCGAAGTCAACCTCAAACCCGGCCATCATCGCTTCCATTAAAACTGCGCAATCCCATGTAACTACATTATCTGCATCCATGGGGGAGAGGCAGTGGCGGACAATCAACCATAGAAACTTATCCGTGAAGGTCAAGTTAGCCTTCCTCATGGTTCCCTTCGCCTCCTTTACCCAGTCGGCAACCTCTCCATCAATAGATAAGTTCTGGTCCATCCACCTCTTGGTGGTCATTCTCAGTGATGTCTCACACAAAAATCAGCCTTTTTTAATGATTTGCCACCGGTAGTCAAACTCGGCAGTGAGAGGGGTCCTGGTGGTATCAACATCCTCGCCGTACAGATACCGGCGGATAGCTGGCAGGGAGATGTC
The DNA here is from genome assembly GCA_032847665.1 of Solanum chilense. Lineage (NCBI taxonomy): Eukaryota > Viridiplantae > Streptophyta > Magnoliopsida > Solanales > Solanaceae > Solanum > Solanum chilense. The sequence goes on along the minus strand of CM064963.1, from coordinate 67,112,027 downwards.
GACCTGTATGTTGCGTACTCTGACATGCTCAAGTATGGCCTGTTTGGTGGGGGCAGCCCACGTATCGATCTTAGATCGGAGAGTAGCCACATAAGAGGCGTAAAACTTCGGCCCAACTCCTCACTATAGAGACCCAAAGAACGAGCCGTCCACTCTAGTCGGTGTCTGGTGAAGAGAGTGTGGATATCTAGCATGGTGGGAAGACTTCCCGTAAGGACCCGCCTCTCCAGTGTAAGGTTCCGTGTCATGACGCCTTTATCATTTAGAAGCTTGGCGTCTGAATACACTTGGTATTGCCCGTCTACACACCACCGGTTGGGATGGTCGGCAACCAGGGCAGGAACTCCAGTCAGTAAGCCTGGAGTGGGATCAAGACAGTCAGCCTCACCACACAAGGCAAACTGTGGAGCCGTGGCGGGTGTAGAGACTTCTGCGGACCCAGAGGCTTCCACCAACCACGAAACTCCTAAGGAACCAAACGCTCCTTCTTCTTGTGTAGCTAACCTAGAAGGTGTGCCAGTCAGTGTGCGCTCCTCATCAGACTGGGAGGAAGTGACTACGCCGGATGTCAACTTTTTTGGGCGTAGCTCTGGTTGCACGTGCAGCTCGTGCTAGATTGGCAGTGCCTGGGGGCACGTACTTGGGATCATGCTCATCATCAGAGCCTATAACCAGTCGGGCAGACGGGGCAACAGTCTTTGAACGTCCACGTGCGTAAACTCGATCTTTTCGGTGCCATTAGAGATAGTACCTGTAAAGAATCATTATTTGTACTAGAAGGAGAAAACAAGACAAGTAAAAACGAGACGAAATACACATAAGAGCAAAGTTGTAATGACATATCTGTAGTAGCAGTGAAACACGATGAACCAGGTGACGGCCCGTCGTGAGTATGAAGGACCGTCATGGGGTCCTTCATGTCTTACTTCAACAATGTCTATTTGGAGATCCTCAGAAGGAAAGTCTCTGACAGTTATGATGGATAAGCAGGACGGTCCGTCGTGATAATGATGGTCCATCGTCGATGTCCATCGTGGGGCACTTAGAAAAAGTATGGAGACCCTTAGGAGAGGGGTCTCTGACCGTCATGACGGTTATGCAGGATGGAACGTCGAGGGTACGATGGTCCGTCGTAGATGTCTGTTAGTGTACATTTAGAAAAAATGGAGACCCTTAGGAAAAGGGACTCTTACAACCATGACGGTTGTGCAGGACGGACCGTCGTGGGTGTGATGGTCCGTCGTAGATGTCCATCACAGGACACTTAGAAAAAGTTGGAGATCCTTAGGAATAAGGTCTCTGACAACCATAACGGTTGTGCAGGATGGACCGTCATGGGAACGATGGTTTGTCGCATATGTCCATTGGTGGACACTTAGAGAAAACGAATAGTGGGGTGTTGGGACAGACCGTATGACGGTCTGTCATGGGTACGATGGTCCGTTGTTGGGGTCTCGTTCTGTCATTCAGTCACAGAACTGAAGATGCCACAATCATCCCCTGTGACTCAAACGGAATACTTAATATTAACCTACATGTTTCTAACCCAAATACTTAGTAAACTAGCAATGCTAAAACACCAATTTCTCGAGTTTTAACAAGGCAATTCGAGGGAATCTCAACCTAGGTCAGACAAAATTGGATCAAAGAGCAAAGTGCCACCAAAAAGAAATACGCCAATAGTAATTGAAAAATAAAAATGCAATGTAAATGGGTAGATATCGGAGACACATGCCTGAGAAGAGGAGAAAAACAATCAAGTGAGGAACTCAACTATAAAGAGCAGAAACACAGCGGCAGACTCCGACCAGTAGAAAGGAGATTTTGGGATTTGGGGATTTGGGGAAGTGATGTGGATCAGTTGATAAAGAAGTGGATGAGAAAGGCAGTAAGTTGGAAAGGGAGGAAATGGGAGAAAGAGGGAATGAAACGGTTTAAATGAAAGGGTGGGGAGTTTAAAAGGTTGAAAACTTTTAAAATTTCCCAGCCGGGTCGGGTCGGGTTGCTGGTTAATGATGCAACGAGTCCCCGACGACGGTTCATCGCAGATGCGATGGTCCGTCATGGGTTCCGTCGTGGATGCCCTAATTTTGAAAATAAATGAAAAACATACCTGGCACGACGGATTCATGCGACGGTCCGTCGCAAGTGTGACGGTCCGTCGATGTATCCGTCAGTAAATATTGTAGAGTAATTTTCTGCAGAATTTCCTGGTTATGTGCTACCTGCAAATTTAAAACTCATTAGTAGAAGACCATTACTAGAAAGAAAACTATAGTTGGGTTAGAGGATACGTATTGGGTTTCCTCCCAACCAGCGCCTAATTTAATGTCGCAACACGACTGAAGCCACTTGATTATTCAGACTTCATCAAGATGGTATGTCTCGATCACTTCATTCGCTGATTCAACATGCCCGAAATAGATTTTTATTCGTTGTCCATTCAGCTTAAACCGCACACCCTCCTTGGATTCCAACTCAACTACTCCATGAGGGAATAGTTGGGTAATCAAGTAAGGGCCATTCCATTTGGACTTCAACTTGCCTGGAAACAAGCGCAACCTAGAATTGTATAAAAGCACCAAAACCCCAATCATAAACTCTCTTTTTTCAATTTTTAGGTCATGGTACTTCTTCATCTTTTCTTTGTAGAGGACTGAGCTTTCATAAGCTTTCAGGTGAAATTCATCGAGTTCATTCAACCCAGAATTAACCGTTGTTCTGCAGATTCTTTCCAATCTATTTTCAACTTCTTCATAGCTCAAATGGCTTTATGCTCTAATTCAACCGGCAGATGACAAGCTTTACCATATACAATTTTGCATGGGGACATACCTATGGGAGTCTTATACGCTATCTGGTAGGACCAAAGATAAAGTAAAATTAAGAAAATATTGACGTAACTTAAGTAATAAGTTTAAGTTAGTCTAGAAGCTATTTTCCCCGACAGCGGCACCAAAATTTGATAAGCTCAAACTTACTTCTCAAATAAGAAGTAAAGTGGACGTATAAAGTAAAGAACCCAACTAATGAGGTTGAGATCGATCCCACAAGGAAAATAGTTCAGACTGAACTTTATTCTATTATTACTATTATTTAGTCAACTATTTCCATAGAAAACAAAAGACAAAAAAGGGGGTTTTATTTATAAATTAATGAAAATAATTAGCTAAATTAAAGTAAACAACTAACAGATTCAAATCTCGGAGCTTAATCAATTAATAAAAGTAACTAGGGCTTAAGTGTTCCCCACAGGTTCCTAACTTGATAATTCTAACTATAACAATTATTTCCTATTATCTTGCATGTAAAGTGATAAGTTATGTATCTCTATATCCTTGGTCAGACATCTAGAAAATTTCACTACGCACCTTGGTCCGGCTACATGTGTTGCTATACTAACCCTTACCTTTACCTCGTATTAAGCATTGTATTCGATATTTGACTAAGTTATTACCTCGTACCAACCGACACTAGCCTATTAGATAGTGTACACTAAATCTATGTTGATAATTCTTTTCCTATTATCTACCTCCTTGGTCCGGCAAGTAGCATTAAGGCGAGTTCTAACGTTGGCCATCCGTTAAAAAGACTTCTAAATGAAAGATTATCAATACATGCAAGACACTATTCTAGAATTGCTATTTTAGTTAGATTTTACCTCATTATTCACCCATGGTTCCTACAACCCTAGTTATGGAGTTTAGTTACCCATGGTAATAATCACACTATTCGTATATTTAATATAAGAATTCATGCACTTACTTTAATGAGGAAGAATAAAATCCAGAAATTCACTTGATTAATCAACAAAAACACCAACAATCGATTCCAGAAAAAGTGTATCAATTACTGAAATTAATTCTTCAATACTTGAACAAGAGAACTAAAAATTATTGAAAAGTCTAACCCCCTCAAAACGAGGTTTTCTGAACTATTTGTAATAAAAACAAAAACCTAATAAAAGAAGGATTCTAATTATTGAAAATCTGTCCAAACGCGTCTCAGTCGACGGACCGTAGTGGTCACGATGGGCTATCATGGCCTCCTTCGTCCCTAACTTCACAAATTCTTCTGTTGCTTTCTTCATTATCCTCAATGAACAGGTATGACGGACCGTTCCAAGCACGACGGTCCGTCGAGGGTCTCCGTTCCATAATACTTTAACTTCTTGGAATTTGGGTAGTGGGACTACTCTTTGATCATTACGATGAATCAATAGGATGGACTGTCGTGGCTATGACGGTCCGTCATGGACTTCCGTAACCCACACTAGGTCAGACTTCCCTATCTTCCATAAGCAGCTTCTCTCCTCACTACGATGCCACCTACGGACCGTCACAGACTCGACGAACTTTCATAAGCTCCGTAGGTGGTCCCTTCTGCATTTCTTGCTCAAAACTTTCGCGTTCATCTTTGGACAGATTTCCTACAAATAAGGAGAAACTTACATAAAAATCAATAAAAAAAGTCTTTTGGACACACACTAAAGTTAAGGAAAAAGCATTAAAAATACTGTGAAACCATGGTACATCAATAGCGTAGGAGAAGGTAAATGGGTCAAAAAGGGGTTCATTCAAACCTTAAATTCTAACCCTAACATTTTCACGTTATCGAACACTAGAAACAATCCATGTGAAACCATCACTTAGAGAAAGATCATGTATCACACAACATTCAAACATATCAATCAAATATTGAACAATTCGTGTGAAATTAACCATAGAAAACGTTTACTTTTCGTTAAGAATCATAAATCTAGGGTAAGGAAGAAAATCTATTTTTTCGAGTAAAAACCCTAGTATTTGAAGTTCTTGAAAACTTATCTTGAAAGGAGCTCTTGGGAAAAGGAATCCCAAGAGTGAAAAACACATACCTTACAGATGAAGAATCCACAAAATATAATTGGAAACTTCGAAAACTTTGTCTTCTTCCTTAAGCTTTCTCTTGTTCTTCAATGGAGTTTAGAAAAAAGAGTTTTCTTGAGAGATTAAGAGAATTTCGTTTGTTTCTGATTTTGGACATGTAAAAGTGGTCGAAAACTGACCTAATATTAATATATAGACGTCCCAAGAATTACCCTAAAGACCCTTCACTTAAATTACCTAAAACGCCCCTCCTAAATTGACTACAACTAGGAAAACAATTGACTTAGGGTCTCGGGTTTTGACTAGGATTTTAAATAATTAATTAAGTTGTTAATTTAATTAATTATGTGACCTAGGATAATTACTAAATTACCCCTAAGTCGTTAGGACCATAATTAACCCCTTTGGACCATCCTAGGTTAGGTACTAGGATGTTTCTTTAGTTAGTTACTCGACTAGTGCCACCCGGTTAGGTCTTGGTTGTCGGGTTCACTTGTTAGTTTATTTTTTTATCCTAGGTTATTTAGCTAGTTAGGTAAGTTAATTTAGGGACTAGGACTGGTTAGGAAGCTTGTCCCCATATGGCTTGGACCGCCGTTCGCCTGCCCCCTAACCGCCCTTACCGAATTCGGTTGGGCTTGGTTTCTTGTCTCTTGGCCGGCAGCACATGTGCTTGCACATGTGTTGTTGTGCCCTTCTTGTTGTTCGAAGGATCCTCAATATTTCCTTGGACACTGCTTAATCTACATTATCATTTTAAATGGTTATGCTCTATGGAACAAAGCTTGACACTTGGATGCCTCGTACCTAATGTGCACAACTAAGAAGTTAATATTTTAGCGTACGGTCTTCATTGCAGGTACAATTCCTAGACAAGCTTGGATTGGGGAATTTGAACATCAAGGTGTATTCTAAACTTTGTTAATACTTCGAAATTGGGTAACACCCTTAAGCCAATGTTCTCTAGCATGCCAAATATTACTAAATATTGTTTGTTAATACTTAGAAATTGGGTAACACCCTTAAGCCAATGTTCTCTAGCATGCGCAATATTACTAAATATTGGACAATGGGATGTCTATGTACCTTAATACATATTCTTAAAACCTAATAGGCTCTTCACTAGACAGGTCTATTTTCTGTGAACATCATTTTAAGCATTATTAAATAGATTAAGCTCTAGTCTAAGTCATGGAATTTCGGAGTGTTACAACATATGGTGCACAAATAGGGTTGTTTGGGAGAAAAATTGACTGGGATAGTAGGTATATTTCTCATTTTCACAAAGGGAACATGTCCAAGTCTATTATGCCACAGTAAATCCACAATTTTAAGAGATTCACGAAATTCAAAATTATTCAACACATTTGTATTATTGAAAATAGAACAACAAATTGAGACATTAGGAACTTTTCTAGTGTGTTCAACACATTTTTTAACACGTTATTCATTAGAGACTGAAACTGGAAAAGAAGTAACATACATCCATGAGACAGACAACTACACACAAGATTTTTGGCATCAGCAGTATCTTCAAGCATCTCACACACACGTAGTAAATGTCATCCTTGCTACTACCAATTGCCAGAGGCTTCTTCATTGATGTGGCCTGTAATAGACAAGTTGTATTAGTGATAAAGACTATGCACTTCATTGAAGAAATCAAGGATTGAAATGAAAAAAAATTATACTTGAAAGACGGAACATGTAATACTTTGTTTAAGACAATTTTAGATGTAATATGTGCATCACCATATTCTGTCACTTTGAAGTTGTATCCATTAAGGAGTGAGACAAGTATAGGGTAAGGTATTGTTTGAATATTTGTTAGTGAGAATTTATTAAAGGTCTGGTTTGAAGCTCCATAAATCAATACTTGATCTAAATCATTTGCATGAACAATATCGAGATCAAAAGAAGATTTTCACACTATTATACCTGCAAAGATGTTAGGCTCAAAATTACCCTTAGAATCCTCTTCTGAACCCTCAATTCGGAAGTGATAAAAAAAATTAATAATCTGACCATATTGTTCCTGTGTGATGAAAACATTTGAGTTACTACTTGTTAGCGTTCTTCATCATGTGATGCAAGTGTATCAGGTGTTGGTTATGTAGCAAGAATTGTTGGGAAATAGAGTGAAAGAGAGAACTTGAAAAGTTGAGAACTTGAAGAGTTGGAAACTTAAAAAAGTCCTCTTATGCTTTAATGAAAACGCATTTGTCCCTCATCGATGGTGGAAAGAAAAATAGGAGATTTTAAATATTCAATCACTCCTATAAATTGTTAAAAGGGTTGAAAATGGGGACCCTCCTCGCGTCGTCATCATCGTTGCTTGCTCTCTCGGCTTTGGCTGCGGCTACGACTTTGATTTTGACTTTGGCTTTGGCAAATGATCGATCGAGAGATTATTTTTTCGATAAAATGTTTTCAATTGATTAGTTGATTTCAGAAACATTTTAAGTTATTTAGTTGAAATTAACTGAAATGTCTCAGTTTTTTAGTTGACTAACCCAACCAGACTCGGATCCGCGTGCAAAGCATTTGATTTAAAAACTTTTCCATTTTATTTAAATTTCGCGCCATTTTTGGAAATGACTGTTCTGAAAGGTTGCAACTTACTAGAACAGTCAGTACCATTTGAAAGGTTGCAAACTTTTATTAATGGTCATGTGGTTTCTGAAAGGATTGAACCTTTTCGAAACCTGTTCCTTTTGCCTATAAATACCATTCAATTTTCAGAATTTTTCAAATGAATTTTTCTAATCTCTTCTTCTTCTTCTTCTGCACAACAAACTACTTTGTGTATTTTACTGTTGTTGACTGGTTCGCTGACACCAGAGTTTTTGGTATCTATACTCTGATGATTGAGATCATTTTACCTTTTTGAGGTTATATTCCAGATCAAATCTCGAATACTAGAGGGGAATAATTTCCTTAAGGGGACATTGTGAGTTCAATGGAATTGATCTTTTTCCCTGTTAAAATTTTGTAGATTCTGGTACGTGTTTTATAAATTTTACTTTTTTAAATTAAATTTATGTTCTTCTTTCTTACTGATTCAGTAAATTTTGGTTACTTAGTGTGTCTCTAAAATTTATCAGAATTGGTAATTCTAGTTTTTCCTAACACAGATTGGCAACAATCGTAAGAAAATTATTCATTATTATTAATTTGTGTTTCTGGTGGAGACAAAAATCTTCGTGATTTTATACTCCTTTAAGTCTGAAATTATTATTTATTGCTTACAAAGACTGTATCGACTTTTGTTTATCAGAAATGGAAAACAACGGTGTTACAGTGGTTGTTGCTGCACAAACCCAAAATGTTGTACCACAAACAGAGAAATCGGGTAAATTCACTTGAGCAAATTTCAAAAGATGGAAGCAACAGGTATTTTTATGGCTTACCACTCTTGGTATGCAAAAATTTACTAATGAAGAAACTCCAGGGCATGCTACTGATATGCTAGACATAGAAAAATTCATGATTATTGAAGCATGACAACAGGCAGACTTCCTATGTAAAGGCTACATTTTGAGTGCTTTAGAGGATGACTGATAAAATGTCTATAGTGCAATAACAACTTCAAACGAGTGGTGGGATGAACTTGAGAAGAAATATAAGACAAAAGATGCATGCTTGAAAAAGTTTGTGGTCGCAAAGTGTTTAGACTATAAAATGGTAGATAGTAAAACTGTTGGATCACAAGTGCAGGAACTTCAACTTATTATCCATGATCTGATTCCTGAAGATATGATAGTAAATAAAGCTTTTCAAGTGGTTGAAGTGATCGAGAAGTTGCCACCTTCATGAAATGATTTCAAGAATTATCTAGAGCACAAGCTAAAGAAATGAAACTTGAAGATCTTGTAATTGGGATCAATATTGAGGAATGTAACAAAAACACCGAAAAGAAGACTCGTAAGAGATCGACAATCATTGGAGTTAATATTGTTGAAGAAGCTCCTACCAAAGACAAAAAGAGAAAGAATTCTAATGGGTAGAAGTCAGAACAGGCCAAGAAGAAATTCAAAGGCAACTGTTACAACTGTGTCAAGGATGGTCATAGGTCTTCTGATTGTTTTGCTCCAATAAAGGACAAAGACAAAGGCAAAGGCAAAAGTCAAGCAAACATCGTAGAAAAGATGGAAGATGCAGATGACTTGTGTGCAATGATCTCGGAGTGTAACTTAGTTAGAAATTCCAAGGAGTGGTTTCTCGACTTAGGTTTCACTCGACATATTCCCTCTGCGAAAGAAGACTTTGCAATGTACACTCCTGCTGAGTACGATGAAGATTTATTCATGGAAAACACAGCAATAGCAAGGATTTTAGGAACTGGGAAAGTAATGTTGAAAATGACATCCGGTAAGGTGTTCACTTTCAACAGTGTTCTGCATGTCCGTACTATTAGAAAGAATTTAGTTTCTGCTGCAGTACTCGTTAAGAACGGATTTAAGTGTGTCCTTGTAATGACAAAGCTGTTAGTAAGAATGAAATGTTCATATGAAAGGGCTACCTCAATGAGGGTCTTTTCAAACTCAATGTAATGGTTGTTGACAGTATTAATAAGAATTCTGCTTTTGTTTACTTATTGAAGTAAAATGATTTATGGCATGCTCGTTTGGGACATGTAAATTACAAAGCCTTACGAAAATTGATTACTCTAGAAGTTTTGCCTGATTTTAAATGCGATAAATCAAAATGCGAGTTGTGTGGAAAGTAAGTTTCTTAAACATCCTTATAAGTCTGTTTAAAGAAGTTCCAAAACCTTATACTTAATACACACAGATTTATGCGATATGAAGTCGACACCATCTCGTGGTGGAAAAAAAGTATTTTATAACTTTATTGACGATTGTACTCGATTTTGTTATGTATATTTGCTTAATAATAAGGATGAAGCAATTGATCCATTTAACCAATACAAAAATGAAGTGGAGAACCAATTGAATCTAAATATAAAAATTATTCAGAATGATAGGGGTTGAGAATATGAATCTCCTTTTGCAGAGATATGGTTGGAATATGGTATTATTCATTAAACTACTGCACCTTATACACTCAGTCAGATGGTTTGGTGAAACAAAAGAATAAAACAATAAAGAAAATGATAAATGCCTTGTTAATCAATTCTGGTTCACCACGAAATCTTTGGGGGAAAGCCATCCTCATGGCTAATAAGATACTCAATAGGGTAACCCGTTGATATCACAATCAATTCCATATGAGATGTGGAAAGGAAGGAACCCCAACTTGAAATATTCCAAAGTGTTGGGGGTGTTTAGCAAAGGTAGCGGTTCCTTTACCATTGAGGATTAAAATTGGACCCAAAATAATAGACTGTGTATTTATTGGATATGTTGTGAACGGTAAGGCCTTTCAACTTTTGATTCACAAATATGATAATCCTGAGATTCATGTTAATACAATAATTGAGACAAATAATGCAAAGTTTATTGAAAACATTTTTTCGTATAAAACTGAATGTGACTCGACAAGTGAAAGTCATAAACGACCACGAGAAGAATCAATGAAAAATACACTAACTAATGAGGATCTTAGGTGTAGTACTCACCAATGGAAACCTCCTTCCTTCGGACCTGATTTTGCGGCACTGTTACTTGAAAATGAGACTTAAACGTTTAAAGCAGCTATGTCTTCATCTAAGTCAACTTAGTGAGATCGAATCAATACTAAGTAATCGCACTTGGGAATTGGTTGATCTTTCTCAAGGAAATAAACCTTTAGGGTCAAAGTGGATCTTTAAAAGGAAAATGAAACTTGATGGGACTATATCCAAATATAAGGCTAGACTGGTAGTCAAAGGGTATAGACAAAAAAAGGAAGGTCTGGACTACTTTGACACATACTCTCCAGTAACAAGGATAACATCAATTAGAATGTTGATAACACTAGCAGCAACGCATGATCTTAAAATTCACCAAATTGATGTAAAAAAGGCTTCTTAAATGGAGAGTTGGAGGAATAAATTTACATGAAACAACCTTAAGGGTTTATAATTCCTAGTAAATAAAAGAAAGTGTGCAGACTTGTGAAGTCGATTTATGGACTCAAGCAAGCACCCAAACAATGGCAAGCTAAATTTGACCAAACTATGTTCGCAAATGAATTCAAGATCAACGAGTGTGATAAATGTGTATTTGTTTATATGTTGATGACATGTTAATAATGAGTAAATACATTGATGATATAAATGCTACTAAGTGCATGTTGTCCAGCAAGTTTGATATGAAGGACTTAGGAGTTGTTGATTTGATCTTATGGGTCAGGATTATAAAAACTCCTCAGGGACAAGCATTATCTCAATCTCATTATATTGAAAGAGTATAAGTTCAAGTACTTGAATTTCGATATTGTCAAAACTCCAATTGATTTAATTTGTACATTTCAAAAGAATGAAGGTCAAAGTGACTCTCAATTGAAATATGCCAGAGTATTGGGATGTTTGATATATATATTATGAATTGAACATGACCAGATATAGCATGTGGTATTAGCAAACTAAGTCGGTTTACTAGTTATCCGAATCAAACTCATTATATAGCAATGAAACGTGTGTTGGAATATCTGAAACATACACAAAACTATGCTTTGCATTATAATAAATATTCTGCTGTGATTGAAGGATTAGTGATTCAAATTGGATCACTGGGTCAAATGAAGTAAAACCCATAAGTGGTTATGTTTTCACACTTGATGGAGGAGAAATCTCTTGTAATCGTTCAAATAGACATGTATTGCTCGCTCCACAATGAAATCTGAATTCATTGCTTTGGATAAGGCTGGTGAAGAAGCTAAATGGCTCAAGAGTTTCTAGAGGATATTCCATTCTGGCCCAAACCTGTTGGACCTATATGCATATATTGCTATAGTCAAGCACCAATAGGTAGGGCAAGGAGCGTCATGTAAAATGGGGAGTATCGTCATATATGATGGAGACATAATACCGTAAGACAACTACTCTCTTGTGGAATTATCACAAATAAAATGCCTAGTGAGAGAGGAAGTTGAAAGATCATCTAAGGGAATGTAACACCCCGTAGCCAAAATAGACCAAAAATAAGTTTTTTCATAAAAATTTGCATGTCCAACCAAAGGTGGCATCGACGGTCCATAGGACAGACGACGGTCCATCCTGCACAACCGTCGATGGTATCACAAACTCCTAAAAACTCCGCCAAGAAATAATTGGCTAAGTCTTTATTAACGGACGGACCGCTGGTTCGTAGGTCAGATGAAGGTCCATAGTCCATGACCGTCGATTGAGACCCCCATTCACCCACTCTCTTACAAGAGCTACGGATGACCAGCACGGTCCATGTGTGGACCTACAGTCCATAGGTGGAAAATTTACCGACAGTTAAGGGGAAATGCAGTTGGGTCAACTGCAAATGGTTATAACTCTTTTAACAAAATGAATTAGGTATTCATGACCTACCCACAGATAGATAGTTTAATTATCTTTTCATATCCACCAACCTTGCTAATATAAGACCTTTGAGTAAATAGTTATGCCCATTTTAGTAAATGCCTGTCAAACAGGCCCAGCCAACGGACCCAACGACGGGGCGTCGGTCAGACGATGGACTATCAGTCCTGGGCGTCGTTTGGTCCGACTGAAACTTTCCCATGGGTCTTGTGGACCTTTCCCACTTTGTTTAGACCCTAAGTTACGTCGCTTTAACCCTAAATCATCATATTTTAGTCAGTTTAAGCCTAGAAACATAACTAAAACATATTAAGTCAAATCATTAAATCAAAAGTTAGAAAATTAGAAGAAAGAAAGAAGAAAATCCCAAGAACCCTAGTTCAAGAATGCAACAAGTTCCAGCAGTTCCATCCCCGAAAACTAAGTATTTTCGTGGATTTCATCACCAAGTATGTGAGATTTCACTAGTGGGTTCCTTTCACCTGTTGGGTCCCTAGTTTTCATTCAAATTCTTGATTTCCTTATCATGATTAAACATAGGGTTTCTAAAACTTTGATAGAACTTCATGATTTAGTTAAATATATGTTCCAAAATAGATTATCATGTTTTTACTAAGATTATCACATAAATTTAAGAATCCTAGCTATGAATTTCTTTAGTTCTTGAATTACATATGCTAGGACATATATTTCAGACACTTGAGATATACATGCCGTAGTTATAAATGCATAATTACCAGATTAATTGTTCCACTCTCAGTTTGCATGTTCAGTTTGAGCTATCCAGTATTTACAGAAACAAAGACATAATCAGTTAATTTAAAAAATTCATTGGGAGTAGCATAATACCGAGTTGGACTAGGGTTCAGCGTACCCAATTAGTCCCAGGACTACTAGCAAAAAAGGTTGTAAGTCCCCTCCGTGGGCAATCAATTTAGTGATCACGCCAACATGCCTTTATACCTTTGGTAGGGTATATTGGGTCCTCTCGATGGGGCGTATACATTGGACTACACATTTAGGTCATGTGGTTTTATTATCGATTATTAGTAGCTCCTACAGATCAGTCAGACTCTCAACATTGACCATTTATCAGTATACTTAATCAATTTCAGCATATTATAAATTGGTCATTGCATCTAGTTAGCTCAGAATTAAGTTTATCATGTCAGATTATTATAATTGCTTTTATGCTTATTCAGTTATGTTTTATTTCAGCTTTACTCTATCCTACATGCTCAGTACCTTTCAAGTACTGACGCATACATACGCTACATCTTCTCGTGATGTAGGTTTAGGTTCTCAGTATCTAGATCACGCATAGATCGATGTCTGATCTCCAATTCAGAAGATTTAGTGGTAAGTCCTCATTCTCCGAGGACAACAGTCATGAGTTTCATGTCAGTCTTTAGTCATTTAGTTTTAGTTTTTGCTAGATTTATCTGGGGCTTGTCCCAGTATTTCTAGTCCAATTTATAGGCTTATTTCAGAAATAGTTAGATTAATCTTAGTATTGAGTTAATATTTTTATAGTATTAAACTCATCAGTTTTCATATATATCAATTTTAGCATATGGGTATTTCCCATCTTTTCACTATAAGTTATGATTTAGCTTTCGCATCAATTTATTATCTTTAGTATGCTCATGATCATGCCAGCAGGGTTAGCTTGGGATGACTTGTGGTTCTAAGTTCCGTGTCCGCGCCTCGGGGGTAGCTCTACGTGACAAAACTTGGTATCAGAGCACTAGGTTCAAGAGTCCTAGGATATCTAAAAAGCCACACTAAGTAGAGTCATTTTCATGAGTGTGAAGTGCACCACATCTAATGAGAAGGAGGCTATGAGTGTTTTAGGAAAAACTTCATTTTCCTTGTTACTCTTATCGTGCGTAAGGTATGATCAAATTCCATTCTAACTTGACGTTGTGCACTTAAGATCATGCCTTCTTGTAGAGCTTAGGCATGGAATGCTAATGCACGCAAGGCTAACGCAATTCCTCTAGTACCAGATAAGGAAGTTCAAATGCAGAGTTTCTTAACGCCAATTCAGCTTTTGGCTCAGAGTATGACCAACTAGAACAATCAACAGGTTCTAGTTCCTACTAATAGAAATGACCTATCAGTGGCAGCCAGAGTTTGTGATTTTGTTGGGATAATTCTGCTATTGTTTTTAGGGTCGCAAGTTTGTAAGGACCCATAGAAGTTCATTGATGAAGTCAATAAAATATTTGGTGTGATGTAAGCAACTGGTAGTGACAGGTGATATTGGCATCCTACCAACTCAAGGATGTTACTCACATATGGTTCACTCAGTGGAAAGACAACATGCATGACTGTCTTTTGTAACTCAGTATAGCAGTCCAACTCAATGTCAGTCCAAAAACTCTCTCAAAATCTTTCTCAGTCTCTACTCTAGTTGGTGAGCCACTTATAGCTAGACGAGTGTACAGAAATTTCCCTATCACAATCTCTCAGAAAGTCACCACATCAGATCTAGTAGAGTTAGAAATTGTAGACTTCAATGTCATTCTAGGCATGGATTGGTTACACTCATGTTATACGTCAGTCAATTGTAGAACTAGGGTTGTTCGTTTCCGGTTTCCAAATGAACCAATCCTAGAATGGAAGTGTAGTAGCTTAGCGCCTATAGGTCGATTCATTTCTTAACTTAAGGCCAGAAAGATGATCTATAAGGGTTATCTCTATCATCTAGTTCGTTTTAAGGATTCTAGCCTTGAAACCACAACTCTTGAGTCAGTTCCAGTAGTTTGTGAATTTCCATAAGTGTTTCTAATAGATCTTCCCGGAGCCCTTCCCAAAGGGAAATCGACTTTGGAATTGATCTCCTTCCAGATACCCAGCCTATTTTTATTCCTCCTAACAGAACGGCTCCAGAATCTTAAGGAATTGAAAGAGCAGTTGAAAGACCTTCTAGATAAGGGTTTCATCAGACCTAGTATTTCACCATAGGGTGCACCAGTGTTGTTTATAAAGAAGAAAGATGGTTCTCTCAGAATGTGCATTCATTATAGAAAGTTGAACAAGGTAACCATCAAGAATAAGTATCTCATCCCCAGAATTGGTGACTTGTTTAACCAACTTCAGGGTTCTAGCCATTTCTAAAAGATATATCTAAGATCGAGTTATCATCAACTCAGAGTCATAGATAGTGACATTCCGAAGACAACCTTCAGAACTCGGTATGGTTCTTATGAATTTGTATTTATGTCATTTGTACTAACTAATGCTATTGTAACTTTCATGTATTTGATAAACAGAGTTTTCAAACAGTACTTGGACTTGTTTTTTATCGTCTTTATTGATGATATCCTCATTTACTCTAGGAGTGAGGAAGAACATGCAAGTCATTTGAGAGTTCTTTTGTTGACTCTCAAGGATCGCCAGTTATTTGCTATGTTTAGCAAATGTGAGTTCTGGTTGCAATCCATTGCTTTTCTTTGTCATATTGTATCTAGCGAAGGGATCCAAATGGATTCACAGAAGATAGAATCAGTGAAACAGTGGCCCAGACCTGCCTTTGCTACAGATATCAGAAACTACTTAGGTCCATCAAGTTATTACAGAAGGTTTGTGGAAGGATTTTCATCCATAGACTCACCATTGACTAAGTTGACTCAGAAGATGGTCAAGTTCCACTGTTTAGATGATTGTGAGAAAAGCTTCGCAAAATTGAAAACTAGAATTACTACAGCTCCTGTCTTGACTCAACCAGAGGGTTCAGATGGTTATGTCATCTATTGTGATGCATCCAGAGTTGGCCTAGGTTGTGTGTTGATGCAGCAAGGTAAAGTGATAGATTATGCCTCTAGACAACTTAAGGTGCATGAGATGAACTATCCAACTCATGACCTCAAGATTATAGCAGTGGTGTTTGCACTCGAGATATGGAGACACTACTTATATGGTATCCATGTAGATGTGTTCACCGATCATAAGAGACTTCAGTATGTGTTCACCCAAAAATAGTTGAATCTTCGCCAGATGAGATGGCTTGAATTCCTTAAGGATTATGATATGAGTGTACATTATCATTCGGGTAAGGCAAATGTAGTAGCAGATGATTTTAGTAGATTATCTATGGGTAGTGTAGCCCATGTTGATGAAGAAATGAAGGAGCTAATGAAGTATGTTCACAGGATTCCTCGCTTGGGAGATCACCTTATGAGCATATCAGATAGTGGTGTAACAATTCAGAATGGTGCAGAATCTTCTTTGGTAGAGGAGGTTAAGGAAAAGCAAGACAGTGACCCAATTTTTCTTGAACTTATGAATGCAATCCACAATCAGAGAGTGGAGGTTTTCTCTCAAGGGGGAGATGTTGCACTTCGCTACCAGGGTAGATTGTGTGTACCTGATGTGGGCAAGTTGAGACAATATATTCTTGCAAAAGTCCATAACTCTCGGTATTCTATTCATCTAGGTGCCACTAAGATGTATCGCGATTTGCTGGATGTCTATTGGTGGAATGTCATGAAGAGGGATATAACAGACTTTGTAAGTAAGTGCCCCAATTGCCAGCAAGTAAAGGTCAAACATCAGAAACCAGGGGATATGACTCAAGAGATCGATATTCCTACTTGGAAATGGGATGTGATCAATATGGACTTTATCACAGGATTACCGCGTACTCACAGACTACATGACTCCATTTGGGTGATAGTTGATAGGATGACTAAGTCTTCTCGCTTCTTAGCGGTCAAGATTACATATTCGGCAAAAGACTACGCAAGGCTTTACATTAATAAGATTGTGAGATTGCGTGGGGTTCCTTTGTCTATCATCTCAAATAGAGGTCCTCAGTTTACCTCTCATTTGTGGAAGTCATTTCAGAAAGGTCTTGTTACTCAAGTTAACCTTAGTACATCATTTTATCCACAGACGGATGGGCAGGCAGAGCTTACCAATCAGACCTTAGAGGATATGTTGAGAGCTTGTGTGATCAATTTCATAGTATCATCACCTTCCTCATATTGTGTTTGCCTA
Organism: Solanum chilense; assembly: GCA_032847665.1. Classification (NCBI taxonomy): domain Eukaryota; kingdom Viridiplantae; phylum Streptophyta; class Magnoliopsida; order Solanales; family Solanaceae; genus Solanum; species Solanum chilense. Next base: position 67,094,699 of record CM064963.1, on the reverse strand, counting down.
CAACAATAGCTACTATTCCAGCATTCAGAAGGCCCTTTATGAGGCTATATATATGGGCGTAGATGCAGATCTCATGTCGGTTGGTTTGAAGTAGGTGAAGCAGCTTTGCTAGGGCCAGATTCAGTCCTTTATGCTATAGAGGAAGTGCAACTCATTAGATATATACTTAAGACAACCCAAAGTCATTAGAAATCTTATGCAGATGTAAGGAGAAGGGAACTAGAGTTCCAAGTTGATGATTGGGTTTTTCTTAAGGTCTCACCTATGAAAGGGGTGATGAGATTTGGAAAGAAAGGGAAGCTCAGTCCTAGATATGTAGGACCTTACAAGATCTTGAAAAGGGTTGGCAAGGTGGCATATGAGTTAGAGTTGCCAGCAGAATTAGCAGCAGTGCATCCGGTCTTCCACATCTCACTCTTGAAGAAGTGTGTGGGTTACCCAGCCTCTATATTGTCATTAGAGAGTGTGGCGGTTAAAAATAGTCTTTCTTATGAGGATGTACCAGTTGAGATTCTTAACCGTCAAGTTAGAAGATTGAGAAATAAAGAAGTCGCTTCAGTCAAGGTTTTATGGATGGGTCAGTCATTAGAGGGAGCTACTTGGGAAGCAGAAGCATCCATGAATGCCAAGTATCCTCACCTCTTTCTTTCCGATTCCACTCCAACTTGAGGTAATAGTTCCTCTTCTATTTTTCCAGTCATTCATGCATCAATTCAGTATTAGAATCGTGTTCCCTCAGTTTGTACTTGCATTTTCAGCGTATTTTCTTGAACTCGAAACTCAATTCAGTCAAAAACTCATTTTTCAGTGCTTAGTAGTGGGGTTTACGGCTCTCTCCCTCTATTTCAGCTAGTTTAGTCTTCATTCGAGGACGAGTTCTCCCAAGGGGGAGATAATGTAACAACCCATAGCCAAAATAGACCAAAAATCGGTTTTTTCATAAAACTCTATAGGTGAAACCAATGGTGGCATCGACGGTCCATAGGACAGAAGACGGTCCGTCCTGCACAACTGTTGATTGGATCAGAAACTCCCAAAAACTAAGCCGGCAAAAAATTGGCTAAGTCTTGATCGACGGACGGCCCAACGGTTCGTAGGTCAGAAGACAGTCTATAGTCTGTGACCATCGATCGAGACCCCCATTCATCCACTCTCTGACAAGAGCTACGGATGACCAGCACGGTCCATAGGTGGACCTATAGTCCAAAGGTCTGACCGTAGGTGGAAAATTTGCAGACAGGTAAGGCGAAATGCTGTTGGGTCAACTTCAAATGGTTATAACTCTTAGCAAAACATGAGTTAGGTCTCCCATGACATACTCACAGATACATAATTGAATTATCTTTCCATATCCACCAACCTTGCTAAAATCAGACCTTCGTGTAAAAAGTTATGCCCATTTTAGTAAAGGTATGTTACACAGCCCCAATCGACGGACCCAACGACGGGGCGTCGGTCAGACGACGGACCGTCAGTCCTGGCCATCGTTTGGTCCGACAACAACTTTCCGATGGGTCTTTTGGACCTTTCCCACTTCACTTAAACCCTAAATTACGTTTTTTTAACCCTAAATCATCATATTTTAGTCAGTTTAATCCTAGAAACATAACTAAAACATATCGAAATCATATCATTTAATTAAAAGTTAGAAAATAAGAAGAAAGAAAGGAGAAAAAGCTCAAGAACCCTAGTTCAAGAATGCAACAAGTTCCAGCCCCGAAACCTAAGTATTTTTCCGTGGATTTCATCACCAAGTATGTGAGAATTCACTAGTGGATTCCTTTCACCCATTGGGTCCTTAGTTTTCAGTCAGATTCTTGATTCTCTTATTATGATTAAACCTAGGGTTTATAGAAGTTTGATGAACTTCATGATTTAGTTAAATATATGTTCCATATCAGGTTATCATGTTATTACTCAGATTATCAAATAAATTTCAGAACCCTAGCCCTGCATTTCTTTATTCTTGAATTACACATGCTAGGTCAGATATTTCAGACACTTCAGATATACATGCCTCAGTTATAAATGCATAATTACCCGATTAATTGTTGCATTCTCAGTTTGCATTTTCAGTTTCGAGCTATCCAGCATTTGCAGAAACTCAGACATAATTAGTTAATTTACAAAATTCATTCGGAGTAGCATAATACCTTGTTGGACTAGGGTTCAACATACCCAATTGATCCCAGAACTACTAGCCATGTAGGTTGTAAGTCCCCTCTATGGGCAATCAGTTTAGTGATCACTCCAACATGCCTTTATACCTTTGGCAGGGTATATTGGGTCCTCTCGATAGGGCGTATACATCGGACTCCACATTTAGCTCATGTGGTTTTATTATCGATTATTAGTAGCTCCGACAAATCAGTCCGACTCTCAACATTGACCATTGATCAGTAAACTCAATATTCAGTTTCAGCATATTATAAATTGGTTATTGCATCCAGTCAGCTCAGAATTCTGTTTATCATGTCACATTATTATAATTGCCTTTATGCTTGTTCATTTATGTTTTATTTCAGTTTTACTCTATCCTACATGCTTAGTACCTTTCAAGTACTGACGCATACGTGCGCTACATCTTCTCGTGATGTAGGTTCAGGTTCTCAGCATCCAGATCACGCATAGATCGATTTCCGATCTTCAGTTCAGCAGATTTAGTGGTGAGTCCTTATTCTCCGAGGACAACAGTCATGAGTTTCATTTCTGTCTTTTGTCATTTAGTTTCAGTTTTTGCTAGATTTAGCTGGGGCTTGTCCCAGTATTTCTAGTCTAGTTTAGAGGCTTATTTCAGACATATTTAGATTCAGCCTACTATTGAGTTAATATTTTCATTGTATTAAACTCATCAGTTTTCATATATATCAATTTTAGTATATGGGTATTCCCCATCTTTTCATTATAAGTTATGATTTAGCTACCATATGAGTTTATTATCTCATGATCATGCCAGTAGGGTTAGCTTGGGATCACTTGTGGTTCTAAGTTTCATTTTCAAGTCTCGGGGATAGCTCGGGGCGTGACAGGAATGGGCTTATGACTTAGGACAAGTCAGCATGAGTGTGACTCTATCTAGAAGACTGGAGATCCCTAGAGCTAGATTCAAGGATAAAAACAAAGTTGTGGTTTACGGTTTGACATTGTAAATTAACTCAATCAATTCTCATGAAGAAGACAATGTTCAGGAACAAGGTTTAGACTTTCAGTCTTGTTAATGAGTTAATAAAGCTTAAGGTTTTTGATAATTTACTAAATTTGAAGATTTGACCAAATAGTTTATCTACAAGATGACACAGTTAGTAATCACCTATGTGAGTGTGAAATCAAAGCTGCTTCAAAGAAAATTTTATGTCAAAAGCATATTCTCTATACACTCATAAAACCAAGAGGTGTTCATGTTTGAAACTAACAGAACCGTAAGGACCATAAACAGTAAAGGCTTAATTGTGTGACATATGGTTTTCTAGGTATACACCAAATCTCGACGGTTCAAAGATATCACCTTTACCGATTGACTGAGTATATCTGACATATGTTCACTACGAAAAGTCCAATGGGAAACCTACTTATCTAGATGCAACTAATCCTTGCCTGTTAAGTACACACTTGTCTGTGCATTCCTATGTTATAACCATTCCCCATCAATGTGGGGGATTGTTGGGTATGTAGCAAGTGATGGGGAATAGAGAGAAAGAGAGAAACTTGAAAAGTTGAGAACTTGAAGAGTTGAGAACTTGAAATGTCCTCTTCTTCTTTAATGAAAAGGCATTTGTTCCTCATCTGTGGTGGAAAGAAAATAGGAGAGTTTAAATATCAAAACACTCATATTAATTGTTAAAAGGGTTGGAAAGAGGTACCCCCTCGCGCCGTCGTCGTCGTTGCTCACTCGTCTCGACTTTAGCTACGGCTTTGTCTTTGGCTTTGGCAAATGGTTGATCGAGCGATTATTTATTGGAAAAAGTTTATTTTAAATATTTAATTAATTATTTATTTATTTAATTAATGAAATGGCCAAAATATTTTCAATTAATTATTTGATAACAGAAACATTTTCAGTTATTTAGTCGAAATTAACTGAAATGTTTCAACATTTTAGTTGATTAACACGACCCGACTCAGATTTGCATGCGACCCCTTTGATTTAAAGAACTTTTCCGTTTTATTTAAATTTCCCGCCATTTTTGGAAATGACTGTTCAAAGGTTGCAACTTCAGGAACAGTCAATACCATTTGAAAGGTTGCAAACTTTCATTAATAGTCGTGTGGTTTCTAAAAGGATTGCAACCTGTCGGAACCTAATCCTCTTGCGTATAAATACCATTCACTATTAAGAATTTTCCAAACGAATTTTTCTAATCTCTTCTTCTTCTTCTGCACAACAAATTACTTCGTGTATTTTACTGTTGTTGACTGGTTCGCTGACACTAGAGTTTTTGGTATCTACACTTTGGTGATTGAGATCATTTTACCCTGGGATGTCATATTCCAAATCAAACCTCGGATAGTAGAGGGGAATAATTTCCTTAAGGGGACACTGTGAGATCAGTGGACTTGATCTTTTTCCTGTTAAAAATTTTCAGATTCTGGTATGTGTTTTATAGATTTTACTTTTTGTAAATTAAATTTCTGTTCTTTCTCACTGATTCAGTAAATTTTGGTTACTTCGTGTTTCTCCAAAATTTATCAGAATAAATAATTTTGGTTTTTTCTAACACAGATTGGCAACATTAGGTACTGTGCCATGTGCATTAGCCACAATCCTCCTTCCTCTAAAGTTTTGATTATTGTTCTTCCTGAACTGCTGTCCATTGTTGTGATTGTTTGTTTTGTAGTTAAGAGTGTTATTCCATGGGGGATATCTATGTAGCTTATAACATTTCTCCTTAGTATGGCCTTGTTTCTCACAAAATTCACAGATTATGAAATTCCTATTATTGTCATTGCCTGAGTCATTGTTACTCGAGAAATATATTATTTACCCTATACCACTTATTGATCCTATACTAGCATTAACAATCAATGAAGTCGACTCCATAAGCGTACGACTGGCAGGCCTAAAGTCTCTTTGTATTTCCTCTTGAATCAACAAGGAAAAAGACTGTGCAGTGGAGGGAAGAGGATTCATCATGAGTATATTACCTCTAATCACTGTGTAGACTTCATTCAGTCCTAAGAGAAATTGTATCGATCGTCTATCCTATTCAGATTTGTGCATACTATCCTTGGCACAACAAGTGCTTGTCCAAGTGCATAGACTCTTCGCATTCAAGGTACACAATTCTTCCCACGGCTTCTTCAACCTTGTGTAATAGACAATGATATCTAGAACACCCTGTATTAGATCATCAAATTTCCTTCGAAATTTGGTACAATTTTGCATCATTGATCTGGGCATGTCTGTCTTCTAGTTCCTTCCAGAGTTCGATCGAGTTGTTCACTTATTCAACACTATCTGCGATATCTTTGGTAAGGGAATTCAATATCCACAATGTTACCATATCATCACATGTCTTCCGTTGGCCATATTGTTTAGAGTTTTCAGCTGGCTTCACACAGCTCTCATCGATGAAAACAGATTTTTCCTTCACAGACAAAGCTTGTTAAACACCTCTCCTCTAGGATCTATATCCAACTCCATCAAATTGAGATGGAATCAATGACATCCTTGGATTCTGAAGGGTGAACATAGAAAACACTTTTTGTGTCAATCCCAACATTAGTTGCTTGAGTCGTTACCTCTGTCATGATGAATAAGGAAAAAAAAGAGAAATTCGATTGAATGTGAAAAATAAAAACTAGATCTAGAAAACTCAAGACGAGAGGAATCAATGTGGCTATGATACCATATCAAAACTCACTGTAATGGGAATTGAAAGTGAGAAGGAGAGAATTGTGAGACGTATTTTAGGTGAATGAAAAACTGTAATTGTTTCATTGATCACTGTTACATTATATATATGTGATTAATAACTTTGTAGAGGAATCAAATATGCAAGTAACCTCTATCTAACTGACATATTAACAAACTATTACATCATGACTAACTAACTAACTATTGTAATTAAGATAGATAATTAAGTTTGGTTTTAAATCTCAATAATAACCAATTGTTAAGCCTTAAAGGATGATTTGTGTGCTTGAGCGATCCCTAGTGTTAAAGTTATTTCTGTTGGGCTTTGTGGAGGCTTGTGAGCCGGCCCGACCCATTACTGAAACCCTAGGTTAACTATTTGGTTTTTCTATAAATATGATCCTTGTATTTGTAATTCTTAAGGAGCACAAGTGAAATAAAATCCTCCTGTTACAGTCGTGGAGTAGGGATACCGAACCACGTTAAATTCTTGTGTGTCCCGTTTGTGTTCCGTTTCTCTTTTCTCTAGATTATTTGTGTGTGTTGTGTGTTTAATTCCCAACAATTGGTATCAGAGCGAGGTTTCAACAACACTGTAACACAAACTGTGAGAAATTGTCACCTAGGGTTCTTGTGTGAAGAACTGTGTGCAGGAAGGAGTGTGCCGCCGCCGTTCGCAAGCTACAGCCGTGCAAGACGCCGTTAAGGGAATTGCCGAAGGTGTGTGCGATTTTTTTTGTGGTGCAATATTTCTGACGAAATTACCAAGATCTGAAATTAGTTGTACCGAGTATCTCATTTAGTCCTTTGAGATGACAGAAGATGGGAAGTTTCGAATTGAGAAGTTCGATGGTACAGATTTCAGTTGGTGGAAGATGCAGATTGAAGATTTGCTGGTTCAGAAAGATTTGGACGTAGTGTTGGGTGACAAGCAAGGAAAATTGTCTGATGCAGAGTGGGCAGTTTTGGATCGGAAAGCTATGTCAGTTATCCGACTCTCGTTGACCAAGAATGTTGCGTTCAACATTCTTAAGGAGAAGACAGCGAAAGGCATCTTGGAAGCCTTGTCTAACATGTACGAGAAGCCATCTGCAGCAAACAAAATTTTTCTGATTAGAGAGTTGGTGAACACAAAGATGAAGGAAGGCAGTTCAGTTACCGAGCACATCAACTCATTGAATTCGATCTTAGCCAGACTTTTGTCAGTTGGCATTAAGTTCGATGATGAAGTTCAAGCTTTACTACTGTTATCATCATTGCCTGACAGTTGGTCCGGAACGGTTACAGCAGTTGCCAGTTCAGTGGGACCTAATGGATTCACCTTTGAGAAGATTCGTGATCTCGTTCTTGGCGAGGATGTCAGAAGAAGGAGTTCTGGAGAATCATCAGGTGATATGCTAAACGTCGTCAGAGACAGAGGAAATAACAGAGGTAGTGGGAGCAGGAACCGAAGAAGGAGTCAGTCGAAGGCTCGGGATGGCTCAGGTGTAACATGTTGGAACTGCAAGGAGGTGGGGCATTTCAGGAATCAATGCCAGAAAGACAAACAAGTCAACATTGCAGAAGACAGCGCCAACGAGGATTTGTTTATCTGTTGCGCGGAGAGCAATGTGGATTCCTGGGTCATGGATTCTGGTGCTTCTTTTCACGCTACCCACAACAGTGAAGCATTGCAGAATCTGGTTATTGGAGACTTTGGAAAGGTAATGCTTGCAGACGATAGAGCTCTTGATGTTACGGGCATGGGTGACATGGTGCTGAAGACGCCAGTCGGTTTCTGGACCTTGAAGGATGTCAGAGTTGTTCCAAGCTTGACGAAAAGTTTGATTTCTGTTAGGCAGTTGGATGAACAGGGACATCATGTGAAGTTCGGAAATGGGCAGTGGAAGGTCGTGAAGGGCAATCTTGTCATGGCTCGTGGAACAAAAAGAGGATCGTTGTATATTGTCGGATTACCGTCTGAGGGAGTGACCGTCCCAGTTCAGAAGAAAAACAAAGTCCGGTTCACAGAATCTCGTGGGCAGAAGAAGGTTGTCTTTGCAAGAAAGAAACCCAGAGCCACAGGTCAGATTCAGGATGAACGAGCAAGGAAAGGTTCAGGAAGACCAGTCAGAGGCGTTTGTGGCAGTGGGAGCACCGGCCGTGCTTCAGCCAAGGCTCCTAGAAGACAGTGGGTCAAGAGAACCAGTATTCCAGCTGTTGATACGTCTCCAGAAAATATCTTGCTGAGTATGGAGAGTGTTTGTTCTCAGGGAGTTCTAGGATCCGGCAGTTCGTGTCTCAAGTGGGAGCCGGTAGGGACCGAGGACGAGTCAAGGGCAGTTTCAGCCGTGACTGATGTGTTGAAGCTTCGGGGAGCTTCAACGGGCCTTTCAGTTGACTGATGAGAAGGCCGCTGTAGCAGGAGAGAGTTGAAAAAGATTACTAGACATACAAGTGTTCTAAGTGGATGGCAGTTGAAATTCTTCAAGCCTCCAAGTGGGAGATTGTTGGGCTTTGTGGAGGCTTGTGAGCCGGCCCGACCCATTACTGAAACCCTAGGTTAACTATTTGGTTTTCCTATAAATATGATCCTTGTATTTGTAATTCTTAAGGAGCACAAGTGAAATAAAATCCTCCTGTTACAGTCGTGGAGTAGGGATACCGAACCACGTTAAATTCTTGTGTGTCCCGTTTGTGTTCCGTTTCTCTTTTCTCTAGATTATTTGTGTGTGTTGTGTGTTTAATTCCCAACAATTTCTTAATTTTCTTCTTTGTTTTTCACGGTCTCTTAAAAACCATCTATCAAAAAATGTTTCCTATATATTTGTTGTTTGTTTCATGTGCTTAAAGTCTACTTGATTGTTACTCTCTAGGTTTACTTGGTTGTTACAACCCAGTATTACTTGTTGGTTGGTTTATCATTTTCTAGTTGAGTAGTCTCCCCCACAGTAAGCTGGAAAAGGCACACTCTAAAAATAGGTGGTCTCGCATTTCGCCTTCCTTTTGTACATAGCACATATAGGTTCCACTTGCATTCACCATTATAACAACTTGTCTGTCGTAAAGATCTTGTTTTGGATTTGTTTCCGTGACGGGAAAACAAATTTATGTCTTGCTCATGTGCGACATATGAGGCCTCTCCAATTTACCTTTTGATAATTACCTAGAATAGAAGCAATTAAAAAATATGTGCTCTAGGATGGTAAATTTTTTATTGTGTTATAGTTCTGGAATAATAATATCTAGATTTCATGAACATTCAGAATTCAAATGTCATATAAAAAAGAGATTCTCATATAAAAAGTAGAATAGGGCTGGGCAGTTAAAAAATATATGCTCTAGGACAGTAAATCAGTTACAGTGTTATAGTTGTTGAATAATTATGTGATGAACTTTGTGATTTGTGTAAATTCAACATAAAGAGATCAAGCCATCTATGAAGCAGAATATGGCCAGTTAAATATTATATGCTCTAGGACAGTAAATTATTTATTGTGTTATAATTCTTGAATAATGATATCTAGACTTGATGAAATTTTTGAATTTTGCAAATGTCTAAGATGTTATCTCATTTTAGTTAATCTCCATAGTAAGAATCACAATCACTTATATTGAACAACTTGTATTTATACGATAAGTGGTCTAAGGTAGATGATACTATTTTCATCAACAGATTTCTTAGGTCTGAATGTGTTTATTTGGGTTAGAATTTTATAAATCATCAAACTAGGTATTTACAAAACTAAGCTAGTACTACTCTACTAGTATCTCAAAGACCATTAATTACCTTTTTACAGTTACTCATTAATTGTTCGGTATGTAGCAAGAGTTAATGGGAAATGGAGGGAAGATGAACAAAGAGGAACTTGGAAAGTTGGGTACTTGAAAAGTCCTCTTATACTTAAGTGAATATACATTTGTCTCTCACCGGTCATGGAAATAAAAATAGAAGAGTTTTAATACAGTAACACTCCTATTAATTATTAAAAGGGTTGGAAAGAGGAACCCCCTCGCACCGTGACCGTCGTTGTTGTCACTCGGCTTCGATTTTGGCTTAACTGAAACATTTCATTTATTCAGTTTATTGACCGACCGACTCAGTTCCACCCGTGACCTATGGGTTCAAGCAAGCACCCTATCAAAGGCATGCTAAATTTGACCAAACAATGTTGGTTAAAGGATTCAAGATTAATGAATATGACAAGTGTGTTTAATTTAACGATCCAAATCACAAATTCATTGTTTATCTGTATGTTGATGACATATTGATAAGTATAAATGCTACTAAATACATATTGTACAGCATGTTTGACGTGATGGACTTAAGAGTTGCTGATTTTATCTTTAGGGATCAAGATTGTAAAAACTCCTCGGGGACTAGCATTATCTCAATCTTATTATATTGATCAAAGAGTATTGGATAAGTTCAAGTACTTGAATTTGAATGTTGTCAAAACTCCAATTGATTTAAGCTTGACATTTCAAAAGAATGTAGGTGAAAATGACTCTTAATTTCAATATGTCAGAATATTAAGAAGTTTTATGTATATTATGAATTGTACGCGGCGTGATATAGCATGTGCTATTAGCAAATTGAGTGGGTTCACTAGTAATCCGAATCAAACTCACTGGATGGCAATGAAATGTGTGTTGGTGTATCTAAAACATATACAATACTATGCTTTGCATAATATGAATATTCTATCTTGATTAAAGGATATAGTGATGCAAATCAGATCACCAAGTCAAATAAAGTAAAATCCACAAGTGGTTATGTGTTTACACTTGGTGGAGAAGCATACTCTTGGAAATTGTCCCAAAAGACGTGTATCGTTCTCTCCACAATGGAATATGAATTTATTGCTTTTAATAAGGCTGGTGAAGAAGTTGAATGGCTCCGGAATTTCCTTGTTATTCCATTTCGGCCAAAACCTATGGGACCTATTTGGCGTACATTCCGATAGTCAAGCAACAATAGGTAGGGAAAGGAGCGTCATGTACAACGAGAAGTCTCATCATGTACGAGTGGGATATGACATCGTAAGACAACTTCTCTCTAATGAAATTATCATTATTTACTATGTGAAGTCAAGCGATAATATGTCAGATCCACTAACGAAAAGCCTAGTGAGAGAGGCAGTTAAAAGATCATCTAAGGGAATGGGTTTACGACTTAGGACAAGTCAGCATGATGGTAACTCTATCTAGAATACTGGAGATCCCAAGATCTAGATTGAAGGAAAAAAAAGTTCTGACTGACGGTTCAACATTGTCTATCAACTCAATCTAATCTCATGATGAAAACAATGTTTAGGAACAAGGTTAAGACTTTAAGGCTTGTTAAAGAGTTAATAAAGCTTAAGGTTTTTTAATGATTTGATAAGTTTGGCATATTTTACCAAATAGTGTATCTACGAGACGACTAAGCTAGAAATTACCTATATGAGTGTGAAGTGTAAGTCGCTTCAAAGAGAATTTTATTTCAAAAGTCTATTCTCTATACACTCATGAAACCAGGAGGTGTTCATGACTGAAACGAAAACAACTGTAAGAATAATAAAAGGTAAAGGGTTAGTTGTGTGACATATAGTTGTCTAGGTATACACCAAAGCTCGCAAGTTCAAAGGTATCGCATCTACTGATTGACAGAGTATATCTGACATATGTTCACTACAGAAAGTCCAAGGGGAGACCTACTTATCAAGATGTTGTTGGTCCTTGATCTAAAGTATAAAATTGTATGTGCATTCTTTATGTTATAATCATTCTCCATTCATGTGGGGTATTGTTGGGTATGTGGCAAGAGTAAATGGAAAATTGAGGAAAGATGAAAAGAAGAGGAACTTGGAGAGTTGGACACTTGAAAAGTTCTCTTATGCTTTAGTGAAAAGGCATTTATCTCTCATCGATGGTGGAAAAAAATAAGAGTTTAAATATCGAAACACTCATATTCATTGTTTAAAAAGTTGGAAATAAGGACCCCCCTTGCGCCGTCGCCGCTCGCTCGGCTTCAACTTTGTCGAGAGATTATTTTTGGACAAAGTTTGTTTTAGTTATTTAGTTAATTATTTATTTAATTAATTAAATTAAATTGAATGGCCAAATGTTTCAATTAATTAGTTAGTTAACCGAAACGTTGCAATTATTCAATTAATTGACCGACCGACTTGGTTCCACGTGCAACCTTTTTTATTTTTAAAAAAGTTCCATTTTATTTGAAGTTCTCGCCGTTGGAAGTGACTGTTTTGAAAGGTTGCAACTTTCAAGAACAACCATGACCGTTTGAAAGGTTGCAACTTTCATGAATGGTCGTGTGGACTTTGAAAGGGTTGCAAAATTTCAGAATCAGTTCCTCTCGCCTATAAATACGTTGATTCTTAAATTTTTTCTTTACAAATTTTTCTGGTTTCTTCTTCTTCTTCTTTCGCTCAAAAGTTTCTTCATGTAATTTACTATTATTGAGTGATTTGCTGACACTAGAGTTTTGAGTATCAATATGTTGGTGATTGAGATCATTCAATTTTGGGAGAACATATTTCAAATCAAACCTCGGATAACAATTTCCTTAAAAGGGGACACTATGCATTTAGTAGGCTTGATCTTTTCCGTTCTGCCATTTCAAGATTCTAGTATGTTTTACAGATCTTAGTTATTGTGAATTAATTTATATTCTTTTTCTCTTACTGATTCATTAAACTTTGGCGACTTCGTGTTTCTGTAAAGTTTGTTCAAATCAGTAAATCTGTTTAAAGTAAATCTGTTTTAAACGCAGATTGGCAACACTCATTAATTTAAGGGCAACTTTCACATATAGCAAACAAAAAAATCATATTTGTATAATATAGCAAACTTTGCATAATTGCGCTCCATAGCAAACATAAAAACTGTATAATTCGCTATACATATAAAAGTGTATAATTCGCTGGCCTAAATTGTATAATTCGCTGGCCTATTTCGCTGCAATTGTATAATTAGCTTTGCATACAGTTGAATCGAATTAAAATGTATGTATATTGCATAATTATTAGTGCATAGCAAGAAGATATATGTTTTTCTCGCTTTATACAAAAACAGAAACACAATATATACACTTCTGTTGTATAAAGCTAGAAAAAATTGTATTTCACTGCAATTGTATAATTCACAATTGTATAATTCTTTGGCCTTTTGCTCTGCAATATTTGAAGTAAAATGTTTGTAAATTATATAATTAAGTGTATAACACGAAGATATACATTTTTGCATGTGTATATACAATTTTCTCTCGCTTTATACAAAACAGAAACAGAAATTATACACTTCTGTGTATAAAGCGAGAGAGGCGAGAATGGGAGAGTGGCGAGCGAGACTTCTGGGAGAGAGACGCCTGGCAAATTTTTGCCAATGTTTGCTATGGAGCACAATTAAATCAAACCCTAGCTATTCAATTTAATTTAGGTTATTAGTTTGCTATTTTATACAATTTTCCCTTAATTTAAATCTATATCTGTCTAATAAAAGTCTGACTGATGCAATAGCTTTAACACAACAAACACCAGCAACTCTACCTGCTATATTCTCCATTGTGGACTCTTTTTTATCAACAACTATATTATTCCCCTCCTTCCAAATGGTGTGAGTGATGTATATCAATTTTAATAGTTGAGAGATGTGGATTTTTCCCTTGCTCTTCTTGATGGTCCATTGTTTATTGTTGTCTAGTAGAGTAGGAGTGAGCTAGAATACTCTAAAATAGGTGGTATTTTACTATGATAAATACACCGATATTTTTTACAAATTGATGAATGAAAAAGAATCGACCTGCAAAACTTGAATGAGCTAAAAGAAATTTAAATTTCACTGTATCTTTTGTATGATTTTCAATTTCATCATACAAGTAAAAAAAAACACAATAGTAAATGGAACTGATCAACCCCTACATGTACGTAATCATTTCTTTTCCTTTGGCTTTGGATTCTAGTATAGGAAGAACCAATTGGGGGTTGAACACACAGTGTACCACCACATCATTAGTATTGCTTCTTTGTTCCACACCTTTAAATTTATCAAGCATAGTCCTCCAATAGAACTATAGATGTGTTTAATTCATTACACAGAAAAGGGTGAACTACACGGGAATTTTCCTCGTAATTAGTATGGAAATTTGGAGTAAAATAAGTTTCCTGCAGATTTTCGTACTAATGTCTAGGAAAATCCCCATGTAATTCACAGTTTTCTTGTAGCGTTATAGGGTGTATATACTATTTTCTGATGTGGAGATCATCTCTAGTCAAACATATTGTTCATACAATATCGTCCAAGTGATGAAATTATTGAGTTCTCTTTAAAATTAAGTTATTAGTAATCCGACATTCTGTTACTAATTAACCTGAAATTGTTCTTTTAACACATGTAGAACTTTGAACATTAATAAACCCGATGTTGAAGAATTGTAAAGACAACTTAAAAAAATTATATATTTATTATTTAATTATTGGTGAAGGGACATTATATTATTTGTACCTATGCTACAATTTCTTTTTCTCAATTTTCAAGATTTCAAGATTTCAAACATTTATATTTTATAATATTATTTTGAACATGTATGATATTTAGATCTTATGTGGAATATGTATATTTTAAGATATTTTGTTGAATATGTAAGTTTTCTAATAACTAAATTAATTTGATGTTTTCATTCTTTTTTAACAATTAAAGTTTGATTGTATGTGAAAAGACAATAAAATGATACTACTACTTCATTTGGAATTGCTCAAAAAAAATATAAATTGTATATGATGTATTTATTTTAATAAATTTTGTTTCATATTTTTCAAATTGAACTTGAAGAAAATAGTCATAATTCACACAAGAAGTATTTAGAAGAATCGAATGCGAAAGATAAAAGGAATAACATTAAAAGGACGAAATTTTTGCCCAAGTGAGATCATATACATACCAACGAAAGAATAATCAATACAAATTTAAGGAGACAACAAAACAACAAGAAAAATATATACATTAGAGGGAGTAAACTATGAGATATCCAATCATGATACAAATTATTCTAACCACAAAAATCCTTTGTTTTGAAATAACGTACCTCAAAAAATCGACTAACACTTCAATCAACTTTCAATCTCTAAAGTACTCATAATATCCACTGATAAAATTTAGTGAAAATAGATAACAACAATATAAATATCAAAAAATATGGGCATGCAGAGTTATTAATTCTCAGTGAATTTTCTAAAGAACAATATTTTTCATCCTTGTATGTGAAGGAATGATATTGTTAATGAAGAAATTAGAGATTTATAAGGGAGTTTTTTGTTGTACCTTTAACAATTCTAGTAGATAAAACTTGCTGGAATACTCAATAAACGTTTGTTATTTAATCTGTACTAACAAATACTCAAAACAATACTTTGCAAAAACATAAACAATAAGGTTTAAAGCATGTACTCAAAAACAACAATTAATAATATAACCATAAATTAATTACCGTAAAAACATACCAGGATCAGTAACAATAGAAAAGAAAAAATAGAAAAAATCGAGTCCATCGAATGCACAGTATCCCATTAAGAATATTATTCCCCACTAGTACCCGATGTTTACAAGAATAAATCCTCTCATGATAGAACTATTATATTCACTAGTGTATTGATACAAAATTAATGGTGTGAGTGTGTAATTCAACAGGAGCAACGTACACAAATATTTAATTGTCCAGAAGAAGAAGAAGAAGAAGAAGAAGAAGAAGAAGAAGAAGAAGAAGAAGAAGAAGTTCATAATTTTCATTGTTTTAAAATGAGAGGAATTTTCTCTATTTATACATAACAAAGGATAGTGTGA